>VWYP01031452.1:0-95629 GCA_013400435.1 Pycnonotus jocosus
TTTTATAGTGGTGACATATAAAACTCAGAAACTCACTTGAACTTATTTTTTTAGTAAGTGAACATTATGCTTTCCAGTTACTGTTATCTTGATACATTTGATTAAATTTAAACAGCAAACAACAAAATATATTTACCGCAGGTTCTGACCACTGTTTTTTCCACTGTCTTGATAGATCAGACCTGGAAAGGAGTTTGCAATTTGGCAACCTACCTCAAAATTTCCCCATGCCTACCTGGCAATATAGGAAAAGTTGTTCCTCTGAAAGCCCAGAGAAGGCTGCACTAACACAAATGAGAATAAATAAATTAATGGGAAGAACTCATGAAAGATTGGACATGCAATACTAGAAGTAACAAGATTATGCTGATATATCCAGATTATTTATTTAATTTTTTTAGTGTTAACACATTTTTAATCTTGGAGGGAAATGGCCAACTGCAGCTGAGTCTCTAATGTTTCTGATGAGAAGCCTCAGAAAGAATTATCTTTTGTAATAATTTTAAGTAAACTTAAGATTTTCCCTGAATGTGAAGATTTTTTTGTTTGGCATAGGATTCTTGATAAAAAAAAATTGTTCCACAGTTATAGTTCAAGTTCAATGTTTGATGTACATAAAATACATTTTATTACAAATATACTCAGATGTTGGTTTACTAATTAAATCTTCGATGGCCAAGTGACATGTGATCTTCTGACATCTATTAAATCTCATCAGTATTTTTCAGCATATTTTAAAGGGATATAGACATTAATTGCCAAAAGCAATGATCTTAAGCTAAACAGTTTTGAACAAAGATTTCACAAATAGTTATGACTCTTAAGACACTTATTTTTTGTTGTTACATAATGTATTCAGGAGAAAATATAGTCATCACACCCAACCCAAAATCTGCTTTTAATTAATTATCCAAACTCTTTGGACTCCTCAAATTGAAGTAAATATTTTTAAAAATAAATTTTCAAGTCTGATTGAGTCTTTGTGAATTTTACTTTTACTATGACGTATTTTCAAAATAAAAGGTAAATATATTTTTTCTTCTGTAGAATTAAATTCTTTCATGAAAGGCGAAATAAAATGATCTAGAGGAAGCCCTTCAATCTGCTTTTCCCATCACTGGAACATGAAAAAATAACTCTTGTAACAAAACTATGGCAAACCGAAGGGGATTATTTTTATAATGGCATTTTTCTCATCTTTTGTTCCCAGATAACTTTAGATTTGGTTTCAGCTGCCAATAAAATTCTGTGTCTAACGTTACAAAACAATTGTCAGACAAAAAAACGAATGGAATTTATCAGTTGTATTGTAAAGATTTTGTCCTATAAAAATCTTTCTACATGGTGCAGAGGAACCTATGAGCAGCATTCAGAAGCCTTGGGGTTTTAACACTTAATGTTGTTACAACCATCTGAATGAATCTTTGAAATCATTTAGGTCTGGGCAAATTCTCAAATATATTCCTTGTTTTCATTCTGCAAACCAAGCTCCTCAGATATGTCTCAGGTGAGCATGTGCTTATGCATTTCCCTATTTTATGGCTATCTGCATGTGGCTCAGATCCTGAACTGTGAAAGACAAGTAGCAATACTCATTATACCTGTGAGAATAAGTCTGTCAATACTTATTCAGTTACTTGAGTGACAGATTGCTTAGACAATAAGGAAGGACACAAAGTGGACAAAAATAGGTTCCTTTTGTTGGATCTTGTCAAATTCCTGATAAGGATTAAGGTCATAGAGATAGACTCTCAGATATCTTGCAGCTCCTAATGTGACTAAGAGACCTGGGATCCCTTTTCTATTTCATGAGTTCAAATTCTTGCATAGGTCAGTAGAGTGGTAGAAATTCCTAAAAGGCGTAGATACACAAAAATATGTAACTGAAATCAGTTCTGACACCAAGAACTCATCTTTATCAATGAAAACTGTGAATTACTCCATATATATTTAGTAGTATGGAGGGAGGGTGTTATGTTGGTTTTGTTGCTGTTCCTTTCTGTTCCATTGGATACATTGGCTTTTATTTAAGTGCTTGGTTGGAATTTACATTTAGAGAAGAGCATTGTTATTGTCTTGAATTCTACTTTATTCTGGGTCTAATACACTATGGACCCAAAAATGAAGAATTTTTCTTGTTTGCTTTTCTTTTTTCAAGTGTGTACCAGCAGAAAGAAGGGCTCAGGTGTATTGCAATTCATATACATCCCAGGCATGTAGGCATCAGGCACCTGGAAGCTGGTTACTCTTGGGTGGGTGCTCTGCACATTTGGGTCAAGGAAATTTGGAAGTAAAGTTAGAAAGAAAATAAATGGCATATGAACATCAGATATGCTATGTTTTTGATAAAATGTTCATATCATTGTTCTAGTAAATTTGTTTCTATATATACTATGCAGAATTCCTAATATTGGCCATCTGGACTAAAAAGCCGATTAAATATGAGTATATGATGGACCTCAGAGAAAATCATTTTGGGGGGTTTTTCAATTTCATATTTCTCTCATGGAAAACACAGAACATTTGTGTTTTACTCTGAAATCTGACAGATAGATACATTTATTTATCGTGAATGATGCTTTTAAAATTGCAAGCTAGATTGCGTGGTATTATAGGGAATGGCTTTGTATAGAGCAGTCAAGCATAAGGAAAACAAATATAATGAAGATGAAAATGTTAGCCATTGCTATTTTGCACATCTCCCCTAAAGAGGACAAACAGTTTTCTGAACACTGGAGGACTTTGAAGGGTCTACTAAACAGTAATCTTGACAAAACAATTCCTTTACTTTTCATAGACTTAAAACTGGGATTTCTGTTCCTCTTTAAGCCTACTGTGTTCTTATTTACCCATATTGATCCCAAACTTTTTCAACTTTTTCAACTCTGTCTCCAGATTGACTCACCAGTTTCAGTATTAACAACTGAGTAGGTTGATCTATTTCATCTAAACAACTTTAACACATTTTTCTATTGCCCACGTGACAGAACCTCCAAGAGATTACTGCAGCTATGCTACTATGGATTGATCCTATGAAGTACCAGGCATCCCTTGGAAAGGTGCTCAGCATCCCCAATCCCTCTGGGTGGAACCTTCAGCACCTATCAGAATCAGGCTCTTTGCCTTAAAAGTCATAGCTTTTCAACAGAACGAAGGCATGTTGTCCTACAGCTATAATATATTGTTCCATAAAGGAAATTCTGGAGAAGTTTTTAGTGTTTGAAATTATGGTAATATTAATGACCACTGTGTTGTTATTTATTACATTTATTTGCACTGAAATAATATACTGAAAGCTGTGTTTAGGTCAGCATAACCCTTTGTAGTGGCTGATGTACCTTACAGGAGGGCAAATGGCTTTTTATTTATTTTAGTGCAGTTTAGAAGAAAGCAATATAATTATTCCTAGGGCAGTTTATTTACCAGAAAGGGGAAAGAAACCCTAAAGACAAATCCATCAAAGCATAATCTTCCCAGATAACTCAAAATGGAAGGTAAAGGAACACAGATATTTTGTAAATAAACTATGTTTAAGATGCAGAAAGAGCTGAAAAGAGAGTTTTCTCTGTAAGAAGAATTTAGATTTTATTATTGTTTACCACCATATCTGCTGATTTTTATTTTGGCTTGATAGGAAAGTTGTGATATTTCACTGCTATAAATTTTAAATGGCAAATTTTCTTTTTTTGGCAGTAACATAAATTTCTTATAAGAACTGTGTTGAGTCTCACAAGGAATTTTGTAATGCAAATAATTTAATATCAAGCTCCACATGAGTTTGTCCACTTACAGCCAAATTTCATAGCTTGGAGTCCTCTTCAGGTGCAGTAGAATATTTCCAGAATATGATCAAAAATTTCTTTCTGTCCCAGCACTGCTATCCATAATGTTTTCTCTGAACACTTCTCTGAAAATTTATTTGACTGTTGATACCAAAGATTCCTTCAGAGGTTATGGATCATTTACAGAAAATTAATTTTGAAAGAATTTTAAAAATCTGAACTGTTAGATCAAACCTGAATCTAACATGCTATTGTTGACAAAATGTGTCTGCAGGTCTCTGGATCCATAGGCAACACCTCTTTCTCCCTATCAATATAGAATATGATATCTGCTGTGGCAAATTACTGCTTAGTGTGGCCAGGCAAAAGGGATATTGTGATTTTCAGCATATAAAATATTTTGAGCAAGACTGAAAAAAACCTCCAAAATATATCCAAAACAAGTTATCAACTACAACTGATTTGCCATGTTTTGAGGTTTATTCTTGTTTGTTTTAATTATCTTTACTAATTCTGCAATTTTAAATTGCACAAACACATTCTGGATCACAGCATGAGGCATCTTCTAAATGACAATGGCTATTGGATAAAATTGTCACAGTGGCATCTCATTATTAAGCTTATAATAAAGGACAGAATATTCTGTCTTGGAAGGACCCCACAAAGATCATCGAGTCCAACCCTTAAAAGTGCTCCAATTGTACAAGTTTAGTATGATGTACCTCAACAAAGATTTATAATTTTGTTTCACACATGAGGAAGGAGGCAGAGGAGCTTTCCTGTGCTGACTGAGATGTAGATACCTGAAAGGTCATATTGGGTAACTCTTGCTCTGCTCCTGAAACAGCAACACATGGGCTTTTCTTAGTGCATTAGCCACACTTCTGACATACACAGGACAATTTTTTAAAGGTTTAGTGTGACAGTACTCTGTATGCTAAACTTCCTTCCCTCTTCCATTTACATCCAGTTCAATGCTACACTTTTAATCTTCAAAGCTCTGTCAGTATAGCTTTAGGCTAGTTCAGTGATTGCCTGCCACAGAACAATATGACTTTCCAGACAGTGATTTGGGAAATAAATATGTGGTTTTAAGGGTGCAAGGCAGAGTTAAAACTGAATTCAGAATCTTCTGTTTGTACATGGAACACATTTAAAAAAGAAATGGAAATGACCTCCTATAGTCTCCATAACCAAGTGCCAAGGCTCAAATATTTACGCTACCTTTTCAAAATTGATATCTTATTTGGGCAAGAAATATCTAGAACTTTACAGAAGCAATATTGCAGTAGGAAATGGTTTGGCAGCTTTTTGGATTGTTTTTGTGTTTGTTTACTTTCTCAACTTTACCTAAGATTTATTTTTTCTTTAAAATTTGTATTCTTTTTCAAACACATAGGCACAGAAGAGCTTCCCACAGAAATGGGGTTTATGATATTCAGCTCTCAAAATTACTGACAAAATTGCAGAAGTTTTCTAATACTGCTTATCTCTACAGATCTAATCCTGACAGAATGATTAAAAAAACCTTATTGACTACAGATAATGTTATCATTAAAGAAAGCTGGACAGATCTTACATCACTGTAAGGAGAAAATTATTATATATTGTTTCATATAAAGCTATTTTAAATAACCAAATTAAATATATTTTTGAATCTTTGTGTAATGATTTACATTAATGCAGAAGAAATGAGTAACTAAGGATGAACCATCTAGAAAATTGAAATTGGCAGATGTCATATATTTCGTGGGTTTTTTCAGAAAACATGTAATAGTAATATAATTTTAACAGCCTTAAAAAGAGGCAGTAGTGTAGTGTCTGATATAAATTCAAATATTTTTTAAGTTACACTGGAAGAAATAAGCTGAGCAATATATTGTGCAATTGATGTAGCTACGAATCTCATAAAAACATGGCAGAAGGTGAACACCACAGAGTTTATGTATGATATGATCATGTACAAAATGATCCCTGCTTTTCTGCAAGAGTTCAAGCTAGAGATGAAGAGTGGGCTCAATCACTGGAAAACATTATTTTTAGATTGCCCTACAGCTCAGGTTGCACACTTTTGTTTTGCACTGCTATGCTGCCATAGTAGTACAAAAAAGGATCCACTAGGATTAGAGTTCACCTGGACCTTTGCCTCCCCCACGGGGTTCAAACAAGGCCTTATGAGTAGTTAAAATGTAGCTGCTTAGTTATCAAGTACACAAGTAGCAGCTGACAATATTAATACCTCCATGACAGGTATCAGACAGACTTCAAGAGGCAGTCAGGCAAGGCACTGAGATCAGGAGCCATTCTGTAGGTGGGATATTACATCAAGTGGGTCCTTGTGCAGCTGAGCATTGGTGGTTTCAGAGCAGCCAAATTTAGATCATGAAAGAGGCCACAGCTGCCTCTCCCTATAACATGACTCCATAGGCATAGTGGTGATTGTCTGCAGCAAAAGAGTTAGAAGTTTATAGTGTTTATGTGACACTAAAATAACAGCTGACAAAATTATTTCTTCAGAAAATATCAAAGAGAGAAAGTGGTTTGAGAATAATGAATGAATATTGTAGTGTTAATCCATGCTATACTTTAAAACTAATTAGCAATGTGATTAAAGAGTTAATTAAAGGTAAAACGTTTCTCCGGTAAATTGTTTTGTGCATCTGATAGCATGAGATATGTCATTCAGACCCTGGTTTACCCATAAAGCCTTTAAGTTTATAGCCTGCTTAGAACATTTGTAATCATCTGTCTAATATGTTTGGGTATTACTAAACATAACTCATTAAAAGAGTTACTTTTACTTGAATAAATGTCCACTGGTTTTGTAAACTGCCTGCTTCTAAACCTGGACTTGGGCTGATGAATGCCAAGATTGTTATTTCTGAAGCTAGCTGTATAGCTGTGACTTCAAGGAATAAAGAAAGTTTTCTGTTTCTATCACTGTAAGTTTGTCTGATCAGAGCAACACAGAGTCAGATCAAATAGATTGGTGCTAATGCCATTCTTTCCAGCAAGTTAATGGTGTCAAATGACTTTAGGGAAGGTGGGAATGGGATGTGGGGTTTTTGGGTTTTTTTTGGTAACATACATAACAACAAAGTAGGTAAAATCTGTTTGCAGAATTCTTTAGCTGGCATGTATTGAACTAATAAATGGGCCCCTGGGTAAAGTCAGTTTGTGCACCTTTGTGGCGTATTTTGGTTTTTTACTGCTCCATAGACTTTCTACTGCAGCAGGTTAAGAAAATAGCATGACTGTCTTGGGTCAAGTTAAGCATAGTACAAAAGCAAAAGACTCACTTCTCCTTATGCCACATCAATGCTCTCTGTTTCCAGACAGCTCTACTCTCTGTTCATAGCCACAGAAAAAGACGAACTTTTTTTTTTTTTTTCCCACATTTTTGGGGCCACATCTGTAATACTGCATCCTGTTTGGAACCTCCTGAAGCAAATTACATGATGGAGGAATTGGAGGGAGTCCAGTGGAGGGCCACCAACAAAAATGAGGGGCTAGTGCACAGGATGTGTGAAGAGGTGGAGAAATTTTTTTTTTGTTTTGTCTAGAAAAAAAAATAGGAGAATAACACTGAATCTGCTTTGTAAAGATGAGATTGTGCAGAAGAAAAGCTCCTATTCTGTCATGACAATAGGACCCAACTCAAAGTTTCAACAGCTAAACCCTTTAGTAATGTTACAGAATATTCAGTTTTGGAGATATTTGAATCTTGTACAAGTACAAGTCTGAGCAATCTGATTTGACTTAGAAGGGAAATTTGTGACTAATCTAGAGCAATCTCCTACCCAAAGAAATGGTAATTTCTAACTGAACTGGGTTATATTTCTGGAAAGTCTATTTATTATTTGATTTGGAGTCTGCTTGTGTAAATCCTTGTGATACATGAGTTCCCAAAGAAAGCACCAGTGTTAATCTTACTTTGTGAATGGCAAGGATGCCATGTATAAGCTTTTGGATCATTAACATATCCAAGACTAAAAGATCATATCAAATACTGTTTATGAATATAACCAAAATATTTGACAGAAATTTGTGTTTCATTTGGAGCCTGGGAGGGTACTTTTATTATTTTTATGGATCAAGCCCCTTTTTGGCTCTTTACCATTTACATAGAGACATTAAACATATTTCCTTAAAGGTCTTTCATGCCTCACTGTGTTTGGATAAGGGTAACATCAAGGTTCATTCATTCCCAAATTCCATTGTTTCCCTTAGAACAATTTTTTGTTTCCTTATGAAACATTTTATTTGCTGTATTCTACTGAAAAACTTGCAACTGTGGTGTCTTTTTCCACCACCCAAAAAACATGTTGATGGCAGATAACCCCAATACATTTAAGATTTTTAGCTACTCATAGTTGCCATGACTGGCTAACGAAGAAGGTACAATCTGAATTCAAACTGAGGAAAGTGAACAGATATATTTAAAATGTTCTGGAATAGACTAGACATACTCTGTCTTGTCTCTGATATTTCAGATGTGACCCTATATATCTCCTTTCTTTTGTGAAACACCAGAGTTTGATAAACGGACAATTTAAAGAGCATAAGTAATATCCTGCCCTGCCTGCTATGAACACCACAATTAACCTGATTCATGGGACATGGGTGTCATGAAATACATTGTTTGACAAGCACCCTAATTACTTATACTAACAGCAAGTCTGAAGAGTGCAGTTGAAACAAATCTGAACGCTATCTATCATAAAGTTTCCTGCAGTTTTCTCCACAGTTTGCCATTCTTTACAGGATAAAGAATATTTTGGAATTTTTTAATCTATTTTTTTAACTTCAAATTTCATAAAGTTTCAGATGAACTTGAGATTATATATTTATACAAGGCTATGTCTGGAATGGGAAATGAAGCTTTGGATTTTAGATAGGATACTGAGACAGATATCTTGGAAATGAAAAAGAGCCACAGTGGTGTTTTCTTTCTNTAAAATACAGTTCTAATCTTCAGCTGTGTAGAAAGCTGTTTGCTACAGACATTTAATTTTTTTATATGTCATTGAAGTGAATATAGTATTTATTCTTGAACTGTCACAATAATCAGAAATCTGTTGTTTATGTTGCAGCCTCTTCCCATTCTTTCTGATTCCAAATGCTTTCTTAGACTAAAGAATTTTGTATGCCAGAGTAAAGGACAATAAGAAAAATAGTAGAGAAACCAAACATTTGTTTATTCTTCTCAAAAGGGTTTTCATCACCAGCGACACTGTTGTTTGAAAGACTTCCAGCTTCCCTAAATATCTACAGTTTTAAAATATAATTTCTGCTGGAGGATTGCTTGAATACATAGAAAAATTTTTGAACTTTTAGCTATCCAATGACCCTTAGAAACAATATTGTGGTTTAAATCCACTTCTTCATTTGCCGATATATTTATCATCAAACCAAACAGGAACTAGTAGCTGAAGTTATTTTCCAGGAACAAGTCTGAATTGGATCTCAGAATATATTTCAATCCATTTTGATTATCTATCAGTTGTGTTACAACAAGCTCAAAGTATGAGGGAAAGGTAATTTGCTACTTTTAAAGAAGAGCTAATATTTTTTAAAATCCAATGGATTTTTTAGGAAGAAAAAAATACTCCTAAAGTTTGATTTTGACTTCGAGTGTTGCAATAAGATATCCGTGACAACTGATAGAAAGATTAGGTACATTAAATCAATTATTCTGAAAAAATATTTCATAATTTCTGTCTTTATTATCATAATCAGATATGATTACACTTACATTATCTAATTATTGGCAGCATTTATATTCAGAGCTTGAGCTATCTATTAGCTTCAAAGTAACTAAAATAATAAATATCGAATATGTTATGCATAAAGAAGGGACTGAAAGCTTTTACGTGTGTGACAGTGAAGGTAAGAGGGAAGTGTAAAATAAAAAAATCTACAGAAATGAAACAGGCAGAAATCGTCTGGAGAGCAACTGGTTAGAGTGGACCTTAGAGATTATTATAAACTCTTCCCAAAAGACTTATTTTTTTATGTAATTAGGTTACTCTCATAAACAATTTGTTTAATCCTAAAGTGAACAAAAAAAACCAAAAAACCTGAATCTGTATATAGTTATGCTTACCTATGTAAGAGCCATGTTGAATACTTCTTGAAGGAGTGTTCACACAGCCCATTCATATCACTGGTACAAAATACATTTATGGGAAAGAATCATCAGTGGTTTAATATGAACTACTTTAATTTTGAGGAAACTAAAAAAAATACTTCAAACCCAAAGTTAAAAATGAAACTTTAAAGCTGGATAAATCAAAATGTAATAAATGAAAAAGAAACCCTAGCTAGCAAGTGTATGCAGCAAGGAACAAGTCCTCAGGCAAGAAAATGTTGAATAATTTCTCTTTCTGGTGGCCTACATCTCTATCCATTAGTGTTAATCTATGCATTAGTGTTAATCTTTGCATCAGCTTTGATGCACACCACATCTGGCAGAATAATGGCAGAACCAGGCATTCACTTGCAGACAATTTAGCAATATACATTACACCTATGGATTACACACTTTGATCTGCACCTGTTTTTTCTCACCTTCTTTTAGGTGTGGAGATTCATGTTTCCAAGTAGGTAGAGCACATTTTAAACATTTTACTGTGGTTTTATTTCCTCTTTTTTTTTAATGCAGGATGTTTCAAGTTCTATCTCCAAAGAAATTTTGGGCATTTCTTGCCAAAAAAAGACCCACAAGGTTTCATAAAATTAAATCAAAACCCTGTGATACTAGAAGGATAAAATACCTGATTATTTTAAACCTTGTATTGTTTGCAAAAATGCAAGTATTTTCATGCCTTAATACCTACTGGTATATCAAGAATCAGACAATCAGTTTTGTATCTGTTCTCAAGCATAATTTACTATGAACATTTGGAACCTTTTACACTACGTGGAGGCATCCCACAGAGTTTGTGAATCCAGTGCCTTTGCAGATTTGTCTGATCTGAAGTTTCTACCTGTTAGAGTCAGTATTTTAGTATCAGAAAATAATTAACAAATGCAATGCATAAATAGCTGTCTCAACCATTTTTGCAATATTGTGTTGACACTTTTACAAGGCAGTGTTGTTAGGATCTGATTATTGAGAGATGCTTCTGCCTGAGTTAAGATGCAAATCAAATCATATGCCAAAGGCAATAGTGTGGATTTTATTTAATAGTAAATGTAAGAGACAGAAAGAAACAGGAATGGGATAGGGAGGAAGAAAGAGAGGGAGAAGAGACAGAATAAGTAGAAAGATATCACCCCTCATGGATCCAGACAGCAGAATATTCTTCACCTTGGTCTTCTCAGTGGTGGGGGTCCTGGAGTCATTCTTCTGGAAGTAGCAGTTTTATATAGTCTGAGTCCTGGGTATCCACAGGGTGATTGCAGACATTCCCATAACTTGGAGTGATATATGCATAAGGAGTCACTTCCTTTCCCACAGTCTGTCACAGTGGGAATTTTTTTCTGGATGCATTAGCCAGGATGTTCTAACCGAAACTCACCTTCTTTAGGCCTGGAATTAATGCCTCCCTGTTGCAAATTTTTCTCGTCTGTGCTTGTCTCAAGTTCACACTGTGGGGCTGATCTTAGGGCAAGTTCCTTCTGTGGCCTTGGCGGTGTTTGAGGTAGTTGTGATTTTTAAGTCTCTTATTTAAGTGTGAGGTATAATCCAATATGTGAAGGGGCACAATAAAGGATTCACTAACACACTGAACAGAACTCTCTGTAAATTCAAGTTCATGAGATAGATGTTCTTGTACTAGGATTTTAAAGTTGCTGGTGGCTGGGATAAGGAGATAGGAGACTATAGTGATCCTTAATCATGTAACTTCATAAACATTGAATTAATACTGACAGTCGTGTATCTTATGATTCACGTTATTGTTGGTGGTTTAGGAACATCACATTACTGAAGGGCTGCATCTTTCTAGAATAGATATTACTAAGCAAAGGAATTATGCTAGAATATGTTAAAATTTTATAAAGACAAACCTCTTGCATGGGCACAATTGTTTCAGCTTGGGAAGCAAAAATTTCCCCCCAAAAATAAAGCAAAAATCTTATTAAAAATTATCATTGTCCTCACTGTTATACAGATGTCTGTGGAACCTATAAAAACCCCCAGACTACTAATATCCATGTTCCAATCAAGACGGATCACAGGAAAAGCAGCTGTGAAATATGATCAGAACCTATCAGGGGTCATCAGATTGCAGTTCATTAGAAAATAATTGATCAATTTGTTTCAAGCAAAGAAGAAAAGATTTTTTTTACTGTCATCTGCTCTGATTTGATTTTTTTGTCCAAGTGTTTTTGTCTTGTTCTTTTTTTCCCCGCAAGTATCTTAGATGGTCTTATTCCAACAAATCATTAAAATTTCTTTTCAAATTAGTTTTTTAAAATTAGGAAATTAAATAAGAAAAAGTGTACCCAGAGGGTGGGGTTTTTTGTGTTCTTTTTTTTTCTCTTCTAGACTTTCGTTATACAATATTCTATTTACATAGTTATGCTATTTAAGAATATACAAAGCTGGCACTTGTTCCAACTCACAATGAATCCATTATTGCACTTCACTGAAACAAAAGTTGAAGCTCTGAACACTGTCACATCAACAATAAACAAGGCCAATTAATTCTGGTTTTCCTAAAAGGGAAAATACTTTAGAACACGAAAAACATGGATTTAAACAATAGGTTCATACCCTGGAGATACACTATTGGCCACAAGCACTTACATGGCAATGTGTGGAATGCCATCCATTGCCTTTGCACACAATAAACTATTTTTTGTTAAGAGTAAACTGAATGTTATAAAAACATACAACTGTCTATAATTTACAAGACAAAAGAAATATTTATCTTAGTATTCTCCTGCCAGCAGTGGTGAAATATGGAGGCCAGGAAAAATTAGGTGTTTGTATACAAAAGTATTTAACCCCCCTCAAGTAAATAGTGATAGTTTTTCAAAATATCCTCCCCTCCTCTAAGAGGGGAGGATATTGTATCTCCTTTATCTCAATTATATCCCAAAACAATGGCCATATTTTTGAATTATACATTCCTTTCAACTTTTCATGTAATTCCTCCAGTTAACACATGCATTCCTGCGGAGTTTTAGCACACCCACATCTTGAGCCAAAGAGCTGAAGAGCTTAACTACAGACTGTCAGGAAATACTTGCTTTTCTCCTATCTGAACTTGCTATCTACTGCCTTTCCCTGATGCTTGATTGTGATTGGCAAGGAATAGTGAGCAACTGATTCCACTTAAAAACTCCGTAGAACTATTGATCTCTCTGGGCCACTCTTCTGTTTGTTTAAAGGCACAGACTTGGCGGTTTCATGTGTATGTATAATTACTTACATTGATAAGTATGTATGAATGTATGTATTTATTTATTTATATCTGTATCTGTGAATATAGACATTAAATATGTGGTTGCTTTAGAAATGTAAATGGCAATCTGTCACAGAGATTAGATCCACATCTTCCCAAGCTGCCTTTTCTCCTACAGACATTTTGTACTCTAGAGGAAGTTAAAAAGGCAATGGTCATCAGAGGATTATACTACAGAAGAAAGCTCTTTACTGACTTTAGCCTGATGCAGGTACTCTGTGCCAGTCACCAGCCACAGTGCTGTGGAGGGCAGGAGGCATGTTTTCTGTCTGTCTGGAGGCCATGAAACAAAACAGACGCTAGATAAGTTATCATTCCTATTTGAGTTTTTTATTTTTTTTTCCCTGGCTAATGTGGCTGTCCTTTACCATCTTCTGTGATGAGTTGTTAGGATTAGCTAATTTATTGGAGGCTTGTTTATCTCACTATCACATATGTATGCTCATTTAGTACTTTTTTAAGGTAAATTTTAAGCTCTAATATTTTTCCCGACCTTCTGTAAATGAGCGATAATGTTATTGTTTTGTACCATTAAGAATTAAGGATAACGAATAAGAATATGAAATATATATTTTTTCAACAAAAAAGAGGAAAGAAAATAGAAACATAGAATCAGTTATGTTGAAAAGGAGCTTTAAGATCATTGAGTCACATCATTGACCCACCACTGCTGAGTCCACCACTGAAACACATCCCCAGGTGTCACATCTACACAGCTTTTAAATACCTCCAGGGATGGTGACTCCCCACTGCCTTGGGCAGACTGTTCCAAAGCTTGACAACCCTTGATGAGGGTTAACGAAACTTAAAGGCTGAACAAAACAAGGTAAAGAAGAAGATAAAAGAACAGGTCAGAATATTTTCTTTAAAGATACCTATATATTTCTGGATACATGTAAAAAAATCAAACTATTTGTAAGAAAGAGGATGTAAAGAATTTAGCCTCAAAGAGTTAAAATAGAAATTTTTAAGCAGTGATGGTGATATCATAAAAGTCAAGTTTCTCCTGAACTGAGATGGTTAATCTCACTTGAGATCACTCTTCACTTCCCTTCCTGGAATGGACCAGAGTCTCACTCCCACGGAGACAGAGCAGTTGAGATATCACTAATCTTGCTGTAAAGAATTCAGGTCTGAGCTCTGAAATGGAACTTGTACACAGCATAAAATATTGCTGGCTAACTTCCAACACATAAAGAGTCTCAGAGCTTTTGATAGGAGCAGCAAAGGACTGACCTGCAGACAGCTAATGATTTGGTTTCCAGACAAACAAATCCATTTGGGAAAAGGCAAACCAACCATCTTTAAAAGGCCTCCAACAGTGTAGGTCACTATACCATATCTAATGGAAAGGTCATCTCTTAGGAAAGGTTAGAAAACAGTGAGAGCTTTTCACTTTTTTCCTTCAGATCATTCCATTAAAATGGAGCACAAAAATGAAGGGAAGGAGATGGTTCAGTCACACGGCTGCACATCCTGACTGCCTGGCTTATCAAGAGAGTGCTGAGCTTTAGCACAGAAAGATGTATGAACTGGGACAAAGCAGATATAAACACCACTACAAAATGTATATTTTACTATTGCTGCAAAAACAGCAATTGAGGCTGGCTGCCTGATAACTCTGTGGTCAGCAAATTTTTTTCTTAGCTATAAAAAATAAAAGGGGTGATTTCTACTAGGGACATTTTGAATGCTCCTTTTTTAATTGGCCCATAGTTCACAGTTCATTCCATGCTTCTTCCTACTTTTTGCCCTGACACCAGAAAATCAGAAAAGCTATCTCTTTGCTAAGGTAAGAAGATAAAAAATCCCAGCCCACCCTGTTCCTGTGTACATTATAGCAATTTTTGCCTTCCAGTAACTATGCAATTATAATGTGAATCTTCCTGTTTGTCCCAGGTCCAGAAAAATTTTAATGAATGGCCTCTTATCAGCTGAATGGGCCAAATCCATGGCAATATGATATGCATTTACATACAGCCTGCTGCTGAACCTTTGTGTGTTTTGCCAGCATTCGTACAACAGACCATTTTTTACTACTGAGTCATTTTTATTACTGATTTTTTTTGTTATTTATTCCAGATAGTAAGAGTAATTTCCCCATCACACAAAATCAGTATCTTGTGTTATAGTAGTATTATAGTAGTATTATCTTATGTTTTGACACACATGGTTCTCATTTTTTCAGATTCATAATTCAGCAACTGGTTTTGCTCAGTATTTCATAATTTTGGATATTTGTAAAGATCTTACATTTTTTCTGCAATAATACTAATCCTGTGCAATTTCAGATGAGAGAAGTAAAAAAGAGGATAAGTTTTGATACTAGTATTAAATTATTCTTTGCCTCATTTATGATGAAGATTGGTTTATGTTTAATTTTCGCTCATGGAAGGCAAGGGCAAGCCAAAAGGGCTTCACATACTGCAATTCACAAGATTATTAACATTTTTTTCAACATTTAAATTCTAATGAAAAGTAGGTATTTTCTGTCACTTGTTATGCATTTATACTTCAATGTATATTTGATAAAAGAGGTATTAATTTTAAAGACAAATTTGAAAAAGAAGAAAAAAATAAAAGTAATGATTATTTTAATATCTTTTTATGTGTCTAGTGTTAATCCTAGAAAGCTGATGCAGCTTGTACCTTGTGGATTCTTCAAAGAAGACTTTTAAAATTTATTTGAACTGTTTCAAAATCAAAGATCTTTTTGGTTAATTTATATAATATGCAAAAGCTATATTATACCTTCTTGAGCATCTGGAGAATATGTGACCAGGAGAACTACTGAGTGAAATCTTTTGAGTATTTACTCCTTAAGCATAAGATATCTTCTCCTTTGTTATTTATGTGATACTTATTACTTACTTATTTCAGATTTGAAAACAGACTAAAGGCCTTTCACTAAATAATATTCTTAGTGGGAAGGGTGTTAGAAGGGAAAATACATTAGAAATTTGTGTAATTTACATATTCTTTTTCAATCATCGTTTGTACTGAGAGAATAATGTTTTAGCAATAATTATGAAAACTTTCTGCCATTTAATCCTTTCCTAATGTTAACCAGGTTCTGTTATTCAAAATTCACTTTTTTCCAGGGAGAATTTTTTCGGGGCTGGAATTTACTTTAATCGAGAAAATTACTTTTAAATTCTCAGTGGAGAATTTTCATGTAATAGTATTAGATAAATAAATTATGCATTATTATTTGAATTTCATATAATCATAAATATGTAATTTCTCTATGAAAACAACTGGTATACTTTGAATTTCAAATAGCAGTTTGACTCTAATATCTTTCATTATGCTAGTTATTTATATACATTGTACACATGAAGTGTAGATTACTTTAAGAAATATTATAGATGGATACAGATTGAAAAATCTCTTCATTGGAAATACTGGCATATGAGTAGTAATTTCTATGAACTTCACACTATCATACATAAATATATTTAGAAAATACATGCAAAAGAGCTCTAGATTTGAAGTGCAAAACTGTGCCCTTCATTCAATTAATACTTGTTTCTGCACTCTTCAAGGAAGTGCATTTTCCTGCACAAGGTGTACAAATACTTGATATACTTTAGTTTCCAGAATCCTCATAGAATCACAGAATGGTCTTGGCTGGAAGGGACCTCGAAGATCATTAAGTTCCAACCCCCCTGCCATGGGCAGGGACGCCTTTCACTTGACCACTGTCTGGGGTTTTCATGGCCAAGTTTTGGTAGTGGTGGGGAGGGCTACAGGGCTTCTGTGAGAAGCTGCTGGAAGCTTCCTCCATGTCCAGCAGAGCCAATCCCTGGGAGCTCCAAAGATGGACATGCTGCTGGTCTTGGCTGGGCCAGTTAGAAATGGTGGCAACCCCTCTGTGATAACACATTTAAGAAGAAGAAAAAAGGTATTGCACAGCTGTGTTTGTAGCCAGAGAAGATCTGAGTGAGAATATGTGAGAGGAACAATTATGAGATACCAAGTTCAGTGCAGAAGGAATGGGAGGAGATGTTCCAGATATGGAGCTGTGATTCTCCTGCAGCCTGTGAGGCAGACCATGGCAAGGCAGCTGTGCCTGTGCAGCCTACAGGGGAGCACAGAGATTCAGAGATCCACATATAGCTTATGGAGGAGACCCACACCGGAGCAGGTGGGTCCTTATCTCATCTCACAAACCCTACATTATATTTTCTCTCCTCTGTCCAGCTGCAGAGCAGAGTGAGAGGGCAGTGGGTGCCTGGCATCCTGTCACTATAACCCACTACGACTGAGTTGCTCAAAGCCCCTTCCAACCCGGCCTTGAACACTTTCAGAGATTCCTGTGGACAAGAGTAAATAACCCTACATTAAATTTAGAGGCTTTACTTCCCACTCTTTCAGACTGCTTTGTTTCAGCTAAAGGATTGAGCAAACACATAAGATTCATCTCTTTATATTTCTTTTCCTTTCAAACAATTTCCCAAAGAAATGCAGATGGTGGTTCTTCAGAGTCTTCCTGAACAAATTTGGTTCCTTTAAGTTGTTGTTGAAACCGGTCTTTGCACTAACTTTTATTGAAATTACTGTTTTACTTAGGAACTATCATTTCCCCTGGAGACTATTAAATCCTATATGGTACGAGTTTGAACTCTCACTGGGAAAGAAAGCAAGAGAAGAAAGAACTACATATTTTTCATGTCAAACACTGATTCTTTTATTTCTACTTTCTATATTCTTTGAACATTTTTTAGTGTTATTGCTGGTGATAACAAAGAGAATAGGGAATAGATATAAGATTGTATTTACTGTTACTGTTTTAGCCATAACTATAAGTATTAGTTGATGCTTTTCTTCACAGTATCACGGTTCCAGCAAGTTTCTGCATCTGGTTTCTTTGTCGTTGTTGATTTTTTTCTTCCTTGTCAGAACTATTGATTCAGTCTTTGCTCTGCATTATTTAGGAATCAATATGTAACTTTATGAAAATATTAAATTATTTGGGTGAAGTTTTGTGATCTAAGCCAGGGATGTGGCTTTCTAATATGTATTCCCTCAGTAAATTTCAGTGTGGTTTATCTACCATTGCTGCTTTTATTGGTACTAGAAAATTGAATATTAGAAGTTCATCTTATAGTCTTCCATTATGCTTGAAAGTTATTTACCTCTGTACTGTGAATGAGATAATTGATGCTACAAAGGATTCCCTTAGTGACCATAAAATGTTTTTGAATTTGAAACTATTGCATCATATGTTTACCTTTTTGTTTTTCTTAGTCAACAGGGGACGTTAGAAATTTAATCTGTATTTGGGCAACAATGTCCCATTATAGACCCTTTGCAGCTTAGCCTCAAGACCTCTCTAGCTCAATTTCCCATGAAGAAACCTTATATAGTATTATAACAAACTATGCTGCAAAACTGATCAGCAACTTAGTAATGGTGTAATAAGTCATACATTAGATAACCAAGATCTTTAACAGAGCTGTTAAGGAAGTTATAAATGGGTTTGGGTTTTTTTTGAAGATATTGGCCTCTGTTTTTTTAGTTAAAACAACTTCACAATTAGCGAATCTGGGAGTCTTGTACTTCCAAACACAACATTTTCTATGTGATCCCACAGTTTCTCTCCCAAGCAACAAAGATACGTGATAGGAGACTGATTTGTGTTTCTACATTGTGACCAATAAAAGACAGTGGGAATAAAAGACACAAATAATATATCTTGTGAGTTACTTCAGGGAAGTTATAAAGTTGGAGTATTTTTACTGAACATTTACATCCACCTTGAAATTTTCCTCAGTCACATTTGTTATTAACCTAAAATGTGTAGAAAATTATTTTTTAAAAGATGTGAAATTTATTAAAATAATTTGTACTCATCTTTTTTTTTAAACCTGATGTTTTTTTCTTACAGTTTTTATTATATATATGACTCTGCTTCAATGATTGTTCTATAGAGTTTAAAGGAGTCCTTAATTTATGGTCTCAATCAGAGTGAATTATTGTAACAAGGATTCTGTATAGTTGAACATGATAGTGTGTTTTCTACAATTTTTATTATTCCCTTGCTAATGCTGAGAAATTCCTTTTTTTTTTTTTGATGTGATGCTGCCTGCCATTTTGTATTTCAGATTAGACATAGAACATCAATTTTTTTTCTAATGCGAGTTTAAATTTAACCTTATATTTTAAACTATGAAACAAAAATGTTTCTGCAAAGCAGAGATATTTTAAGAATAGTTTAAATTATCAAATGCATATATCACAAAGAATGGAAACTCACATTTCTTGGTATACATTTTTTTCTCTTATTGGCATATGAGAAGTCAGGATTTGCATTGCAGATCAGTCACACTCTTAGTATGTGAACTGTAGGTCAAACTCAGAAATGCAGCTCAAGGAGAAAAACGAAAGAAAGTCGAGATTCATTCCAAACCTAGAAAAGTAATTTTTTAAAAAAATTTAGATCTTCTGCAACATTTTAAATTTAATTTACAGTCCTTTACTCAAAACTTAATGTGAAACATTTGTTCTTCTTTAACTGCTTTCCTTAAGGACAAGAAGACTTCTGGATGAACTGTGCCCAGAACTGAAGTAAACTTTAACCACTACAGGGAACTTCTGATTTCTTTATGTTCCTTGGCCATGACAAGTTTGTAAATGACAATAACACCTAAAACTGCATCCATGTCTAGTTCACGTTTCCAAGCTGAAGGAGGTTCCTGGACCAAATGAATACCACAGCTTAGAACTCCACTAAAGCTAGGAAGTCTCTATCACATATTTACAGAATGAGTAATGTCGGAAGGGACCACAGTGTGACATCTGGTGCAATCTCCCTGCTCAAGCAGGGTCATCCAAGAGCACATGGCACAGGACTGTGTTTAGATGGCCCTTGAATATCAGTACAGATTCTGCTAAATTGATCTAATGTTTAATTCAAACCTAGGACAAGACCCTTAAGCCTGGATTGGCAAAACCACAGAATAAGAAGGGTTGTAAGGGACACACAAGGGTCATTGAGTCCAGCTCCTGGCCCTGCACAGCACCATCCCCAAAAGCCACACTCTGTGCCTGGGAGTGTTGTCCAAATGATCATTGAACTCTGTCAGCCTCGACCCTGTGACCACTTCCCTGGGGAGCCTATTCCAGAGCCCAAACATCCCCAGGCTGAAGAACATTTTCCTCATATCCAACCTAAATCCCCCCTGGCACAACTTCAGGCCATTCCTTCATGCCCTGCCACTGTCACCACAGAGAAAAGATTGGTGTCTGCCCTTCTTCTTCCCCTCATAAGGAAGTTGTTACTGCAATGAGGTTTCTCCTCAGATTCCTTTTCTCCAGGCTGAACAGACCAAATTACCTCAGCCACTCTTCAAAAAGATGCCCCTCATGTTCCTTCACCACCTTTGTTGCCCTCCTTTGGATACTCTCTAACATGAAAACAGCTGAGTGTCTGTGGCACCCAAAACTGCCTCCAGTACTTGAAGTGAGGTAGCCCCAGCACAGACCAGAGCAGGACAATTCCCTCCCTTGCCTGGCTGGTGATGCTGTGCCTGATGCCCCCCAGGACAGGGTTGGCCCTCCTGGCTGCCAGGGCACTGCTGACTCATATTCAGCTTTCTATTGCTTTAAAAATATATTTTATTACAAGATTAATTACATAATTTGTTATAAAGTATCATCAGTCCTGGATCAAGCATGAACATGTTGATGACAGACTGCTCAATTTCTTCAGGCAAGGATTCCTTCACTGGCCAGAGGGAGCAGCCACCTCACTCCCTGCTAGTCTTCATGATCATGGATGAAGACACTGATGATCTGCAAACAAGCCCATTTACTTGTCTTGATTTGCTGCAGGGAAGGCAGATGGCTGTCTGACACCAGTATCGTTTCATCTGGATGCCCTGTTAACACCTTTTCTTGGCCTTCTTTTCAACATCTGTGTTCTCCTCTTTCTCTGCTCAGCCTTTGCCCAAATAAACAACTTTTCTTAATCAACTTTTCTCTCCTGGTGCCAGATGTGATACATTAAAAGTAAATTTATTTCTGATAGTTACCTGATTAGAGTCTGCCACATATGCCAGTGCTGCTATGATTAGTTAGGTGTTACTGGTCATTCTAGATTGAACTCCTGAAAAGTTGACCAGTTTCCCTCAGTTTTTTTGTGAATTTTGACTGCTTCTTAGTCAACTTCCACCTTAATTTTCTGGTGAAATCTGGTTGGATTTTTAAGTTTTGTCAGCTTCTCACACAATTTCTTGTGCTGTCCAGTAGGTTTCCATGTCCTGCTCTGTTCTCTTAACTGTAAGCTGGGTGAAAAGTCTCATCATTTGCCTGCAGCCTAACATGTCAAACACGCACTGAAACCAAGTTTGTGAACTGAAAAGCATGTGCTGTCTTTCATTATGTTAGTTTAGGTAATATGCAGGTTTAGAAAATGATGCAGTTAAACTGGTGTGACTCTCAGTTGTACAGACGCTCTGAGAAAAAAGATACACAGGTACAATCTAAAAAGTTCTCTCTCTGCAGCACAAATACTTATTTATATATAGGTGATTTCCAGTGAATAAATATCCTCAAATTTATCCTACCTATCCAATGAATAATTGCTACAATAGTAATGTATAAACTTCACTAAAATTGCACAAATTCATACTCTAATTTTAGACAATATCCTAAAGAACAAACAAAGGCTGGAACTAAATTATCTCCGGAATGTTGAGTTTTTTCCTTCATGCTGCAGATGCTTTGAAAAGCCATATATAAAAGGCATCTGTGTTGATATCAGTAAATGTGAATACCATGGTAGTTCAGGCATTAACAGATAAACTTGATTGAAAACATTTCTACGTTTATCAGTAGCTAAATCTCTTCTGTTGTGGGAAGATGCAGTGTTTAAATAGCTTAAAAATTATGTTTCAACAACAACGAAAAAGCATCTGTTTGAAAGAAGACTCCTGACTATACACTAAAACATGACTCTTTTGAATCAGTCCTGTATGTGTGCTTTCTGTGCTGTCTAATCCAGACATCTCCTGAGAATACTTTCCAATTGCTTTCCCAGAAGCACAAAGATGCTGCATTATGATGTAGTAACAAGGGAGCAGAGAGTCCACCTTCAGCCTTCATTAGATAGGTTGTGACTTTTCTTTTATTAATATAAATAGCTTCATTATGAGAGATCATCTAATTATTTCTGAATTCACAAAAGGATATTCAAATAACCCCCAGGGAGATTTAAATTTCAGATTTTGCTAGATAACGATGGACATTTGAGACAGTTGTCAGGGAGCCTCTTATTACAGGTAGCCTGAAAATTCCAATAGTTCTGAAATCAAGCTCACTGGATTGACAAAAACAAAAGGAAGAAATAAAAGAAAATGTATGTATAAAACTTGGTGCAAGATAATCATAGTGCTTAGAATTGCATTAATCTAACCATCAGGGGTTTGTAACAGAGTTATGAATATTTTATTGGATTTTTAATGATAAAAAAATTCTTAATGGATGTAATATTGGGTGAGTGCACTACTACTTGAAAGCTTTGATGCATGGAAACTCCATCAGCTTTGAGCTGAATCAATAAATCTCACAAGTTTGTGTTATGATGGCTTAGTACATTGTCATCTACTATCCATTTACAACCAAAATGAAAAACTATAATAAAAGAATACAGCTGTGTATGGAAGTTTCTTTCAAAAATTGAAAGAGCAAAAGATATCATAAGTAGGACAGTGCAAATAAGTGATTTCTTTATTTCTGTGGGTAAAAATAAGTTATTAAATTACCTTTTTTTAATGATGTTAGGAAAATTAAGCACTCATCAACATGGGGAAGAGAACAATTCCATGTTCATATATACTCCAACAGGTTTAAACTATTACAATCCAGAAGGAACCCTGAGTAAGAAAGCACATGAGATCTGTGCCTTTTCCTTGTTTGATGCTGTCTACATTCTTTTCCAAAACAAAATATGTATACAACCAAACCTGGTACTCAGGTTTTTCCTTCCTTTAAAAGAGAATTGTCAATATAGGCACTTATTCCTGTTTTCTTGCAGGCTCTTGTCCAGGAAGTATATAAATATTTAAATGCAAAGCAGGATAGCTCTAATCAAAGGTTGTGCGGTAGCTCTGATTCAGAGCAGTGGGTGGCCTGGCCTCTCAATTAACAGGGAGATTAAAATCTGTGTCCTGAAATGGATTCTGAGGATTTAAACCTTGACAGTGTGGTCACACCTTAGAATTATTAAGGCAGAAGAGAACATCTCCTCACTGCATCCAGCAGTCTCAGCTGATAATGTTTAACAAATTTTACCTGCATTTGGAAGACATTTCACAAAATAAAAATGTGAAATATTTGATGACTTCATTACTTTGCTGCTTTCTTTATCTCCTCTTTACATGTAACTTTTGTCACCAGTGCTCTCTGATGGTAAAAATTGAAAAAACTGTATGTGTAAATGTATCTACTTCTTTATAAATTATTAAACAGGCAATGTTGCCATTTGGAAAGTAATAGGAAAAGAAAGATAAATTATTTGAATACAAAGAAAAATATTACTGAAGGTAAAAAGTACTTTTAATAATAACTGCCAAAACCCCTAGTTCCCCTTGTTCTTGCAATTCTACTTTTATTAAACTACTTCTTCTTAAACTAAAACTTCTCACTGAACAAAAATTTAGGATCTATATCAGAAGCTTTGAAGACCTTGTGGTATCAGATATTAGAAACCTGTGAAAACTACTTAGGAAATAGATACTATGTGTAAATCAAAAATTAAACAGTAGAGGGTTGGCCTGATTTTTATTTCTTCATACTCAATGCTTTTCTGCTTTCCTATAATTGACTGGGCCATTCCTCCATCTTTAGGACAGCTTTTATGAGTAATATTTTCCTTTAAAAAGTTCATTTCCTGATGTATTATATGCTTAATCTGGTTCGTAGGATCTCTATTTTCAATCTCTTAAGGAAAAAAACCCTTTCTTGTATTCTGAGTTTCAAAGAAATGTTTGATTTTGTTTGTAAAATAAAGATAAACTGCTTCAGAGAAGCTGCACATCCAGTGAAGCCGAAGTACAGGAATTTTACAGATGATATCAGTGAAATAATGGTTTAAGTTTTGATTTCCAGTTTGGTTCTTTGCAAGCATCTGTGTCGGCTTAATAATGTATGAAAATATTCAGACTTTTGAGGGAGTCAAATACTTGCATGAGCACATGGCCTATTAGTATAAGATTCTTTATCACTATCACCTGATATTTATGACAAGTAACTTTAGTGAAATGCATCTTGCCTAATTTTATTGATTTCAGAATGTGTTCCACATGATTAAGGACTGCAGACTGTTCTCAGGTATCTAACTTCATTATACTTAGAGTGTGGATTTTAATATTACTCTGAGTTTGCCAATGTTTTCATCAGTTTTTGCAATTCAGATCTGAAGAATCTGAGAAAAAGTTTTCTATAATAAATCTAACAAGAAAGATAATGTAATATTAAAATTCTGTTCTCTAATGATTTTTCTGTGATATTTTCTGTGGTATTTTCTGTTACCATATGAAGTAGCTTAAATAATTTCTCAAAGATTTTGTTTTCTGCATGTCTTATATTGAAAGAGCTTCTATTTGGCAAATGCAGTTGTTGCATTTTTCATTCATACCAAAAAGCTGAGTTCAGATCATGGGTCAGTTTTCCGAAGTGCCAACACATCAAGCTTTGGAATTCCTTCACAATTACAATTTCCAGGGTCACATATTGTACATCACTAAGACAATGTAATCACAGAGTAAATATTCTTCCATATGCCTCCTTGATCAGGACAGGATTAATTTAAATGTCTGCATGAAATAAAGCCTTTGTTTGTTTTGTGCTATTTTGCATTCCTTCGTGTTAACTATTTACATGTGTCTACCTTCTTCAGTGTTTTCGTTAGACTAACCCTGAAAAAGACAACACTTTTCTTCACCAAAATGGGTTTTCACTCTACTGTGGGTTTTAAAAATATGTGCTCTGTGTAGCAAATGAATTATTAGTACTAGCCACACTGCTGCACTCAACTGAAGAAACATTCAGATCAGCATTTGTAATCAGAATTCTTCTGACTTCTCCTAAGAAACAGGACCATTGTTCCGCTCCAATTAAAAAAATTGTTTAGCTTTTCAAGAATTTTGTTGGTGTTGTTGTCCAGCATTTCACTTTTCTGTTTCTCCCAGTCAGATTCCAACAGCTCAAATAATTCTGTGATGTTTGATTATTTTTATTTCTTTTGGTTTTATTTTTGTAGTTGAATTTTGATAGTAGATGGAAAAGATTGTTGGGTGCTTATATTGTATTTCTATATGACATGCTTGTTTAATTCACATATCATATAATTATGTCTGCCTAAATGATCTTACTGAAATCTAGAATGAATAGCTAAATTTCAAAAGTTAATATACTTTATTGATGCATATGTACTCATATAAAAAATGTATGGCATCCTTTGTACTAGATTAAACAAAATACTTATCTAGCCCAGTGTTCTTTTTGCATCCAGACTTTCCTGGCTAAGAAATATTTCTGGATTATCATGTCTAGAGGCTACTAGAGAACGTCATGAACCTGGCCAACTATAGATATGTTTTACCTTCCCAACAACCAGAGACAGTCCCATAATTTCATTACGCATATTTTGAAAAAATCTATATTTTTCTTTTTCTTATATGTGTTGTAATGGACTGTCCTTATTTGTTCCTTTTATTAAAGTTACAGTAAATAGGAACACAGGTCATGAAAGGTGTATCAAGTCTGGTTTAAAATCGCTTAATTCATTGAAATAAACCAAAAGTCCTTTGAGCTAAATCAAAAGTTCCGAACTAAGCTTTTTCAAACTTGGGCTTTTCTAGATGGTGGTAGACAGTTGAAGCTGTGGTTGTGATTGCAGATGCTTTTCTTTGAAGAATGAAACTAGTATTAAGCTGAGTCTATGTCTTCCATGAAAATGCCACTAATGCCAAGTGCTCAATAAACACAAATTACTTCTGCTGTTGCTTTTCTGTTATCAGTTTGTAGTTTATGCTCCCCTGAGGAATATTGTTTCTCCTGAGGACCAGGTTATCTTTACAAGCTCTAAGAAATTGCAATGATGGTGAATTTTTCATTCTGTATGAGGGAAAGCAAGAGAATGACAAATACAATGAAGCATCTTGTGTCAGGTCATGCAAACATCAGTTCTTCACTTACAGTGCAGAAATGCACAGACTATATCCAGAAGGCAGCTCAAAATATTTGAGGTTCTGGGTCTATGTGATTTTAAACAGTCCCATGCTTTTACTGATTTAATGGAAGCTGAAGATATCCTATCAGTTCCAAGTAGTTTTATGGACAAAGAAATAGAGCAGAAGCTGATCTCTGCATGGGGAACCATGAAACATTTGCCCTGCACATCACCTTCATAAAGAAAGAGTGGAAGCAGTGGGAGTGTCTCGTTGGGTATGGCTGTATGTAATGTGTAAAATTACACTTGGTCAGTTATGCAAGCTCTTTTGGAGACTGTCATACAGAAATTTATTCATCAACATTCAGATAGGTTGATGATGGCAGCTGTAGAAATGGATAGAAAGATTGGATTAAGTTCAAATATGAAATTCCACCAAGATCATGAATACACCAGCTAGCTGCAGGATACTCAGGACTACTGATGCACATGTGATTTTTTTATTTACCAAACTGTAAAAGTGAAACTGCCATCAAGTGACTGAATTCCAGTTCAAATCTTCTGTCCCGGTTTCTCATTTATATCCCTGAGCTTATTGCTCCTTCTCAGACAAGATTTGTGTACAGTTCCTGCTGTCTTAACGTCCTCAATCTTATTCTAATGCACTTCTATGTTTCATCATCCTAGTAAAACGTTCTTTCAGGTATCATATTAAATAAGATTCATGCAGCTTATTCTTGCTTGATATTGTTTCACAGTTAGTGCTATATTTCACACATTTATTCACTATATTATGAAAGCCTCTTTCTCTGTCACTTCATAGCAGACATTGTGAAGGGGAGAACCTGGTGAATTCATGAAGAAGGAGATAGTTTCTGTGCCATGGCACAGCTATAGAAGTTGATATGGGCTCTTTCTTCTCAGACATAGATCATCACAAGTGAAATCTGCTTCCATTTATATCTAGTGTTATATGCAAGACTCCATTGTATCACATAGCAGAAAACAGTTAAATCAAGACTTGTGGGTGTGCATAAAGAACTCTACTCAGTCTACATCACATTTAACTGGAGACTAAATCCTGAACAGCGATCTATTGCTTGTACACCTCAACTGGTTTTATAGAGTCTTGTTTTAGCTTGAAACTTCTGTAAGCCCATAAACTTCTTCACCATCTCTTCTGTGATGTGAACTTGTTTTCAACTAGGGAGTGGAAGTATCTAGTGGCTTCTAATTGTTCTCTCAGGTGAGATTAGACATGGGGCCTTGCTTCTGGTGCTGCTTGATTTCCCAATACTTACAGAGAGAAGACTTGTGTTAGGTAGAGCAACATTGTCTCCTAAGGACTTACGTGACTTCTGACTTCTCTCCGTTGCCAGAATGAAGAAATTAGAGGGTGTGTTTGGGTAGTCTAGTTACCTTCTTTTAAGGATAAGCACCTAGAATTGTGTTGAGACGCTACAAATGTTGGGAAAAAAAAGTTATTTTTTAAGCTATAGCTAAATATAATGTGTTTCAGATATATGCAGCTTCATGGTATCGTAAATAATAAAAATTACATATATTAATATGAAAGAATCAAAATTAAAAGGTTGTTAAGAGTTAAATGAGTGGTATTTCTTAATATAGACTCTTAATTTTCTGCTTTATGAAAAGTGCCTCCATTTGGACCTGAATTGGCATCTGAAACATTGTGGATTTTGAACTGAGAATATTTGTCTCACCTGAGTTATTATTGCACTCAGAAAAATTGGAGGGAGCGTCGTTGCCTCAGTTATAGTTTCGGGCTTTCTTCACAGTCATAATAGGTATAAATTTATTCCCTTTTTAGAACAAAAAAAACCCCCACCAAACAACCAAACAAAGTCTATAAACTTAGACAACAATTTTTATTCTTATATTGAGATGTTAGCAATCCTCTCCAAGGTTCCACACAGCAGGAACAATGGAAAACATTGGTCCCATACCATGTCATATCTTCTACATGCCCCAACTTGATCATGCAAAGCTCTGTTTGAAAGTGTGTAAAAATATTAAATTATCTGTGATTTTATTACTCAGTATTATTGCTTGCTGTCTGAGCAGACATTTGAAATTACTATGTCCTAGTAATTGAAACTGTCTGCCTAGGCTTCTGAAATTAGGGGTCTTGCCAAAATATTGTATTTTCAAAAAGCAGCTGAAGAGTCTAATGTCCTATTTCCTCCTTGTTTGAGGAATAAAATTATTAAATCTGACTGAACTAGGATTGAAAAGATGTTTATGTTGAAATAGGAATAAAATGGTGGTATTTTCCTGTGGCTCTCATTAACCAAAGCAACAACTTGTACATAAATGATGAGGAAATTGATGAATTTTAGACCATCAGGGTAGTTTATAAACTATGATATGAGTCTGATTAAATAGATGAAAATATTAGTGTCACTGAACATTATTAGGATGAAGGTCTCAATTAAACTTTTAGCATCCTCAATATTTCTGGTTTCCCATCGGGTGATTGCACTCTTAATGTAGGGCAGGATTCATATATTATTAACTAATTAATGAATTTCTACAATATGTGAAAACCTTTGGCATGAAACATCTCCCTAGATATTAAAGGTGACTAAAAGCACAGAAAAAGGACAAAGGGGAAGAGTACTCAAAGTGAGAATCACACCCTCTCTTGGTTTTGTCATAATTATAGCTCATATCAAGTTCAATTTTCATGAGTAGTATGCAATGAAACCTCCTTACAGTACAATGTAGGAAGTACCCTGTGGGCTTCAATTTACTGCTACGTTTTATATGCACTTTTAAAAGAAGCCAAGCATAACATTTACTCATGTAGGTCCCTCTGCACCCATTATGGGAAGAGGGCAAGAATCACAAAAGGATCTCTTGGATATACATATGCAAGGTGTGTGACTTACTAGAATTTCATATGTGAATATGAAATAAAAATGTGTCTCAGCATGTACTTTTCACTTTCTCTGCCTGCTCTGTGAAAGAGGAATAAAAGCAGGTTCACAAAATCATTTTTACTGGTTACAGAAAAAAAAAAAAGATCAATTTCAAGAGAAATTGGCACTTTGCACAGAGAAAAACTTGCACCCAAACAAACAAATCTGAAGTTTCAAACACTGTTGACAGTTGGAGTGACAACTTGTTATAGATATACCGCGTGGTTCTATTTAGTAGCATATTAAAACATTTCTTCTCACCAAAATATTCCAAAAACCTCCCAAATTATTTGACATCCTCATTGAGGACAGCAGCCTTGTTTTTACACAACTTCTCTGTAGGAACTTGAATGAAAAAAAATCTAAATAGCGTGGTGCAAAAATTGCCTGTACAGAGAGCGCCCACCTGTTGCAACCATGCACCAAGTGCTGGACAGACTGGGACTGTTTTCTCTATGAGAAAAATGTGTTCAAACCATTAGCTACAGCTGGTATCGTCTCTACAACCTCCTTGAAGCAGGTGTTCTGTGCCAGGCACTGGGTACACTAAGTGTTGATTCCTTCTTGACACAAAAAAAAAAAAGGAATATGCATAAGTGGTAACTTAAACTGCTCTGTGGTTCCTACCACTCACTCATGGAACTGTGCTAGAAGCAGCAGCTGAAATTGCAGTCTCACATGGAGACTGTTTATACAAAAGAAGTATGTAGAAATTGAAACTGTACAGGTAAAAATGAAGATAAAGCTGAAGTCTGTGAAAAAGTCTCTCTTAGCATTGCTTTACCAATGCATTTTCTTGTTTGACTAAAATGAAAGTAACTCATAATCAGCAGTCAGTAAAACCAAAACTCTTCACTTAAAACTTCTGGTTGACTGTAGATGGCTTTTTATCACAAATGAGACTTTTTTTTTCTCTTAAATCATGTTTTTTTCAGCCTAATCTTTCCTTGAGAAAAAGCTGGCAAAATGACAAAATAACATTTCAGCACATTACTTAATACTAGAGACAGATTGTAAAGGGTTTCAAACACAATCCTAGTAAAGCAAATTAGGAAGACATAAATAAATAAATAAATAAATAAATAAACCTATTCAAGTATAGAATTCACAAAATAAAAAAATGGTGACATTTTGAATTTTTTAATGAAAGAGACTTTAAATTTGTTCAGGCAGCTTTACTGTTTTTTTCTGAAAAGCAGAAAATAAGTTGGCATTATAAGGAACTGATCTATGTAACTATGCTTCTTGATTATTAACTGCAGACCACATTGGGAAAACTACAGCAAAACAGGAAAACCTATCACCTCCCATGTGTTTCAAGAGCCTCCAGGGATTTATTGCCCTTTCTGAAAATACCATAATCAAGAAAAAACTTGATAAATAAACTCCTGTCTGGATAACATTGCCTTAAAAATTATTAAATTTCTTTTGCAGACCTGATGGCTTGTAGGGCTGAAATTTATAGAACTTTGTTTTCCTAAACAGTTATAAACATTTACAATATTACATCACAAAGTACTTGTCCAAGTAACTGTTGTATTAACTGCATCAAAAACAAGAAGCAGGAGATCATAAAACATACAGAGAAAGAAAAAACACATAGATGGTTTCTCACATAAGGCACAAAAACCTTACAAAGGGAATGTTTTGGTTTTCTTAGTGCCGGATTTGCCTGTGAAGTACGTGTTGCTCTTTTTTCACATGCAACCAAGATAATTGATTTTTATTGCATCTTTGCTCTTTCCAGCTGAATAAACCTATGCATTATCACTATCTACATACAGTTGAATGTTTAGACTGTGTACAAACTGAAGCCCTTAAAGGTAAGGATCTCTCAAACCCTTTAAATCCACATAAAAAGGAAAATGTGGAAGGCATATCTTGTCTAAATAAATGTCTAAGTAAGTCTCTCTGGGGGTTGGGTATCTGGGTCCATCTGAGGTTAAAAAAAAAAAAAATCCCCCTTAGGCTTCTGAATTAAAATGGTCTGAATTTTAGAAAGGACAAGATCTTGCAGTTTTCATTTAATAAACTATTTTTGTTAAACCATGTCTAAAACACCTTTTTCTACGTTTTTCCCTGATGACTGTATCCCTTACTTTGATCTCCATTTATATCTTATCATCAAGTTTTGCTTTGAGTTTCCAGCATTTTTAAAAAGTGAGGTTAAGTTGCAGTTTAAATAGAAATGATGGGAAGTACAAAATGAAGAGTTGAGGAACAAGCCTTCTAAATTCCCCTAGTAGGCTGCTGTTATACCTACATATAAGCTAATTAATTATGATAATAATAATAAGCTAATTAATTAACCAATACATACATACATAAAATATAAATACACTTGGTACTATAATAGTTTCTTAGGTGACAAGACAACCTTAGCTAGACAGAATAAAATTTTTGAAACTTGCTCTTCCTTGGACCCTTCAGAAATATCAGGAAGAGCAGACTTCAGCTGAGGTACTCATTGCCTGGCTCCTGCAGCAAAACTGAACAAATTATTTCAGGAAAAAATCTGCAGTTGATAAGAACTGCAGAACATTGCTAACTCCTGGAAGAAACAAAACAAAAGAGGCTTTTCCCTAAATGGAGCCATAGTATTTCTTTTTAAAGTGACTGTATTGTTTGCTAATTTTACATACATTTAAAAATATTATTGAAATACTCTTGATTCAAAGATGGCATTGTCCATGGCTTAACCAATTGAATCATTGTTCATCTCTTTACAGGAACCAAGCTTCTCATGGGCCAATTTAAAATTAGACACTTTTTGAATCAACAGAACCATTTAAAAGTAATGAGTGTTTTATTCCATTCTCAGTGGTTACGTAGAAAGCAGGAAGATTTTTACCGCAGCTTTAAATTAAAAACTAGAAGCAGAAAACTTCCTCTACTGCTCTATACCAATAAATAACAGTCAATATGTGGACATGTATTTTGTAGATATAAGAACAAAATGTAATTATGTTATATCTCTATGCCTAATTGTATGTGAAATTGGTTTTTAAATCAAAATAAATTTACAGACAGTATATAAGTTTATACTCCATACTGGCAATATCAAAAACCAAATGAATAATACATCTTATCCAAAGAAGAGGAAATATTTTTTCCAAACATATTTGAAACATTATTCTCTTCTATTCACTAGATGGGGAACAAAGAACAAGTAACATTTTTTTTTTTAATGTTTGGAATTGTTCTTTATTTAGACTGAGCTGACATACTGCTTAATCTTGGATCTCCCACAAAGCACATGCAATAAAATACAATTAAAACTAACATTTGCCCATGAACAATAAGGTATATGAAACGATTTTATTTTATCTAAGTACATTGGAGGGCTTTCTGCAGAACTGATTCTTTCCATGAAAAAAGTACCATTGAATTGGCAAAAATCAGGTTTGGGTTTTTTGTTTGCCCTCTGTTTGGTTGGATTTTTGTTTGTTTTGTTTTTTGTGGTTTTTGAGGGGAGGGGGGTTTTTAATTTTTTTTTTCTTTTCAGAAGAATTAAACGTTAAAATTTCATTTTGGAAAAACAATTGAGCATATTTTGATATAGCTAAAGATAATCCCTCATTTAAGGTCATTCTGGGACCATTGTGTATCTGTGTCTGATAAATCTGAGTCTTTCCCTCAAGGTTTTTATTCTAAAGACACTTGCATTTCCTAGATGAATGGCATTCAGACTCCAGTAGGCTGAAAATTTTTCATGTTGAAGATGAACAGTCAATTTCTCATTCTTGCAAATTATAAAACCAGCAAAACATAAGGAAAGAAATTTAACATAACCAACAGATTGTTTCTGTTTTGTTAACAGAGACAATCACCTGCCATATTGTAACTTCAGTTTATCTTCCATGTGCTCCTGGCACTGTAACTAATACTAGCTATTCTGGTTAACAATGGTGGCAGAAGATGGGGAGAAGAGGGGAATTTTGGATTATTCACTATTATTCTACAGACAGATGATTTCATGCATGTACCTCAATAGTCACAGCACAGCAGCAAAATTTTCTTTTTGCATTGTTCTTTAATTCTAGTTAGTAGGTAATAATTGATTTAGAAAACACTGGTTGGAATCCTGCAGTGTGTCTCATGTAGGAGGTTAGAAAGAAATGTAATGATGCTTCTGACTTGGTGAGTAATGAATCCATAAAAAAGGGGTCCAATGAAAACTGATTGCTGCGAGCTACAAGGTCCTGTTTCATTAATGATCTTCCAAACGAACTGTTCCAGTAAATCAAGGAGGTTTTTTTGTTGTTTTTGTCTGGTAATTTTAATATGAGAAAATAAACTGAAATGTTAAAGATTCAGCAGGGTCAATATAAAAATCAGGCTTCTACAATCCAAACAATGTTCTCTGGAGTTTTCCTGACACAAGGGAGCACACAGAAAACTCTCTGCTCTCTGAGAAGTGGTGTCCCAGAATAACCAAAGTAAACATTTGAGGTTAAGAAATTCCTGTTTTTCAATGTGAGTCAAAGAATCATCCCAGGGTTTCTGTATCATGAATGTTCATGAAAAGCAAGTATAGGCAGCTTTCCTTTTTATCCTGGACTGAGCTTGGGGAAAACCTAAAACAAGCAAAACAAGCATGTCACTTCCATCTAAAGGCTGTGCTTGCTTGATTGTAAAGCTTGGGAGAGAGGAGACAGGAAAAAAACCCACTTTTTTTTTTTTTTTAACTTTAAAATGGTAAGTTACAAAAGCTCTTAGTAAAATACTGTTTCCATGGTACACTGTACAGCATTCACTTTCACCTACGTCTCTAACCTTTTAAAAGTAACATGATATCATTAGTAGTTGATGGGCTTGAAATCACTTTTACATTCATGAGAGAAAATTTTGATTCTGTCTTATCTCTTTAATTCTAGAATAGAAATAGAATTAATATATTGCAGAAGTTGTAAAAGGAAGCTGTGAAAACCCTGAAAATGTAGAACTCAGGTTTCATTTAAGCTCTAGGGTGGCGCAATAAAAATTACAATATTTCCACATGAATAAGTAACATGACAAGTCCCATAGAAGAGTGACACAAAATTCATATGACACATGAAACGGACTGAAATCTGCAAAACTGACAGGCTTCCAAATCTAACTGCAAAATATGAAATTGGCACAAGGAACCATGTTCCAGCGAAGTCCTTCAGGACCTGATTTCTGACCTGAGACTGCTTGACAGTTTTATCAGTTATCAGAAAGGAGGAATATGATGAAGCTTTCAGAGGGATGATGAATGGTATAAATTATCATCTAATGATACAATATAGTCTGGTAAAGCTGGGCTTAAATGCACAGTAGAGAGTCAAATGGAGCTATGTTTCAGGAATGAAAAATGTAGAAAGTGTGACCCATGTGGGGAAGTCAGCTTGAGCACTGGAAGTGAGTTTGACTAGAGTTTGATGTTTATAGTGGATTACCCGTGGGATGCAGATGTGCAGTATAACATAGAAGCTATAGATCTCTATTTAAATCTGTAGATCTCTGAGCAGAGAAGTACCAAGAAGTAGCAGGAAAATACTCCCTACATAAATTGTCATAATTTCATAATTTCAGTTTAACATAGTCCTCTCCTTGGGAATTTCTAAATATTCTTAATTTTTTTTTCAAGTTGAAGAACATAGACATTAAGACTTTCCTAAAAAAAAATTAATAGCACTAATTACTGTGTTATAAAGATGGAATGACCATATTTTGAAAAACTTAATGAAATGAAGTGCAATAATATAGGTTTTGGAACTTTTTTTGCTATAGGTAAACAAAGAAAGAAAATATGACGGCTTCTCAAGAAATTTCAAAACTACTCTCTGACACCAGAAAAATGTTTTTCCTGATGTCATTCTTCCTGCAAATATCATATCCCACCTAGACCAGAAGTTAGACCTTTTTTGAGATTCATAATTCTGCTAATTCATTTTAACAGAAAGTAAAAAAGACAATGAAATGTAATTTACAGTCAATCAGTCAGTCAGTGAAACTTCATTTCATTCATACAGAATCACCAGATTCTGATCCAATTAAGCTCACAGGTATTCAAAGAATTTTTTAGATCTTTATTTACCCTTTCCTCCAGTCCTCTGCTTGAGAATGCAGACATTCTTAATGTCATTATTTCAGTTAAAGGGTTTCTTTCTGTAAAGGAATAATTCTAGTATTATAGTAACACAACTACATTTTTTGGCATAATAATTTCTATGTAGGAAAGAAGGTCTCTCTATTAAATAGCTCAGAAATAGCTTACAAACTTACTGTATATATTTTTTCTGTAATAATTGTATAATCTTCAAAAGAAATGGGATATTTGGTGGTTAATTGTGTCTGTTGCAGTGGGCAACAAAGTAAACTAAACAACAGCTTTCAATATTAATGTGCTGTTTTTTAGAGTAGAAATTCTAATCTGCCTGTTGTACATATGTTGTAATAAAAAATACCATTTAGAGATGCATTTTATTAATCCTTGTGTTTTTGACATTGAATATAGCCTTGAGGATTCCTTAAAAATAAGAAAAGTGTAAAAATCACTGTACTTTTGCACAAGCAGAGGGAAAAAATATAATTATCCTTTGTTTTTTGAATCTGTTTCCTGATTTTTTAAACACATCATTTGCATTTACATTTTGCAACAAGGGAAAAAGACCCCACCTCAGCATATGGAAGCTCATGCAGGGTCTGTTTCCTCCAGTCTTCCAGTCTTTATAAAATAGATCTATTTGCTGAGTGAAGACTTGGTAGCCAATCAGCCCTATAAGTCTGCTGTGGCTGCAGGTGAAGAACTGAGGGGCTGCTGCTCTGTGTGTGGATATGCACATCCCTGCCCACAAAAGAGCTGCCAATCGTGACTGATTTGTGACACCAGCAGGTTAGGAGAGGCTGAGATCACCCAGAAGGTGACAGTGCTGAAGGCACACGCTGCAATGAATAGTACCCTCTGACTTATGGTTGTGATAAGGTGTGCTGGCTGTTGATGACAATGTGCTTCTTAGAACTTCAACTCTGATATCAGTGAGTGAGAAAAGTCACCTCTGAGCAGAAATCCTGACAGTGAATTAAAGCATTGGCCTTAAAAAAAGCACTGTGGAGTCAGTCGGCCTTTACATTTCCCAGATGTTAATGCAGAATATTGGGTATTCTCTCTTCCTTTATATTTAAAGAATAAGGTGGAGTAAGTCCAAAATGATTTATTTGAATGCAAAGGAATTGCTGATACTTTATATGATCACTGTTTCAAATAGGCAGCAATTAACTATCATCTTCTTTACGCACTTCATTTTGCTTGTAAAAAAGAACCACCCCACAGGTGTTTCAGTATTAAGCAATTGTACTCAACCTGGATACTGCATGCATGAGTTGAGCAATTCAGTTTTATTTTCTTTTAAGAGTGTTGACATTGATTTTTTGATATATGTAATTGAAACCACTTGTTATTACCCACTTTTTATAAGCCTCTGCTCATAAATTGCAGAGGCAGCATTCCATAAATCCCATTAAGCAGCTACTACAATGCCCCACTGATCCAAAAGTTGAGTACATTTGCAAAACAGATATCTCACTTTTCAGGTTTTCTGAGGTGTAAGAACAAATCCCTCTCCTGAAAAAGGCAGAGGTAACTGCAGTCTTAAGTTTTAACCTTTGAGAACCTTTCACATATTACTGAGCTATCAGCTGAAAGTGACATTTCGACACACTCAGTAGATAGTTGTGACATATTAAATACCACCAAGTATGAAACATTTCGTTCTCTAGTGCATCCAAGTTTTGTTTATATCTAGGGTAAAGTGCAAGCAGAAACTTTGCATGTCCTGCATCGTACACTGTCCAGCATAGCAAAAACTGGAGAAATGTTGTTAACGAGATAATGGCAAGAGACTCTGGCATCAGTTTAGTCCTACATTCCCTCCTTTTCCTGTACCAGAAAAGCAAACATTTCATCTGGTGTAGGAGAGGCTTCTGCTGGCTTACATCAACAGGAAGTGTTACCATCTATCCAGACGAAGTGAGAATTAGTATTTCCCAGTACACCCCAAAAACTTACCTGGTATGCATAAAATTACTGACTAATAAGGGAGCCACTCACTTGAAGAGAGTTCATTGCAGTCAACAGATTATTCTTATTCTGCTTTTGCTAGATAAGTAAGGCATGATCTCAAAGCTAGACTAACTTATTTAGTTAAGTAGAGACACAACAGGGGATGATTCATCTCACTTGTCTTTAACATCTTTAGCAATGGGAAGGAGCTCAGATGAAGCCATAGACCTGCTGTCTAATAATAGTTGAGTCAGACAAATTCCAACATGATGTTATGATTAGACTGGTGTTTCATTTCTGTGTCAGCAAAGCAATAAAGTTCTCATATATCCTGGCACACCCAGAGATAAGGTGAAAGTCAGCCATGATTTCAAAGTGTTATACACTGCACATTGTTACACTTGTTCTTCACGCAACAATAGCTCTTAAATTTCAGTTATCTACAGAAACAAATTAGGTTTTATTAGTCAATCTTTTGTTGAAGAAAATCAGCAGAAAAATGTGTATGTAAGTAGAGAGTGAGTTACTACTGTTGCATTTCACTTATATGTTTTCTTGTTTTGGTTTTTATAAAGAAATTTTTAAGGAAGATTACACTGTTGAGAAGAAAGGTACATTGGGAAGAATTGCAACTTTACATTTTTCAGAAAATGTAAGTCCCAGCTACATATGCTACTAGTGTTAAGATCCTCCACATTCCTCTATCTTCGATCCCATACACTGCTAAACCAGAACTGTAAATAGCAAAGCTGTCTAGTGTCCTAATGTTGTGGCATCACTGAAAGTTTACAGTGCCTCAGGGACCTTTTATGTTGTCATCACACTGATACATGTCCTGTAAACACTGCTGAGATCCTACAAGTAAGCTTCCAGTATTTCTGCCCCAGTTTTTATGAGCTTTGTGAATCAAATAAGCCACATTTACAAACACAAGTCATAAATTCTAGGTTATCTTACTCAGGTTTTATATCCTCTGGAGAACTGTACAGATACTAATGTAGAAAACTAGTCATTTGCTATTTGCTGGCATAGCTCTAGGCTGCATAACCATCAGTACTGACACCAGGGAGATGGTGTGAGCATACAGCAGCCTGGTCTTGGATCTTACTAAACTGGCCATGAAACCACAACTCACAATTGCGTTTCCAGTCAAGTTGATGAGGTAATCTAGGTATCCACCTCCACTGAAAGAGGGAAGCCCTAGCCCTTATCACACCCAGATGTATGTTTTCACTGTAGACTTTATGCCCCAGCTATTTCCTTCACCAGCCACAACTAATGCAACTAATTAACCTGGAAGGAAATGAACCACAATGAAGCTAGCTATTTTGTCCTTCTTTGAGCAGGTGATCTGGAAGATGGTATGCATATCAGGAGTCACATAAACTGTGACCACACTGATAGACCAGCAGCAGGGGTAGGCAGAGGGAAAAAAAGGAAAAGGAACAAACGCTTTTTCTGGCAAGGGCAGGTGGTTTGGTAAATTGAGCTACTCAAGAAACCACATTTTGAATATGGGAACTGCTATATTTATACGAAGGAGTTGATTTTATTCATGTGTCCATATGAAATTAATTGTAGAATATAATCTCTCTCTTTTTTTCTGGATCCAACCATGCTGCTCCCAAGATGTCAGCTAGAAAAATTTCTGTGCTGAAGAATGCAAACAGAGAGATACCTACTGGTATTTAGTCTTTCAAATATATACACACAATGGATGAAGAAAAGCAGAAAGTCATCTTGAACAAATCATAAATATAAAGAAGATAGTAGTGCAAGTGGAGCCACAGAAACCACTTGTGAAGCGTATCATTCCTAAAGGGTGTCTTCAGAACCCAGGTCTACAGTAGTTTCTACTCTTCATATGTTTTTTGTTGCTTCCTTTTTCTTCTTTACCTTCCAGGTTCAGATTTTCCACCTCCTTTTCCTTTGACATGACAAAAGCAAATCCAGAGCATTTAAAGTTGCAAAAGAGATTGATAATGCATTATGTTTTAATACAGATATTTGCTGATTCTGCAACACTGATTAACAGAGGGGCTGCTAGCACATTTCATAGTGCTTTGGGTATTCTGGAACTAGAGAGTGCTAGGAGATTGATCTCACCTGGCCTTAGCTACCAAAAAGTTTAGTCTAAAGTAGTAATCTATGCTGTTTCTATAGTTAAGGGTGTATATCTTCAGAGACTGAAGCACCTCATTTCTGTTGGATGGGCATTTTGAAATGGAACAAATTCCTCTCAGGACTTGCCTATCTCTTCATAGCACTATAGACAAAGCCTCAATTATTGGGTTATATCAGATGCAGCTTTAATATCACATAATAGCCAGGATGACTCCAGAGAAGTAAGAATCTGTTTGCAAGCACTAATCTTTTGACAGCAAAGTAGGAAATGTGATACAAATTAAAGAAAAATTAAAATTAAAATTAGATATTCAGAAGTCAACCAAAATCAATTGAGCACAGAGAATCACCCAGCTTTTAACTCTAAAGCCTTAATTTGTGACGTTTTTTCTAGTTAAACACTAATGAGTACAAATCACCCTGTGGAGGCAACCACAAGCATTGTCATAGACTAATTTAAATCAATACTGTTCCAGGCAGTCATAGCAGAATTTACAGTTTGAGGGTGCAAGCAGATAGATTGTAAGTAGTCGAAGTGATGGTCATGTCATTGTGCATCTGTAAGATAACCACAATCATCTGAACACTATTAAAAAATAAAGTAAAATACTGAGAGAGCTTATACTCAATGTGTCAATCCTTTCCTGCATACCTTTCCTGGAATCACAAGATCATAAAACTCATGAGTGGAAAGCTTTTCAAATGTCCATCTAGTCCTCAGGTTTAATATTTTAATTTCTCCTCAGATTTTCTAATTTAAATAATAATTTGGGAGTATTTTCTGGGGGAAAAGCTAACATCAAACATTCAGATTTTCTTGAATCATTCTGTTTTTAAAATATTCTACAGTTTGGTTTTTTGTTTTTTTGTTTTGTTTTGGTTTGGTTTTTTTTCCCCTGAAAAGTTTCCTCCCTATGGAAAAAGAGAACAAACTTTATCTTTTATCTTCTAAAAAGAAAATTGAAAAAAATCCAAATTGCATTAGATCAAGTAGGCATTCCTAAGAAATTATGAAATCCTAATAAGGTATCACATCAATAAAGCACAATATCACATTCCTTTCAAGTTACTGACTGTCTTATCAGATTAATGAGTTGCATTAAACATGTGTGACAAACAAACTCTTAATATATAGTGAAATTAATTTGCAAAATTTAAACAGAAAATTACTTCTTCAATGAAGCTGTCAAATTTTATTATAAATTTTTGGTTCTAACAATGTGAGATAAAATTTGGCAATTCAGTAACACATACTGAAATATGCCTTTTCTCTTTCAGGAACATGTTATGATATGACTGGTGAAACTTGTCATTATGATGATAATGTTATCGTATTAATGACACAGGAATATATTAAAAGTGACCATCAATTCCCACCCATCCACCTCCACCCCCAAAGTCTGGAAGCTAAAATCAGCCTCCATAATTCTGTTAAAGTTGGTCTAGTGGTGGTGTATTTTGGTTGTTTGTTTTCCACACAGAATACTGATTTTCAGTGATTTTTATTTTGAGGAAGTGTTTGTTTTTTCTGTGAAAAGCTGTTTCACCCCTAGACCATAATTGTATCCATACGGCTTGTGCTGTCCTCAGGTTTCCTAAAATAGTGTGAATTGCTGTGAGGCCCTTGCAGTAGAAATATTCAAAGAAATGCCAATGCAATGGTATCAGTACAATTTCTTCTCTCGTAAGGTTAAAATATTTTTCCTCTCTGATAGACCATGGACTCCCTTCAGTTATTCCCAATTGCATAATCTCTGGGGTGAGAAACACAAATGCTGCATCATACCTTGAATCACACAATCATGGATTGGTTTGGTTTAGTTTGGTTTGGTTTGGTTTGGTTTGGTTTGGAAGGGATCTTTAAGATCATCTGGTTTCAATCCTCCTGTCATAGACAGGGACACATTCCACTAGACCAGGTGTTTCAAATCCCCATCCAACATGGCCATGAACACTTCCAGGGACAGACATCCACAACTCTTTTGGGCAACCTGTTCCCAGTGCCTGTCCACCTCAGCAGCTGCAGAATACTGCAATATTCTGATGAAAAGAGTAGTGTCTACCCATTAAATCTGTCGCCTGTTCAATATATTGCTTTATTCATGAAACATCATACTAAACTCAAGGTCTCTATCATCACCTTCAAGGCCACCCACACCTAGCTCTAAACTTGTCTAAGGTAGCAATCAAAATAGTAGGGTGTGTGTGGATAGTATCTTCAGCTTCATAAAATAATACATTTTGTTTCTTTGCTTTTTCGAAAAGCATTATCATGATATAAGTAGGAGAAAAATATCTTTCTGGAGTTTTTAAAAATATGTTGGTTTAATTTTCAAGTCAAATTAAGACAAATAGACCACAGGTCACTGGATATAAAAAATTCTAGTCACCAAAGAAGATGTTCAAGATTGTTTTTGTTTTGATATATAAGAAAAACAAACTAATTTGATTTATTTTCTATAAGACCTGTATTTCACTTGCTCAGACTGACAGGAAGCATAAAATTTAGACTAGAAAACTGTAAGGATTATTCCCATTTCAATTTAAAGTGATCTTTATTCCATACAAACTGAATTAATAATGGAACAAGACTTTAACGTATATTTGCCTCAGGTGTGGAAAAGGAAGGAGGTGGCTGATAGTTGTTAACACTTTTTGAAGGTTGTATGAGTAATGAGAACAGTAATAGGATGGCTGACTGGCTGGAATGTGAAAAGTAAGCATATTGCTATGCAATTATCTGCACAGAATACAGAGACAGAAGACAATACGGGTGAAAATGTCACGTTACGACAGAATTTATGTTCTCATAGACTGCTCAGTGTCTTTTTATTTCCAGAGAGCATTTCATGCACAATAGAAATTAACTTCTAGAGGACAGACAACTCATCTATTTGCAATTTGTAAGTACCTTTTAATGGAGACCTATGTTTCTCTAGTTTTCAGTGTCATATGGAATGTTTTAAAATACCAATAGACAGATTCACATCAGGTTGAAATTATTAAGCATAAACAGCAGCTATCAACAGTTTGCTGTCAAGAAAAAAGGAAGATGTTTGATGTGAGTGGCCCTGCAGAGATCTGTCTTATGTCCTATGTTTTTAATGGTTTCATTAACAACCTAGGTGTCTTATCAGCCTTGACACTCAACAGTAAACTGTTGAATGCTGCAAATCCTTCAGAGAACAACTTCTGAATTTAAATTGATCCTGATAATTTGATGAAATGGTCAGAAACCTTTAGGATGAAATTCAACACAGTAAAGTAGAAAATCACACACATAAAGAAAAATAAATCAAAATATATAGTGACAATAGCAATGAGGCTGGGAAAGATGCAAATCTGAGATATGGAGGACTGGAAATGTGTTCAAAATAGTCAACTACTGCTGTACAAATGGTATTTTCTAACATGCTAGGAAGTGAGCTGCAAACAGAAAATGAAGTGATGTAGAATTATTCCTCTACAAATAATGTAGCTTCAGAACTACTTCCGGGTTCACATGTTGTTAGAAAACTAGAAAAAAAACTAGAATCAGGCAGAAGCAAATAAAATTTCAAGAGACCATGTGGAACAAGTGAAGAAAGAATGGAGAACTTGGAGGACTGCTTTAATTTTATCTTAAAAATAGGAGTTTGTATCCCAGGAGAGAAGCGAGAACTAGGTCCCAGTGATTTTAGCACAGTCTTCCAGGTGAAAGTATTTCTTGTAAGAGAGGTAGTGATTTTCAGTCATAGAATCATAGAGTCTCCGAATACCAAGTTGGAAGGGGATTGTCTTGTCCAACATTTCATGGCAAAAGCACAGTCCAGACAGGATGGTTCAACACCCTGTCCCACAGAATCTTAGTAGTGTCCACTGTTGAGGAATCTAATGGAATTTCCCAGAGTAGCCTCTGGGAAGATAATCCCGATGGCTGATTGTTCCCATTGTAAATGGGAATTGGGACATTGTACATGTCTAAACAGGATCTGTGCAGGGCTAATTTGTGTGTATTACCCCTCATCTTTTCCACATGACTCCTTGGAAAGAAGAAGCCTCCATCTTTGTAGTCACCCTTCAAATGCTAGAAGATAGAGAGAAAGCCTTCCCCAAGCTTTCTTTTCTCGATGCTGAACAAGCCCATTTCCCTCAGACTTTCCTCAACAGACTTCCTAGTCCTTTGATCATCTTTGTTGCCCTTCTTTGGATCCTCACCAACCTGTCCAGAACATTTTTTCCATAGAGGGAATAAAACTGAATGTAGTATCGCAGGTGTGGCCTGACAAGCACCAAACAAAGTGCGATAATGATTTTTCTTTTTTTTTTTTTTTAATCTCTGCTGGTGATGCCCTGGTTGATGCAAGCTAGAATCCCACTTCCTTCTTTGCTGCATCAGCACACTCTTAACTCAAGGTGAGCTTATTGTCCACCAGGACCTGGAGGTGCCTTTCCACAGATCTCCTATGCAAATGAATAGATCACAGTGCTGCACTCTGGATTACATTGTGATGTGTAACTCTTTTACTTGTTGGTCCTCCGGTCTATCCAGGCCTTCCTGCAGAGTTCTGAAGTGTTTATTTCCCCACTTGGTTTGTAATCATTGGTGAATTTTGTTAGCATACGCTTGAGGCCCACTCCTACATGAAGATATCACACAGTGTTGTGCTGGATACGGATCCCAAGGAGACCCCACCTGTGACAAGCTGTGAGTTTTAAAAGAGCTGAAATTAGCACCACCCTCCAGGGCCAGCCAGGCAGCCAGGTCCCCACTCACTGCACAGGCACCTTGTCTAGCCTGTCACACAGCAATTTCCCTGGGAGGAGGCTGTGAGAAACCCTACCAAAAGCCTTGGAAATATCCAAGTAGAAAATGTCCACCACTCAACCTATGCCCATTTTCTGTGTCCTCAGTCTTCTGACCACCAGGGTAAGTTTTATTTTCAGGAACCATCATTTATTTGAAGCATTAGGAAAACTTTGATCTTAGCAGTGTGTAAAGGGATGAAGAGAGTAAAGAATTGATGTAGATGATCTCTATCTATTCCTGTGTTTCTAGTGGTGTTTCAGGTTTGTATATTTTCCAGTATGTCTATTTCTCATTATAACAAAATCTAGTATGGTAAAATATACTAATTTTTATTTCTATAAAAGGTTAGAAGAGTTAACTATGTACATAGTTAACCATGCACAGTTTTAAGATTCCTAATCAAGTTGCTAAAATAGATAGAATTTCAAAACTTTTATAATATTTTTTATAAAATCCCCCAGAGAATGGAGCTTTCTCACACTTTTAATGACGTTTTACTCCCAGTATTTAAGAAGAAAAGAGAAAATTAATACATTTAAAAATGTTAGGTGTATTGGGATAGTATACTTTTATACATATTGTTTCAGGTTTTAGAACTTTCTAATAGTTGCTTTCATCTTGACAATTCATGCAAAAGCAGTGAAAATATCTTAAAATAAGCATTGTTAAAAAAAGTTCTTCTCTGTAAAAAATTTATGCCTAAAGGAAAAATTGTAAAAATCGCAAGGCAGAAAATTTCAGATCCTAAAAATTTTTCTTCCATTACAGATTAAGCAATTTAAGCACTAAGCAATCTCAAATTGGCATGAATGTTAAAAATAAAGTAAAACTCATAAAAAAACTAGTAAACAAAATTAAAACAAGCAAACAAAAAAAATCCAAGCAAATAAAGATTAGACGGCATGAGACATTTGTTTCCGCCCAAGATTATGATCTTAAATTATAAAACAATATCCAAACAAAAATGGTGCAAATGGGAGACAGGAATACTGAAAAGAAGCTGATGCATAGACTGTTCCTATTTTGGATGTGTGATTTAATATCAGGGACACAGCTTAAAGGAAGCAATTCCTGTGCCCAAGCCTCTTTCCAGGGATCTTGAGGTGGCAATGATCGTTACTCTAGAATTGGAAGAGATACATGACACCTCAAATCTATGTTTCCTAATTCATCTATGCTAAAGAGGTGAGACATCTGTATTTGTGCATTTCTGGTGTAGATTTCTGCATATTTCATCTCCAGGATCCCTCTCCCTTAAGGTGCAGTGTCTGAGGGTGCAGTGTCCGATCTTGCTGGCACATGTGCTCTAATCAAGGATAGTTCTGAAGCTCAAGCTCAGCTCTGTTTCTCTGTCTTTCTGGGAAACTCACTTTACAGGTCTTGCTATGATTTATTTATGTATTTGTATACGTATACACATACACATGAATTTACCTTGTTACATTACTTTGGAAACTTCCTTAAGGAACTTGCCTCCAAGTTCTTGCAGTCATTCTTGATCAATTTGTGTCCTAGGGCCATAAGCAAAAGCCTACTTACCACCCTTATCAACCCTCTGTTTTAACAGAGAAGCACAGCTGTACCCAGGAGCTGGCTAGGCTTATGGTGAGTCAGAACTTAAGAGTGATGTCATGATACTGCATATTTGGATTTGTGTAGGATCTGATGCCATTTTTTCCCAGCTAAATCACAGTAAGTAGTGTTTCCCCAGAGGGAAGAATGGGGTTTGGAAGCTGAAACAAGAGCAGGAGGATGAATGATGGGTGAATGGAAAAATTTAGTCTTCCCTCAGGCTTATATGCTAGGTAAATTTACTTGAATGTGCTTGCCAAAACCCAGTTTACTTCACATATCCTGGTACTTGAGTTTTTACAAACTAATTTACACTATGAATTCCTCTTTTTCTCTGCCAATTATATTTATAAAACAACATCTTGTTCTCAGTCTCAGCAGTACTCCCATACCACTTCACAACTTGTCAAAAGCTTAGTCAAGCACTAAGAAAACCCAAACTCACACAATTAAGTTAAACTTGGAACAAATGTTGTCAGCCTGCATTTTGACTGAAGTTTGCTACCTCTTTCAGAAAGCAAATGCCTCAAAACTCACTCTTTTATCATTTATGCTAACTGGTCTAAAAATAAATTGTACATATTCTTCCTTGTAAACCTTGAATTAACCAAACAAAGTCAATGTGGAGCTTGAAATTTACCAAAGTGATAAAAACCTGAAAATTGTCAGCAATGCCTTTTTGATATCCAAAACCAGAAAAAAAAATCCGCATAAAAGATTAGAAGGCTGCTCTCCCATTCATTTCTCCATTCTTCTAGGCAAGGCTTTGTTTGAGTAGTGCTTGTTGATCAAGCTAAAAATTTACACTGATTTTTATGTTATATAATATCTGTTATATAGTCTGTATTTTTCTGCTTGAATATGTAAGACTAGATCAAAATGTTCCAGACCTTAGACCAGGCCAGAACAACAAAACAAAACAATGAATCCTGCTTCTAAACTTTTTCCTGAAAACCTTTCAGTATTAATAGAACCAAGTTTCTGACCCACATTCATCTACTATTCAGTGTTTTCAGTTTCTGATGTAGAAGGTGTCTGCTTCATGCAAACACAGCATGTCAGCTCTGCTGCTTGTGTTTCTTTGGTGGCTGGAGACTAAAGGCAACCAGAAAATAAGGAAGAACATGTGATGCTTTTTCAAGGTAAGCATGGACAAGTTCCAGGCAAAGTATCTGCCGTGATACCTGAAATAAATTTGCCTTACTTAGATGACTGTTAGAAGATAGTTTTCCTTCAAAAGTGCAGAAGTGCCTGCTCTAACCCTGGATTTCTGGGTTTTTCACTAGCCTACTTGTTTTACAAGCTTGCTTACCCACAGCGGAAATGATAGGGTAAATCATTCCCCTGAAAAATAACATCTTCAGTGTTGGGTTGTTTTTTCAGCCAGGTGTAATTCACCCTGCAAGTGCAGAACCATTTGTGCTGTACAATGGAAGAGAAGGCAAGACATGAGAGATCATGCAGAGCGTCAGCTGCAAGAAGACTGCTGTGGAAGGGAGCTTAAAATTGCTGACTACCTATTTGATGTTTGAAATGAAAGGAACTCTTCTAGTTTTGGTTTTTTCCTGCTGATATAGTCTCAAACTTTCAAGAAGCTTTTTCTTTCTTTCTTTCTTTTCTTTTTTCTTTTAAGAATTAATGGTAAGTATGACTGAAAATACCAGATGATTGCATAAAAATGTCTTAATTATTGATTCATAATTGAAACTAGATTTGTGACTATAATTCTTCTCAGTTATACTCTTACTGGAAAGACTATATCTTTTTTAAATTTAGAAAAAATTTCCCTTGTGAGCAGAAGATCAGAAACTACTTTGATCATTGCAATTTTGCAGCACATTATGCATAGGTTCACTAGATTGTCTGAATACTGTCTCAAAAACTATGTTCAAACACTTAAAAAATGTTTAGAAATTAACTTGTGCAAGTTGTATTCACCTGAACATTCTGGCCTGCTTCATGAGGCCCTGAACAGCTCTCAGAAAGTCTTCTCTGAATTCACCAAAACTTGTTCCCAACAAGGACAGTAAAATGTAACTTTACAGTAACAGCAAAACTGTGTATGATGATACCTCCTAGGTTTTAAGGAGACTCTGAGCAGCAGCTACATCTTCCACCATTTCTGTTTCATTTTGACAACACCGGTCACAGAGATAGACAGTATTATTATTCAGTTAAACACAGCAGTGTCCCATTATTAGATATTTAACTGGCACTGCAGTGATTATGATGAATTTATCTCCAGTCCATGCTTTTCAGCATTTTCCCTCTAAAAATTATTCTTTCTTTGTGTCTGTTTAAATTACAATATTGTCATTATTTGTTACCGATTTCTGCTCTGACCCATCTCACTGCTTTACAAAAAGATTTGTGTCCTCAGTCTGCAGTAGTCCCATTTTATATCCAGCTCCTCAAAGAAAATCCATAAAACCCTGCAACATCAGGGAATTAAATTAAAATACAAATTAATTACAAGAGAATAAAAATTACCAACAATCTTCAGGCTTTTTGTTTGATTGGGTTTTTTAATCTATGTACTTGCATTAGTTTAAAAGAAAACAGCAGTTTTATGGCTAAATAGAACAAGACTACCTTTTTTGCCATTTGCTGTCATTTATAACTCATTGTCACAGCACCAGTTGCTATGGCATTAATATTTTTGAATACTTGAGGCTCAGCTTACAATGGGACACTTCCCATTGCAGCATGAACGTATACTAGGGCAAATAGTCATTTCATTCAACTGCAAAATGGATGTATTAGCAAATCATTGGTGACATATCAACCTCCCTTCTGGCTTGGCAATTAAATTACAGAGGGTGTATTTAATTAAACAAACCCCCAAACTAAAATCTAAGCCCCACAACTGAACGTAAATTAATGTGTTTTTCATGATCTGTGGAATTACTTGTAACAGATACTAGAAGAAATACCCATAAACTGTTCCTAAAAAAGTACATGTCTTCTATAATGCTGCTTTACTGGCACTCTGACTAGGTATAACATTTCACAATAAAGCTCCTGGGAATGCTAAGAAATTTCACTTTATTAATGTGGGGCATATAAGGCTTTCACTATATGGAATTTCTTGACTCTCCAGGGGTGACAAGGATCAAGGTAATCCTCTTCTGTAAACCAGTGGTATTAATAAGTTATTAAATTTTATGTTATGTTATATTAAGACCAGCATTATTTACATATTTTAATGATGGCTCATGAAATCTGTGCTGCTGATATTCTGTCACATGTTATAAATCCACCAGAACCCTACACAGAAAGAATGTAACATATACATATTAGGTTTAAGGACCAGAGGTAGCCATTTCTTTAATGATGACTTGGAATAATGCAGTTGCTTCCACATGCAGAGATTTGTTGGTGTTGTCTACACAAATATAACACCTTGAATCAAAGAAAAGTTAATCAGAAGCTTTTGTCATTATTCAAAGGGGATTTTGTACTCTTATCTCTCTAAAAATGGCCATCTGCTTAGGCTGAAAAATGTTCAGACCGAGACCCTCACTTTGTGAAAACTAATTCTTATTTTTGCTTCTCCTGCCATTGATCTCCACATCAGCCTGTTATCCATACTGGCAGCTATGAATTAGCCCAATCAAAACACTGTTGCTCATCTGAACCTCTGAGCTTACAACTTGTCAGAAGCGGAACTTAGCAATTACATTTGGGTTTCAAGATGTCTCTTTGTGCTGGAGCAGGCAAACCATGCTGGGCACAATGAATATGTGTATTTGATTGTCCCTTGAGGAGGTTTCCTACAGAAATTCCTGACCATTTCTTGTACACGATGGAGCAACATGTTATTAAAGGGTCCTGCCCCTGGCCCCAAGAACAAGTAGTCCTCAAGCCATCTGCTCCAGGCCATAATAGTAAATGTGGCCTCGATGGGTGAGAAAAGTGGCAATCTGAGATCCCAAAGTGTTACCAATAGAACTGTCTCACTGGAAGGTGACCAAGGAAGTAGAATTTCCTCAAGTCTATGTGCCATTGGAAATAATATAGCTACACATTTTTATATAAAATATAAAATAAAATGGAGGGGTGGAGGGGCTAATTGTAAAGTTTTCACCAATATATTGTAAAGAAACTTGTGTGTTCCATCATATCTGATCAACCTAGGATATTCTGAAAGAATTTTTACCTATGAAAAATTTTGGTAGCACTAGGATGCATTGCAAGTCTCAATAAGGTTAGATCTTACTTCAGTTTGATTTACAGCACATTAAATCATGAGCAGCTTCTCTAAAATTTCCAAAACAGCTTCTCAAAGTAAAGACTTTGACCCGTGTCAAGACTAAGGAAGACCAGGAGTGAATGCCATCAAGTTCTTCCAAAGTTTCATTGTTATACAGAATGTGTATACCAACTAACATTTTTATTCCATGCCTTAAAAGAAGGAAAGGTAGTGAAATTTCTGTTTCATTTCATTCTGCATAAAGCCATAATTCAAAATAATTTTTGCATCTCTATTTCTATGCATGTTTGTTATTTCTGTTCCACATTTTGGTTAAAGTTTTCAGTGCCTTCTATATATCGTGCCAGCACATATGTGATGAAATCATTGCTGACATTTGACTTGAATTATATCCTGTATTCTTATATCCTTGAACAGTAATGGTGTTCTGCCATAATTAGTATCCTTAAAGCTTTACAGTTTTGTTTATTTCTTAGGTTTTTTTAAAAAAAGCAACTGCATTACTCATCAGACAACATTTCAGTGTAAAAAAACCTGATGATACTGGTTTGGACATAATTCAAAGACCTCGGTTTAGCAAAAACCTTCCTTGAAATGTAAAAAGCATAATGAAATGACACATCTACAAATGTGTGAAAATATCCAGATTCCAGTGGAAAGACTTCATAATTTTATGATTGATTTTTAAATTACCTTGATTATTGTCAAACTTTTTTTAATTTAATTCTTTGCCTGAGAAGATGTTCTGAAGAGGAGAACATGCTTTGAAGATAGCTTGCATTTTAAGTTACTAAATAAACATATTGAATCCAAGAAATATAAGTTACAAATAAAATATTTACATTGATTTTGTGCAATAAGATGGATTGTCACATTTCCTTAATTTCTCTCATCCTTTTTTCTTTTTTTACTTCTAGTGTGATATAAAGAAAATTGCAACAAATGTAATATTCTCCTTTTTAAATTCTTCTTGCCTGCTCTGATTTAAAGCATTCCATGACTTCATCAGCTACAACTGTTACATGTGGTACGTGATTGCCTGAATGCAGTAATTAAGAGGGGTAGTCTACTTTAAAATTAGAAGGAACAAGAACCTTTTTGCCCCATATTCCCCAAAGCATTTATTAAAGTAGAAAACTATTTCATTTACACTGGTACAAATTGTGTGAGCATCTTGTATGGCTGTATCTATTGGATTTTGTAGATCATAAAAGCTTCTCCTCCTCCCGATTTTTATAAGACTCTTTTCTTAGCTGCATTAATTCCCTACAAGTTGCACCACACACTTTGTAAATACCTATTAATTTTAGTTATAATTTTTATTTCTGCAGTTCCTTAAAGACTCACTCAGGAGCCAGAGCTAAGGCAGTGTGCATAAACAAAACACTATTGAAAACTTAGACATGGTCTTAAAGGTCTTAAAATCAAAGGTATCAACCTTGCAAAGACTTATGCAAGCTTTTAGCTTTATGTGTCATAAATAAAGCCAGGTTTATGCTATAATATTATGTGAACACAGCTACGTCAGCTAGGAATGGAAGGGAAAAATCTCACTCCCAGCTAACACTCATACCAGAAAAACTGACTGTAGACTTAAGTCTCCTGACAGAGCTCAATATATATTATGGGAGGACATGTCACACTTACACAGATAGAAAAACTTCTGACAGCTGCATGCAGAATTTCCATTTGAACATTTTTGGCAACAAACAGAATTTCATTTCACATTTGCTTTCAATTAAGAAAAAGCAAACAATTTAATAAAGTTATTGCATTACAAAATTTAAAATTTCTTTTCTTTAAAGTTTGATTTTAATTCTGATTTTTTTCTTTGCTGTAAGAATACCCCATATCCATTATATAAAAATTTACTCACTTAAAAATAGCTTGACATTTATGAAAAGTGCATCATTTTAACAATGAATAGCAATTTTCACAATTTTAAATGTAATTTTCAGAACCTGATCAACATCAGTATGACAGCAATCACTACATGCTGCACTTTCACATATTTCTATGTAATATAAAGGTGATATTTAATTTTTTGATGAAAACCTATCAAGGCTAGAGTGTTTGTTTGCAGGTAGTCTATTTAAAGTATTGCAAATAGCTATCACTGCTTAAAATAAGTAGCAATGTCAAAATAAAAATTCTGTCCTCAAAAGTGGCTTAGAAATAATCTTGATTAACAAAAATGTATTGAAATTAAGACCAAAACCAAACCCAGATATTAACTATTGTATTCCTAATGTTACCCGGCAAGAACAATTTTTTCAAAGAGCTCCTTAAAACCTCCATGTGTCCTAAGCCCTTCAATAATTAACACTTTTGAAACTCATCATCTTTATTTTCCTGGTTAGCTGTTTAGAGACTGATCTGTCGGTGAGCATTTTATTTTATCCCATTTTGCTCAGTATAGCTTCCTATTATCACATAGTCATAGACCTTAAGTATTTCCCAATGAAAAACTGAAACAGAAGCAGGCAGCCATTTATATGCTTGGAATTTACTTTTAAGCACCTGTACACAGTCACAAACAATACAAAACTGAGAGGAGCTGTTGACTCCCTCAGGGGCAGGGAGGCCCTGCAGAGAGACTTCAACAAATTAGAGGGCTGGACATACAAAGTTCAACAAGGGAAAATGCTGGATTCTACATCTGGGATGAAGAAACCCAGGAGGTGTGGACAGGCTGCTGGAAAGCAGTGCTGTGGATAGGTTCAGCCTGAAGAAGAGAAGACTGAGGAGAAACCTCATCATGGTCTACATCTTCATTATGAGGGGAAGAGGAGGGGCAGACACAGATATGTTCTCTGTGGTGACCTGAGGGAATGGCCTGGAGTTGTATCAGGGGAGGTTCAGTTGGGTTATTAGATAAAGGTTTTTCACCTGGAAGGTGATTGGGCATTGGAACAGGCTCCCCAGGGACGTGGTCACAGCACTGAGACTGACAGCGTTCAAGCAGCATTCAGACAATACTCAAGCACGTGGTGTGATGCTTGGGGATGGTGCTTTGCAGGACCAGGAGTTGGACTCGATGATCCTTGTGGCTTTCTTCCAACTCAGCATATTCTGTGACTGTGATATATGTGTTCATATTTGCAGAGGCAGAAACAAAAATTGCTCATACAAAGGGACACATTCTGACAGACGTGTTTGCCTGGATATTACTGAGCATGTCAACAGTTTTTGTTTCACAACATTTCTTTACTTTGTTTTATCAAAAAGAAAATATTTGCATTGTAAATATCTATGTATCTGCCTTTCAATCTATTGTTTCACCCATTCCCTATATATTCTTAAACTTGCAGCAAATCAAAATCCAATAAAAGATAACTCAGGATTTCCCTAGTACAGGCTAGGCACACATTATGTGAACACAGCTCACATTCATCCATTTACAAACAAATTTAAACATTCAAGCTACCTACAAATCCTCAGCAAGAATAAATGAAACAGCTTTTATGAGACAGTATTTCAACCCCTCTTTGGACCTTCCCATTGCCACTATATACTCTGAATAACTCTGTAACACTGGACAATATGAGTTGCAGCATAATAGCCTGTTCCCTGCTGTGTTGGTCTTTGAGGTTTTTTGGTTTAGGGCTTTTTTGAGTAATTTTTCCTGATCGCTTCTGCTTTAAGCAGCTTTACTACAGTGATAGGGTGTCCTCATGGTACCCAGGAGATTTTCTTTGTCAATAACTGAAAGATATAATAGTAGCCTGCTAAGCATCTGCTAGCTCAGTGATTTGAGCTGTACAGTAGCTGTTCTGAAATTGTCCTGGCTGGTTGCAGTCCAATAGCACTGTTGGCAATTACTGTTGTTACTACTACCATTATTACTACAGGGTGAAGTTCACCCTGCTGCAGAGGACAGCACAAGGTCAATTTATTTTATGAAATCCTAGATCATCCTTTCCTGACATTGTTAAGGTAAACTGAAATTGTCCACTGCTCTCATGCTTTCTCCTGATGTAGAATTGAATGTAGCACGTGTTAGGAATTTTCTGTAAAAATCTGTTGTGGGATTTCTTTTCAGAAGAAAAGTAATGAACAAAATTCTTCATTCTGTACAATTCTATTCAAAAAACAGCAAGAGGAATAAGAGGCTGCTTTATATGTCTTCCTGAGGAAGTGGAGAGGGAGGTGCTGATCTCTTCTCCCTCCTACCCAGTGATAGGACACATGGGAATGGTTCAAAGCTGCACCACAAGGAGCGTAGACTGGACATCAGGAAACATTTCTTTACTGAGAGGGTGGTCAAACACTGCAACAGGCTTCCTAGAGAGGTGCTTGAGGCCCTGTCAGTGTTTAAAAGGCATTTGGACAATGCCCTCAACAACAGGCTTTAACTTTTTCCCGGCCTTGAATTTGCCAGGCAGTTAAACTAGATGACCATTACAGATCTTTCTCTTCTCTTCTCTCTTCTCTCTTCTCTCTTCTCTCTTCTCTCTTCTCTCTTCTCTCTTCTCTTCTCTTCTCTTCTCTTCTCTTCTCTTCTCTCCTCTCCTCTCCTCTCCTCTCCTCTCCTCTTCTCTTCTCTTCTCTTCTCTTCTCTTCTCTTCTCTTCTCTTCATTAGATATGGCCCTGATTACACAAGAAAAAAACAGCTACCAGAAATAAAGCATAGATGCAGGGAAATTAAGAAAGGAAGAAACCATCCAGCAATTTAAAAAAAATTCAGCCTCAAATCTATCAAAAGAATGCCATGAAAAAATACACCAGTGTCCTATGTCCCTAAACAAGATATAATAGACAAAACCAACTCTACACAAATTGATTTGACTATCCTAAAGTTGCCTGAGAGACTATCTTGCCAAATCACAGGCTGCAAGAAGAATAAAGAGAATAAACCCAAAAGAAACCATAAGCCAATCCAAGTGAAACAATCTAAAAAACCACAAGCCAAACAAAACTTCTTTAAAGAGGGGAAGAGAAAAAAAATGATCAAGAAAAGTGTTTAGACAAATTACCCTTATTAATATTATAAAAGTTCTAGCTTAAATACAGAATTTACGGAGAGCAAGTAGAAAAGTCCTGTTCTCATAAACCATACCACTGGGAAAAATTAATCAATATTCTCTCCTCCTTTGTATAATCTTCCCATTCTACGGCGTATGATGTTGAAATCACTGTTCCTGAATTTAAAGAGTGCATAATTTATTCTCTGTATCCATCATCTTTTCAAACAAGCAATTCATAATTTTTATAGGTTAATAGCCCTAGGATTAATCCATCTACATTGCAAAATAATTTTTATATATGGTGTTGCTGTTTCCATTGGCTTTTTTTCCTGAGACTCAGAAGCAATATTGCACTGAAGTGATATCAAAATGAGTGTTTGGGTAGGTTCTATATTTTTTACCATCTGATTTTTTTTTAATGCTTTTAGCATGAAAGAGACCAAATTGTACCACCAGAATTGCAGCTATTTTCCACTGTTTATCCCTACTTAATATGCCTCATTTAAGATTAGTGAATTAGCAATATATCCAGTAATAGATTTTGCATTATTTCTTTTGCATTTCAACTTTGTGGAAGGCAAAGGCAGGGACTAAGAGAACATAGAAATGCCCATTGTAGGAGAAGATCAGATTTGAGAACCTGAGGTCTAAGGAACCTGCAGTGCACAAATGCATGGAGGTTGATGAGATACACACCCAGGTCATAAAGGAACTGGTCTACACAGTGACTTAGTCACTATCCATCATATTTTATAAATTATGGCAATCCTGTGAAGTTAATGCTGACTGTAATGTTGTCTGTAAACATAACTCCTTTTTGTACAAAAGGAAAAAGGGAAGACCCCAGGAATGGCAGGCCAGTCAGTCTAACAGTGCTTGGCAAGATCATGAAGAAGATCCTCCTGGAAATTATATTAAAGCTCATAGCAAATGAAGAGTTTACTGGGGATGGCCAACCTGGATTCCCTATGTGAAAATCATGCCTGAAAGACTTGTGGCGTTCTACAACAACATTAGAGCATTGGTGGATAAGGGAGAAACAACTGAGGTCATCTACCTGGACTTGTGCAAAGCATTTGACACTGTCCTGTATGTGTTTGGTGGGTGGACCACTTGGTGGATAGGGAATTGGCTGAATGATCACACTCAGAGAGCTGTGGTAAATGGCTGGATGTCCAAATGGAAGGCAGTGACAAGTGATGTTCTTCAGACGTCGGTATTGTGTCCAGCACTGATATCTTTGTCAGTGGTTTGGACAGTGGGACTGATTGCACTCTCAGCATTTTTGTTGACACCAAGCTGTGTGGCGTGCTTAACACACTGAAAGGAAGGGGTGCCATTCAGAGGAACCATGACAGGCTTGAGACGTGGGCTGGATGCAAACCTCATGAAGGTCAAGAGCAAAGTCCTGCACCTGAGTAGGGGCAATCCCAAGCATAAATAGAGGCTGGATTGACAGAAGTCTACTACATGTGAGTTGGAGGAATGAGTTCAGAGGAGAGCCACAAAAATAATCAGAAGAAAGGAATACCTCTCCAACGAAAACAGGCTGAGAAAGTCAATGATGTTCAGCCTGGAGAAGAGAAGGCTTCAGGCGGACTTTTCAGTACCTGAAGGGAGCCTAAAACAAAGATGGAGAGGGACTTTTTACAAGGGCATGAAGTGGTAGGACAAGAGACAATGGCTTTAAACTGAAAGAGAATAGGTTTAGATTCGGATACTAGGAAGACATTCTTTACTGGGAGGGTGGTGTGAGAGCTACTGGAACAGGTTGCCCAAAGATGTGGATGCCTCATGCCTGGCTGTGTTTAAGTCCCTACTGGATACTGCTTTGAGCAATCTGGTCTGGTGGATGGTGTCACTACCCATGGCAAAGAGGTTGAACTAAATGATCTCACAATATACACTACTCTATGATTTATTCACTGCTCATGAAAATAACATATGACCTCATAGGTTTGTCAGAAAGTGTTACTGAAATTTTTCTTCTATTGTTTTTGTTTTCGTAACTGACTTTAAGAGCAGAAATTGTCCATTCTGCCATGTTGAATGACAGTTTCAGAAAACTTTTGAGAGGAAAGACATGAAAAATAAAAAACCAAATACTTTTGTAAACACTTATTTTACCACATTCAGAAGATATAAGATGATAGTCCTAAGTACATACCCAAAATATGTAAAAGGCTTGAACTTCAGCCTGATTGTAGTATATTTTTTCATTGCTCCATATTTTGAATCATGTAATATTTTTTATAGATTTTGGGAGGTTTATTTAATGTACATTACTTCTGTGAATTCTGATTTTCTGAATAATGTTATTAGCTGCTAAGGATATGTATTTGAGACTGCAACCTTATATTTCACATTTCTGCTCTTTTGAATACTTTATGTTCTCCATTCTGCTATTATCACTGGAAAATAGTAAATTATATATTCATGATATTGAGACCTGTTAAATATGCATGGTAGAGAAGAAAAGAAACATTTTTTTAAATGTCAGAACATACTGTCCATGTTAATATGCAGGTTTTATAATAAAGGATATCTATTCTTACCTGTCTTACCTGTATGACATGCTTTTGAGTAGTAATCTCATTCTGACCTTTTTGCTTTGAAATTGTAAGTGAATTTGCACAGTCACACCAGCTGTGAAGACTTATAGAGTTTCTTTTAGTGAATACTGAAAAAAACCCTCACAAACAAGTATTTTATATTGAAAGAGAGGAGTAACTACAGGAAAAAAAAAGGCAAATCTAGCTATATACTGTGAGATGCTGCTGTATTTTGCAAGATAACTGTACTTATTTCTCTTTTGATCCCTTAGGGTTATCTGAGGGGAAAAGGCTATTGCTTCTCACTAGTTAAAAAATGGTTTCTTTCTCTTCAGGTGGAGCAAAAGCAGACTGCCTTAAATACAAGTCTTATGGGGAGCAGCTGGGGGAGCTGGAGTTGTTTAGCCTGAAGAAATGGAGGCTCGGGGGAGATCTTATCACTCCCTAGAACTACCTGAAAGGAGATTGTAGTGATGTCTCTTCTCCCAAATAACAAGTGATAGAACAAGTGGAAATAGCCTCAAAGTTTCGCCAAGAAAGGCTTAGATTGAAATTTAGAGGAAAAAGATTTGTCCAGCCTTGGAACAGGATGCCCAGGGAGTCACCATCCTTGGAGGTATTTAAAAGTCCTGTCACTTAGGGACATGGCTCAATGGTGGACTTAATTATGTTAATGGTCAGACTCAACAATCTTGCAGGTATTTTCCAACCTAAGTGATTTTATGTGCTCTTGTTTACAGATAGAGTATGGAGGTGAGGGTGATGTCACTCAAATATTCAATGCAAGAAACTTGCACAAAGAAATTTCCTTTTTGAGAGAGAACACTCACAATTTTTTAAAGTATATGGATCTCTGTCATTTTTGTGGAGTTTCTTATATATGTACTTCAGACATGGCTTATTTTGAATAGTTTATGATCTCATCTACGGGGTATGAGGTAAGATTTAGTTAAGGAATGACTCACCATGCAGCTTCTGCCACTGAACAGGATAGGCAATCATTTGTGAGATTGCCATTGTCTCTGTGCATCAGTATTTCTTGTTTCAGCCTACGCCTACAAGGAATCGAAAGTTCTCCAGACAGGGAGATTGTTTTGTTTGGGATTGGTTTATGATTGTACTTGCAAATAGTCTGGTTTAACAGGTTTTAGCACATTTTCCATGTGGTCTTTTGACAGTTCCAGATTTCAGGCACTTGAAAGCGGAACTAAGAATCACATTTTGATAACATCTTCATCAGTCAGAGCAATCTGCTTTTTGTTCTTCAAAAGGAGACAAAAGAGGAGGATGTCTGTGACACATTTCAGCATTGGCAGGACTTCTGCCTTTGCAACAAGTGGCCTTATTACATATTCATCATAGAAATATTAGGACCTGCCTGGGATATTGAGAGATCCTGAAATATTATCAAATTATCATTGAAAATACAGAGTGAGAAGGCAATACTTTTAATCGTATCCTTTTTTTTTTTTTTACAGTTAACAGTTTTGTGTCTAAGTAGCTCCTGTAGCAAACATTTTTAATTTAGCAAGGAAAAATGATAAAGATCTCATTTTCCACAGCTTCTTCATACATATTTTGTTGGGAGAAATTGATATGTCAACAGTAAGACTAGTTACCCTCAGCTGGTCTTCTCAGTTGGTAGACAGGGCTGGAGAGTAGGATGACTCCTCTATAATCCAGGAAGAAGTAGCTAGTGACATCCTGAGCCAATTAAATGTTCACAACTCTATGGAACCAGATGGGATTCATCTTAGGATGATGAGGGAACTAACAGGACTCACTAAACTGCTTTCAACTGTCGTTGCTCAACACGCCACTTGTCGTTGTGGAACAACACAGGGCACCAGTAGTTCCTGGTACCACTAAAATGATGAGGCAGGGACAGGTCCGAGGTCAGCAGGGAAAGTTCTCTTTATTTCAAAATCTGACTCCATATATACACTGTACATAAGTGACCAATTATTGGTCAGAGAGATGATCACCCCATCAATCGGGTTGGTGAACATCATCATCACTCAAAAGCTCCTCCTGGAGCAGAAGAATGCAAAAGCATCTTCTTGTTTACATGAAAACTGAGAGGACTCTCTCTGAGTTCTATAAACATCAGAAGGCTTAGTTAGATTATCAGAAGGCAAGTTAAAAACATGCAGAAGTAGGGCGACATTCAACCATTTATCTTTCTTCCCCTGGCTAACAGGGAGGTACCAGATGATTGGAGATTGGCCAGCATGACACCCACCTATAAGAAGGGCTGGAAGGAGGATTCAGGGAATGACAAGCTTATCAGCCTGACTTGCTGCCCAGCAAGGTTATGGAGTACATTACCCTGAACACAATCACGCTGTACCTATAAGACAACCAAGGGATCAGACCCAGATAGCATGGGTTTAAGAAAGGCAGATCCTGCCTGAATAAACTGAACTTCTTTTATGACCAGGTAATCCATGTAGTGGATGAGGCTGTGGACATAATCTACCTGGACTTCATCAAAGCCTTCAACACCATCTCCCTTGACACATTCCATGTGCCCCAATCTACGTGTGCAGAGAGAAGGTGAAATTAGAAAATACCTGGAGCAAGAACAAGACATAAAGAAGGTTAAATCTAGGTGACAAAAATGATAATTAACTTTTATTTACTACCAAGGAAGAGAGCAAGGAGGAAAGACAGGAAAGTAGTAAAAAGCAAAGAATTACAGAAAATAAGTGATAGTCGCCACCATGAATTCAGTGGCCTCCCACTGATTTTTTCTTCTTTCATCTGATGGTGGGGGGAGCTCTGCCAGGATTGCTGCACATTCTCTTATATACCAGATGAGCAGCCCTTTACAGTGGTGACTGGGAAGTTTTGCTCCAGCTTGGGACTATAGCAAAGGCACGTTCACCACTTGGGCATTGATATCCCCATGATGTTCACACAATACATCCAGTTCATTGTACATTCAGGTCATTCACTTGTAATGGCAGGATCATATTCACCACCATCACTGTGGACTACCATGGCCCATTATCCACAGATGATCGTGGCCCATTATCATACCAGATCTTTAACTGCAGATTGTCCTGACTCCCGGGCAGTGGTGAAATGAGTTGGTCACTAATAGTCCTTTACACCATGGTTTGTACAGGTGCGCTCATTGCTGGGTTAAGACATGGCTGGATGGCCAGGCCCAGAGTGGTGGTGAATGGTGCTGCATCCAGTCTGGTCCCTTATGGATTGGGGTTGGCCCCAGACTTGTTTAATATCTTTATAGATGATCTGGAAGAGGGCACTGAGTTTACCCTTAGTAGATTTGTAAACGAGTTGAGTCAATGTTAATCTGCTGGAGGACAGGAAGATTCTGCAGATGGATCTAGGCAGATTGGATTGATGGATTGAGATAACAACATGAGGTTTAACAAGATGAAGTGTCAGGTCCTACACTTTGGCTATGATAGCTCATGCAGAGCAACAGGCTGGGGAAAGAGAGGTTGAAAACTGTCCCAACAGAAGAGGTCCTGGGGGTGCTGGTTGATGGCCAGTTCAACAGGAGCCAGCCATGTGCCCAGGTGGCCAAGAGGAGCAATGGCATCCTGGCTTGTATCAGGAATAACATTCCCAGCAGGACTAGGGAAGACATTCTTCCCCAATGCTCAGTACTTCTGAGGCTGCACCTTGAGTGCTGTGTCGAGTACTGTGCCCCTCAACTCAGGAAGGACACTGAGGCCCTGGAGCAGGTCCAGAGAACAACAATGAAACTGATAAAGGGTCTGGAGGACAAGTCCTGTGAGGAACAGCTGAGGGAGCTGGGATCATTTAGCATGGAGACAAAGACGCTCAAGGGTGACATCACTCCCTACAACTACCCGGAAGGAGGTTGTAGCCAGGTGGGAGTTGAACTCTTGTCCCAGGCAACTAGAAGCAGGATAAGAGGTCACAGTCTTAAGCTGCACCAAGGGAGGTTTTGTCTGGTGATTGGGAAGAACTTCTTTACAGAAGGGATCGTATAGACATTGTAATGGGCTGCCCAGGGAGGTGGTGGAGTCAGCATTCCTGAGGATGTTAAAGGAAAGACTGGACATGGCACTCAGTGCCAAAATCTAGTTGGCAGGGTAGTGTTCAGCCATAGGTTGGACTCAATGATCTCAGAGATTTTTTCCAATCTAATAGACTCGGTGATTATATGATTTTTTCGACATAAGACCTGAGTCTCCAGAGGGTGAGAACCCTCAAATACTTTTCTGATGGCTAATAAATCTCTAGAGAACCACCAAGATGAAAAATGAATCAACTTCTTCTTACTTTCCCTTTAGTCTGCTGAAGTTTGCGGGTTAAGAAACTCCCATTTGTCAGTGAGTTGAAAACTGTGGCCCAAGGCATATCACTGTCTCTATCTGATCATCACCATATCCCTGATTTAAGCTTCAAATGATGCAACTGCAGGGCATGAACAGCACCATTGGCCTTGATGTATGTCTATAACGTTTTAACTGTGCATTTAAACTGCTAAATTATGAGCTACAAAACTTTAAGTAGTGTCATCTTAGCTTCCAATGCCAGCTTCCACGAGATTGTAAGAGACAGTATGTTTTCCAAGCAATTAAGTTTATTTATAATTGGAAAACAATTCAGAATCATTTCCTCAATGATGTGCAATGTTTGATATTATGAACAGGCAATTATCATATTGCATCTGATGAATTATAGATTTTAACTGTCAGAGAAATAGATTTCTAATTGGCCATTAGGTATTCTAACAAATAACTACAAGGAGAGAAAAGTACAGAAAGAAAAGTCAGGTTTATTCATACAACATTAGATATTTAGGTAACATTTTGGTGCTAAGTAACTATGCAGACAGGAATTAGAAACATGAGTATTCACATTAATTTCTACCAGTTTGTTAAAATAAATAAATAGGTATAATATTGTGAATGTAATTCAAAGCACAGAAAAATCAATCAGCTCTGAGGCCTTCAATAGTCCTGATATACACAATCTTGATTCAGATTAGCACATTGGCTTTTTAAATATGTCTTTTTTTCTGGTGAGAAGGCTAGTGAAAGCAAGGTACACACACATACACGTGTGTGTGTAGCACAAATGTGTGTGTTTACTTGTTTACTTCAATATCAAGTACATTCTCATCTCTCAAGAAGATTTTTTCAGGGAAAAGGTACTTCAAATATTTAAAAATAGATATTAAAAAAAAAATCTTGTCACCCTTATGCTACCTCATAATATGTCAAAGCAAAAAGCTCTCTCACAATCACCTGCATCATTTGGTGGGGAAGACCTATTCAGAAGTCAATAAATACCTTCATAATGAAACCAACGTCCCTTTTAATGGAAAGAAGATTGATTCAAACACTGATGTTCCTTAAGCTTGTTCATTGACTGAAGAATATATTGTATAGATTGAGTATCTCACCTGACCTTAGTGAAGCAGAGTACAGAGAAGATGGTTTTCAGCACCAGGCCTAGGCCAGAAAACCTAAAAGAAAATTTGTATTCACAGTGTATGCATCATCTGAATTACATGCTGGAATGATTCTTGAAGTGATCTCATCTGTTTCTCCTCATTTGGCTACATCCTAGTTTCCATGAAAAAGAAATCAAGAAGAATATGCCTAACAAAAGCCCGTGCGTGTTCTAGAGCTACCCACTCTGGGCAACGTGGGGATTGGGTCAATACAGGTGCCCCATTATGTCATAGATAAATGTGTGAGTGTATTGCTGCTCAGAGGATAGTGTTTACCTGTGTTTGGAAAGCACCACTTTACATTCAGATATACTAGTGTAAAGTAATGAAGTCCCATGTGGTAAATGTCAATCAATACCTATTCCAAGGTTAAAATACAACCAGCAATCCTGTGGTAGGAATTCAAAGCACAGAATCAATTAACTTTCATTTTGTTTAGTGCTTTTTTGTTTCTTTAGTGTCTTGAAAAGGATGTTTATGATTCTCAGTGAAACTTGGTACAAACTTACTGTGTGCCATAAAAACCTACTATGTATTTGTGTATGTACATATATATCCATGTAGAAATAGCAATACTACATGGATTGTGTAGATTTGTAAATTTGTTGATTTGTTGCACAAAATTATTGGAATATTAATACTAATTACAAAGTATGCAACACTTCATACTCTAACTATGCCTAATCAGTAATGTTTCTCATAATCCATCTGTAGTAAAATTGCATGTGGAGATGGCTAATGAGAAGATCAGACGAGGTCGTTTAAGGCAGTTGTTACTTTAGTGGACAAGCAGCATGGATCTATCACATTAGTGACATTCTTATAACATGTATATTTGCATGCATACATATATAAAAATACAGCTTTGTCTCTGTTATTTCAGTATAAGGCAGGTTCTTACATAGATACTTATGTATATACTGAAAGAGAAATTAATCACTGACAGGATTTTGACTAATTTAATAATCATTATGAAAATTTTTTTCAGAACACTAAAATTAACAAGTGCTAGAATGTCAAATGAAATGTGTTTATGTTTATTTCAGGTAAATGTTGTGAGATTACTGTACAAAGCATGGAGCAAATTTCAGTTCTGATGACAGAAAAATGCAGCTCTGGTTCAGTGGTGAATGGATACATCTGCAACTGCCTTTGCTCAGCAGAATCCAACTCTTTCAGACAGGGTAAGTGGGGTCAATTCTAACCAAGCGTCACTAGCACAGTTTAACCAGTTCGGAATATACTAAAATTCTGTGCTAAGTAGGCAGTTTCCTTTAATGTTATATAAGTGTTTATTACAAGGTCAGATATACCACGTGAATGCCCCAGGGCACTTTTTAGAGCACAGGGTCAAGAAAGATGTGATTAGAATCACACTGAGATTGCCACAGTCAATCCCAAAAAACTATCTATCTCAATAATAACCAACAGCAAAATGAAGCTATCACATTATACACATATATCTCCATTTATTTGTTTTACCAAGTGAAGCCACAGCTAAGGAATGGGCCTTTCTTTAGTGTGTTTTCAAGGTCACACCATGTACTTGTTTCCCCTGAAAAGGCTATAAATTTGCTGAGTGAACCCCTATGAGCAAACAGTAGATAACAAATGGACTCTCTGAGGTAATCTAAGATTGTGCACTCAGTTTCTAATTCTGTATCTTGACTCTTAAAATTACTTTGCTTTCTGTGGTGATGATGAGACTGTGAGAAAACATCCAGATAGGCCAAAAATATAGCACACACACAAAAAACCACACACACATAGAGCAAAAATCACTCAAACTGCTGTGCTCTGGGGGAGGAGAACTTACACATATATACAGAATCTAGAGATTAAAAATCCCATTAAAAGAATGTTTACTTTGTTCACAGTAAGAAAAGTTACTACTTAGTAGTAATCTAAGAAATTCAGGGTCCACTGGGAACTAGATAAGCCATTATGTCTGATGAAGTCATAGAGATAATTAAAAACAAAATACAAAACCAAAGAAACCCCACCTAATACCATCACTTGGTTTTCTTTCCAGGAAATTGAATGTGTTACATCACTGTAACACCAAGGTAATGGAGATTGGAGAATCACACTTTCATTTGAGCACAATATTTAATCTGAGACAGTCCAAGGGCTTCTGTTTCAGTTCTCACACCCTGCTTTGAGTCCAGTGGGGGTTATTTTCCCACTTCTAAACTGGTGCAAATTGAGACATGGAAAGTGTAATTGACTCAAGTCTATGAATCCAGTTAGAGGCAAAAGAGTGAACAACCTCCAAGAGGTTTCCATTCACCTTTTCTCTGAATCAAGTATAAAATATCTTAATGTACTCTTGGTTGCTAACGTTCTTGAGGTTTTTGTGCATGAATTATGGTTTGTTAGAGTAGTTGGCTTGTGAGTTTGGAACTTCTTCCTTTTTTAGATGTCTTTCCATTTGAATAACAATAAAGAGAATGCTAGAATGATCCCAGTAGTTTCTGTTTCCATTTCTAAAAAGATGAGCTCTGCATGAATAATTATGAAAATAGTGTTAAAATTTGCTTTCTTTTACACACAGGAAAGTTTTCCACATACCTATGTGTTTTCAGAGTCAAAACCCAAAGGCTCATTAGATTGGGTATAAGGAAAAAAACTTCACTGAATGAAATATTGGAATGAAATTCCCAGGGTAGTAACAGTGATTGTCACCATCCCTGGAGGTATTTAAAAGACATGTAGATATGACACTTAGGGACATGTTTTAGTGGTGAATTTGGCACCTGTTAAGTTAATGGTTGGACTCAGTGACCTTAGAGGTCCTTTCCAACCTAAATAATTCTATACTTCTATGAATATGAAAGGAAAAGTGTTAGAATTCATTTGGTCTTACAATGAACTGTCAGGTGTTTCAACTGCTGTTCAGAGAAAGTCTCCAGGAGGATGCAGACCTATGCATCTTCAAATAGCTGGATTATTTTTTACACTTAGAAGGCTGCAACAGCTGCCACTTCTAGGGAATGAATTATACTGGAAAATTTATACTGTGCAATATGCTGAATAATAACTATATTTTAATTTATACATTGTTTGTTGGCAGCAATCTGTGACAGTATCAACTTCTAACATAATTACTGACTAGCTCAAACTGAAAACAACTGATACTTTGCAGCAGGCTGATAGGCAATTATTATGGTGTTCACCAAAACATGCTCTGTACTCAGCAAAGGCAATTGTGCAATCTTTTTGGAGCTTCTGGAGGTAGGGGGATCTGTATGTAAACCTGCCTTTTAATTAGATCTGTATTAGAATGCACTTTTCATCTCATCTCTCATCCTCAAAACAAAATACTAGCTGTAAGCTTGTGGATATTTCTCTGGTAGGCTTGATGTTTCTCAGTTCATACATGTAGAAAAGCCATAGAGGAAGCCTATCTGAAAGCATCACTCAGATAGCTGTGACCCCCACTAGATTTGCCCAGTTCTGATTGACTGTCTTGCTCAGATCTGGAAAACAAAGAAGGGATAGAGAACTTTGTGATTCTCACTGCACTTACTTCACCCATTGTGTAACACAGATAAACTGGAGAAGGAGAGGTTGATGCAAGCCATAAATTGGCCTCATATATGGTGAAAGCCAAAGGGATTGTCTTCAGCTTCATGATAAACAGGATCATTAGTGGTTTATGATGACAATCTCTACAGAAAATAATGCACAGCTGGAATATAGCCTCTCAGAAGTGGAGAGGAGCATCCAGAGATATGCAGTAGTGTAGTGGAGGTGGTGTTGTTAGATGAGGGAGCCAGGCCACCATCTTCTTGAAGGATGGGAGCAAGCATCCACTTTCCTAGAGGTACCTTGGATGCTACCAGTCAGCATTTGGGCAGGAGGCCAAATGAGTGTGTTGTATGTCCTGTTCATTAACTTTTAAGCTGTGTGTCACTGAGTTTTATGATTTGATCCTTCTGGCCACACCACTGAAGTTTCCTTGTAACAAGAAATCAGAGGAAAGGCTTGCTTTGAGTAGTGAACAGATGTGCAGTCAAAGCTAAAGAAAACAAAGAGTAGCAAAAGATAGTATATACTGCTATACCAGAAGATAATTTCCAGGAGGTGACTAGATCCTCTACAGCATGTCATCTCCTTTCAACACAAACTTCACAAAAATAGAATTAAATATCAAATAAAATGAAATAAAATGTCAGGTACATATACAAAATACATAATTCTTAAGCAAATGAAAGACTTCAAACTAAATAATAAAATGAAATCAAATAACTTGTGACATCCTACATTACAGATATTTGCCAGGCAGCTGAAAAACACTTGTCAGTGTGGCATACATTTACTTTTAATACATTAACTTGTACCAAGTTGTTGTTCTTTAAAGTTCTTGGACTTTTACCTTAAGATACATTTTTCCGAATGGCAGTTACCTAGTTAAAATTTATCATGAGACATGAATAATATGTAGGTGTTTTAAGACTTTTAATATTTCTCATCTGTGGGGTTCTTTTTTTCTGAATTCTGTGTATTATCCACTATTGTAGATTTTCTGTGCTGTATCCAGCTTTCATTCTTCCCGCCTGAGCTTAGTCTGTTGAGATCTGAATATTAAATATGCTGGAAAAAAAGTTAGCAATGTTTTATTAGATCCTAAGTGTGCACTGCATTTCATTTTACTTATATCTTCAAGCTGTTGCAGAGAAAAACACTTCTATAAAATCCTAGCAATTTTGATATAACAGAAAAAAGGTGGAGAAGATCGAAACAGGAAATTATATCTAGTGGCACCGAAGACAAATTGTATAATCAGAAATCCCTATGTGCCATTGCCATATTCATTTATCATTAAGAGACCCATTTCAAAACAGAAAGGGCAGTAAACTCTTTCTCCACTTGTATAGAAAAAGGAGTTGAAAACCTCAAAAAAAGTATTCTTTGTTAAAGATCACAGATCTGTTGGTCCTTCGTTTGTTAATTTATCTATGATATACAGTTAAAAATACATTGAAGCTTACAGATAGTTTATCCATTCAGACCTGGACTGATTGTAGTATGTAAATATCAGAAAATTGTACTATTTTTTCTAAATTATTTGTTTAGAGGAAGTGATTTCCCTCCCTAGAATAAACAGTCCACAGGGTGAGGAAATAAAAAACACTGGCAATAGAAAACTGCAAAAGACTTTTATACCTGGCTATATTGCTTCTCAAATAAAGAGTTACATTTATACACAACCGGCAAACATTGCTGAAAAATACTTGAGGGTCAGTACCGAGAGACATCTCCTGAATTTTGTGTCACTCATAATATACATGAGATTCTTGTGGGAGTGATATGCTAACACTGAATTTTTATTGTAGTGACTTATGCTACAGTATCTGATTGTCAGGTAGAATTGCAGTTGATAGGGTGATTTCATGGAGAAGCAGTTCAGAAAGTATATTGAAGGCAGTTCTATTTATTTATGTGGCAAACCATCTTAAATTCAGTGCTGCTGGTTTCACACAAAACAACACTTTGGCTATAGAATGAACTCTCGCAGTATAGTAAAGTCAATTTATTACTGTTACTTATTTATTATTTATGAGGTACTAAAGACCTAAAATTTCATTCAGGATCAATCTGTAATTAGGCCTGGGTTGAATAGACAGATGAGAATAAGGAAATTCTGGACTCCATAGGCTGTGTAAGTAAATATTCAGAAGCTCTGATCCCTTTGACAAGAACAAATCTGTTAGTTTCTCAGGAAGCAATATGAACATAGAGATTACCTTGCTGAAATCCTGAACATAAGCTAATTGATGCATCAGGTATGTTAATATTATAGTATAAGTGTTACAAATTATGTACAGACATAGGCTTTTCTGCATCCATAACACCTAACCGTGTATCTGAGAGGGGACAGTGGTCAGAAATTTGCAGATAAATCCCAGAACCATGAAAATGTACTTGTGTGCCCAACTGCAAGACACCACTTAAATGATGCTTTGCACATGTGATATGAAAACTTAAACTGGAGGTTTTAATTGTAGAATCCTAGAACCATTCACTTGGGAAAAGACTTCTAAGATCATTGAGTCTAAATATTAACACAGCCAAGTCCAGCATTAAACTATGTCCTTAAGTGAAGCATCAAAACATATGTTAAATACCTCCAGGGATGATGATTCCATCACTGACCTTGACAGCTTGTTCCAATGCTTGACAGCCCTTTTGATGAAAAAAATTTTCTTTCTATCAAATCAAAACCTTCCGTGGCACAACTTTGAGGCTGTTTTGTCTTGTCCTATTCCTTGCTACTTTGCCTCCTTCTCTCCAGGCAAGACAACTCCAGCTTTGTGAGCTGCTCCCACCACTCTTGTGCTCCAAACCCTTCACCAGCTCTGTTGCTCTGCTCTGGACATCCTCCAGCACCTCAATGTCCTTCATGCACTGAGGGCCCTAAAACTGCACACAGGATGCAAGGTGGGACCTCATCAGTGGCAAGTTCAGTGAAATGTCCACTACCTTGATCCTGCTGGCCACACTATTTCTGATACAATCCAGGATGCCACTGGCTTTTTTGGCCCTCTGGGCACACTCTGGCTCATGTTCTGCCAACTGTTGACCAGCATCCCCATCCTTTTCCACTAAGCAGATTTACATCTACTCTTAGAAGAAAAACTGTCTCACTATTAAACGCTGAGACAAAGAAAACATTAAGTACGTCTGCCTATTCCTCATTTGTCACTGTTTCCCCCTGTATCCAATAAAGGGAGGATATAAAATTAGCACTTCTTTTGTTGCTAATTTTTGCTGTCTTTTATGCTAGTAGCCAGATTAAGTACTAATTGAGTTTTGGCATGGCTAATTTTCCACCTGCATTATTCCAGACCATCCTTGTAGTCCTCCTGAGTTGCTGCCCTTTCTTCCAAAGGTGGAAAACTCTCCTTTTTCTTCCTGAATTCCAGACAAAAGTATCTGTTCAGCCAGGTCAGTCTTCTTCCCTGATGGCTTGTCTTTTGGCACATGGGCATGGCTTTTTCCTGTGCCTGTAAAATTTCCTTCTTGATGAACAGCCATTTTGCTTATATGAATTTATAAAGAATGTTCTTATTTTATTGTAGACACAGTTTTAACTTTTATAACCTTGGTAAAGAATCTGGTGAAATGTGTTCTAGTGAGTTCACTGAACTATAAATAATGCACAACATGATTATGCCTTTGCTCATGTGGTGTGTTCCACCATCCAGGTCTGGAAGAATATTGATTTCTATCTTTGTGATGAGGGCAGGATTAACTAACCACTTATTTATGGAAGGAATGGATTGTGGGTATGAACTGGAGGAATCAGTTCATTCTTCTTAATTGGCTGTTATTTGCATATAAGCACATGACTTGAAGGCAGTTCTGGAAGTTCCTCTTAATTCTGTCCTTGAAAACTCATTTCCAGTGTTTAGACACGGTATGAGATATCTCAGCCTACAGGACCACATTTATCAACTGCAAAACACACTTTGTATCTTTACTCTCTCGTTGATCTTTATAGTTAGTGTAAAGCAGTGCACATCTTGTGAATAACTGAAAGTATTTTTACCACATGTGAACATTTTCTTACCTATGCGATACAACTGTAATTTTACAATCGGCTTCTTAAGTATTTGCTAATTGACAAAGAAAATAATTCCCCTATTCTCTTTAACACTAAACTTTTACTAAAATCTTCCAAATACTTTTTTCTGTGTATGTTCTCTGTCACTGAGAAAAAGTGATATAGAGGCATGTTACCATAGGCCACACTGTGTATGTTTGTGGAAATCTATTGACCCTTAAATAATAATAAAAAAGCCGTATCCACAAAGTTGGCAGAGAAACTCCAAGTATCATTCAAAATGTTTGTTTCCTGGTGTAAACACGTCCATAGAAGGTATTGTCATGGTAAAACCATGAATCTTCAGACCTTTTCACACTTGTCCACATGAACACTTTTACACATCTAAGCATGCGTTACTGAGGTATTTGTCATATTCCTAAGTATTTGTAAAAACTGGTTTTAAGTAAAATGACAGCTGTAGTTATTGCTTGTGCAAAGAAATATTTCCAGTCATGTCTATACTTTCTACCGCTTCCATGCTCCTAGGGGTAGCATTTTTAAAATATATTTGTCATTAACACTGTTGTTTAGAATTACTGTTGTTATAACACTGTTTTTAACACTCTAAACTCAGAAACCTTACATTCAAATTATTTCCACATACTTGTTTGTTTATTTAGTTAGTTGGTTGGTTAGGTGAGAGGGTGGGTTTTGCTGTGGTTGGGGTTTTTTTTTCCTTTTGGCTTAACAGAAGGTAACTGCTATTTTTATTTTCAATTTTCTGCTTTAACAGTCAGGGTTTCTGAATACTGACATTCTTGAGAGTAACTCTTTATTTAATTTTTTGAACATTCAAGCTTTTGTATATTCCTAATTTCTAAATTCTAGAATAAGAACAGGAATAGAATGATTCTTTATTGAATAGGTTTTTCAAAGACCAAATTTCTTAGGATTTATAAAGAAAGCATGGCTAGATTTTTGAAAATGACATGTTGCTCATAATATGTTTTGCATTTAAAACTGTCTCCTAAGGGCAAAAGCCATTAGTTACTAATCCTTTACTGAGAACACACACTCTCCTAACTGTGTATTTTGCTGAAGAACAGTTTGTACTTTGCCCTCAACACCTATGCAATTAGGCTTTTTAAATATTCCTCATACAGGAAATGTAAGATAATTCTGGTTGCATCTGTGGCCTTTTCTGATGTTTGTCCACACATTTTTAGTGTTGTTTCTATATGCTTCATATAATCCATAGCACTTCCTTGCATGCAAGTGATGATAGGTGTGAATGAAAAAGGGACAATGAAGACATAATGCCTGATAGAATGTGATTTATATTGCTGTAATTTGTATTTTTGTCTTCTAGTAATGTGTTCACATGTAATTAGACTGCTAATGGTGAATTATGGAAATGTAAATCACACATTCTAACAGGATTAGAAATGGTTTGCTTGACAGTAAATCAAAAATTTTAAAAAAATTACAAGTATTTAAGTATTCTAAGTAATGTTGGGTTTATTTTGCCCCCTCATTGAAAAAAAAAAACAACCAAAAAAACCCCCCCAAAAAACCAACAACCCAACAGGATCTGATGACACACCACTGAAATCAATTACTAGTTTACTGTCAGTATGAATGGATACAATATTGAGCATGTTTCATGACTTTTTTTTTTTTTTTTTTACAAAAAAGGACTATGGGATGTAGTCTTAACTCAATAAAAATAATACAGGAAATAGAATGAATATATTTAACACCTCCTAAAAAGTCTGTTTCCTAACACAAACTACTTTAATGACTTGCTCAAGACCTACTGCAGGCTTTAGCAGAAATGTCAGCATTGAATACATAATATCCCTCCTCTACCTCCTGCCTAGCAGCAGAGTTCAACAGTGCTTCAGAGGCATCTTATCTTCTGAAGTTTTAATACTCCTAATTTATTTTCTGAAGAGAAGGTAAAACCTTAGAGCACACCAACTGCCTCTGACAAATTTGCTGCCAGCAGAGAGCTAAATGGAAGAGGAATCCACAGCATTCATCTTTCACACAAGTTGTATATGAACCATGGATGACTGTGGGTAGATGAATTTCAAAAGTGGACAGTCCTGTCTCATCTGGCAACTTAAAACCAGCAGGGATGCTTTTAAGTCATGTTTTCTTAGATGAAAAGCTAAATTTGGATAACAAACTTGATGGTCAGTTTGACTTTTTAAGCACAAATGCTACTTGAAAGCAGTCTTGTATTCTTTACACAAAAACACAAACAAATCTTTTACTTTTGAGGACTATCACTTTTGCCTTCAGCCATTAGTTTGAAATATCAGAGTCTTCTGGTCAGATTAAAAGTTCTGTAACCAGGCAAACTATTTAGCACATTATATGATCTTATCCTGAAGTTTCAAAATCAAATATTTTCTATAAATTTAAAAATAAGAAAAGAATTCAAAGTCTTATAAAAGTATGCTTTTTTAAAGCCTAGTTTTGACCAAATGTATAATCTATACTTGAATATTTATTTGAAGCATCCATTTCACAGATAAAATTCAGCTTAACATCTTAGTCTCACACTGAGTGATGCAGTACCTTATGTTGCTCTTGACAACTCTTTTTTTACTTGCATTTCTTGTTGTAAGCATAAGTTGTTCTCAAGATGACCCTGTGGCAAAATAGACCTAGAAATGTCATGGCATTGCAGCCCTGGGATGGGACATACAGATGTTTGTTTACATATTCTTAGGAGTTGTGAGCTGTTCTACAAACACAAAACACAAGACACGTCAATAGACAAGTTTGGGTTCATTTTTTTGTTTGTTTTTTGTTTTGTTTTTTTGTTTGTTTGTTGGTTTTTTGTTTTTTGTTTTTTGTGGGTTTTTTGGGTTTTTTAACTGAGAAGTAAAACAGAATTTTCAAACTTTCAAATCTGTTTTAAATTGGAGTATGTATTACTTAAAGGGTATTTTACCAGATGACTGAGAAGTGATTATTTGAGTCTGCTCCATCTGGAGTCTTTCCATTGATTGCAATGGGACTTCACTTAAGCCCTTAATACACAACATTTTCTTGCATAGAAGAGCATCTCAAATTGGGTCATTTAATCTATTCTCACACTAATTTAGGGTTATTTCCCCATAGTAAATGCATTGACTTGTTTAGTATAAAATATCACAAAAAAAATTCACCAGTTCAAAAATTTTCTTCAGGACTCTTTTTAACTAATTGTATCATAGCAATTATTAAAATTTTATTGAGTAATTACCAAACAAAAATCAAAGCTCCCACCTTCAATCTCCCTCACTCTGATTCTTTATAAAACTACTCATCTTGCTACCTTGACATTTTCAAGACAGTTATATTTCTTTTTATATATATATTCCATTACTTAATGGAATAGTAACTGGTTTTAACTGATCCTGTCTTTGTTCTTTACAAAGCAATATCAGATTGGCTTCTCATAGGTGTTCTTCTTTCATAAATTTCAAAAAATATTTAACATTGTTGTTTAATTAGTCACTACGCTGTGATTTCTCAAATATATCTGCAGGCAAAATTGGCTTGTCTCTTTCCTTTTGTGGAAGAATGTGCTCCTCTCTGGCAGGCAGCATTGCATTTTTCTCCTAAAAAAACAGTTGTTAGAAAAAAATGAAAAGAATGATATATCACAAAAGGAATAAAATAAAGCATTACGATGTGTATTTCTGATCTTTTAAATCTCCATAGAAATTAATACTAATTTTAAAAGTAAGGTAATCATATTCAGTACAACACTTAGATGAAACACCAAAGATTAGTTGAATGTAAATTTTTTTCAGATTTTAAGGTCTTGGTTGTAGTAATAATTAGGAGAACATGTAGAAAAGAAACTTTCTGAGTGATCAAATCATCTCTAATTGTACGCTATCAAATTTATCAGCCTTATCTTAAACATATATGTCAACTTTTTGAGTGTTTTTTCTAATCTTAAATAAAGTAAAATTAAATTTAAAAAAAAATTAAAAGGCAAGTTCGAAAGTAGTTTAGAACTTGTACCTTCAGGGTGTCTTTAGAAATTTTGTCATTAAATGTAATCATATACTCTACACTGTTTGCTTTCCTGCTTCTCCTTCACAGCATGTCCACTACTACAATTTCAAACTGTATCCTGTGTTGCTGAAAGCATCAAGGATTTCAGCACTTGTTTCTAACACACAGAATACTCGCAGTATTCTCAAATATAATTGATCCTCAATAGATGGGATGTAATTTTAAAATAGTAAAATCATGCTTAGATGTTCAAGAGAATTTACAAAGTGGAAAAAAGCCTGCTCTTCCTTCATTAGGAAGAAAAAAAGTCAGTGTAAAGTAGGAACATGTATTAAACATGTCAGAACATGTTTCCTCCTTTCTTTTCCTGACAAACTGCTTCTTTTATAAATTGATAAATAATATAGAAGTTCAGGAGTAGGCAATTCTATTGTGTCATAAGTCAAGCTAACAGAGCAGAAGACCAGTTTGGCTGAACTGGGAACTTTTCATGAATCTCAAAAGGAAAAATATTAAATTTATGACCTCAGGAAGTAAGATTTGCAGGAAGAACAGAGCTGTGGTTCATTCATGCAGAGTGAAGAAATAAAAAGCAAAATGTCAGTAGAGTTGAAACTGGCCAGTGTTGTTTCACATAACAAGAAGGACTTTTTAAAAGCATATTAATAGCAAGATGAGATATATTGAAAACAAACTTTTTGAAGATGGTCATCTGACTAACACAAATTTAGAAAAAGCCAAGATAGCCAATGAGATTTTAGAGGTTTTTTTTAATAATAATGATAAACCTTAGGATGCCTTCTTCCTTGAGTTGAGAGAACACAATGTGGGATCAGTAGCTTTTCATTTGCAATGAGTGAAATGGTTAGGTACCAGCTGCATCAGCTGAATGTTCACATGACCATGGAATCTGAGAGAATTCATCCCAGAGTACTGAAGGAGGTAGCAGATGTTAAAACAGAACATCTGAAAAAACAATCTAAAATAAGAGCAGTCCCTGATGACTGAAAGCTGGCCAATTTGTTGTTCCTTTCTACAAAAAGGGTTAGAGAAGATCCAGAAATATGGATCTCTTAGTCTGGGAAACTTATGGAGAAGATTATACCAAGATTGAAAGATTATATTGAGGCATATTGAAAAGCATCAGATGCAGTCAACACAGGGTTCAGAAAAGAAAGTCCTGTTTAACCAATTTGATATCCTGCTATTAAAAAGTTACTCACTTAGTGGATGAATGGAAGTTGTTGGATGTTTTTTCCTGGATTTTTTAGTAAAGCTTTTGATACTGTCCACCACAGCATCCTTCTGTGCAGTGTATTCAACTTGGGACAAGCAGGTTTAGAGTGTGCTGAAGGGCAGAGATCAAATGGTTGTAGTGAATTGGGCTATGTCTCACCAGTGACAGTCATCAGAGGTGTTCCTCAGGGTTCAACTTTAGGGCCAGATCTGTTACTAATGTTTATCAATTATTTGGATGTCTAAGTTGAATGCACCATTAGCAAGTTTGCTGTTGATATTAAACTGGGATGTGCTATTGACTCTTGAGGCAAGAGGACCTGCAGAGAGATCTAGATAGATTGAAACTTTGCAAAATGATTACTGGGATGAAATTCAACTAGTCCAAATGCCAAACTCTATACCTAAGACAAAGTGACATCAGACACAAATCAAAATTTGGAGATGAGTGGCTGGAGAGAAGCCCTGCAAAGGGATCTTGGGGTCCTGTGCAAAAGCAGACTATGAGGCAGCACTGCACCCTGGCAGCCCAGAGGGCTATCCCCATCCTGGGGTACATCAAGACCACCAACACCAGCTGGTAGAAAGGGCTTGTAAATCCACTGTATTCAGCATTTGTGCCTCCTCTTGAGTGCTGTGCAGTTCTGGTCCCCAGATTTTATGAACAAAGTGAAGGTCCTTGAGTAAGCCCAGAGAACAGCAGCAAAACTGATGAAAGGGCTGGAAGGAGTTCTCATTGCCCTCTACAGCTTCCAGAGGAGGGCAAGCAGAGAGGGAGGTGCCGTTCTCCTCTCCCTGCTACTCAGGGGTGGGACACATGGGAATGGTTAAAAGCTGGAGATTTAGACTCCAGGAAGCATTTCTTAACTGAGTGAAGAAGCAAGAGGCACTGCAACAGGGTTTCTAGAGAGGTGATCAATATCCTAACCCAATCAGTGTTTAAGAGGCAATCAGACAATGTTCTCAAGAACATTAAATTTTTTTCAGTCTTTAATTGATCAGGCAGTTGGACTAGATGATAATTATGCGTCCCTTCCAACTGCTATAGTTTATTCTATTCCACTCCATTCCATTCCACTCCATTCCATTCCATTCCATTCCATTCCATTCCATTCCATTCCATTCCATTCTTCTAGAACAAGTTAGTCTTTGAAGTGTATGCAGTTGCCAATGACACATGGATCAGTTCTGGAAAGAAATGCCAGCTATGAACTCCAGCCAGAGATGAGGATTCATTGCCTGGTGTGCTCTGTGTGCAGTGCCAAACAGGTGTCTGAGAAAATTTATGTAAGAAAGGGGATCTAAAATTAGTAATAAGGCAGAGCAAAATCATTTGGACTGTAATTAGCCACATCAAACACAGCAGACAGTCTCAGTAGCTTGAAATACTATATCTGAAGTTTTTAAAATTATGACTCAATAATCTAGACAAGATATTGAAAATTATTGAAAAATAGTAAAAAAACCCCACCAAAACATAGTCATAATAGCAAGCATAATCATATTGAAAGATTTTGATTGTTCACACATAGACTGGTTGAACATTGTGCTATCATGTGTCACATTTTTTTAAACTGAAATGCTTTTTGGAGAAATTCATCTTAGGAAATTACAGAAATTAAATCTTTTGATTTGTCATTGAGAGATGCAGGATGCTTGATCCAAATATTTTTAAATAGTGACTGTGTTGATTACCTATCTTAGAAAAGTAAAAAAAAAAAAAATCAATCATAATTCAACACAATAATTCTTTAGTTTTCTTTCAAAAGAAAAATGCTATAAAATTAAGCAAAAGAGATACAAGATTACCTAAAAGGTGCATAAAAGGAAAAAGTCTTTTCAGTAGGCATGAGGATTATCTAAAAAAAAAAAAAAATAAGACTAGGACAAAAAATTATGAAGGGACTGAAACAATATTATTTGCAGTGTATGGCTAACCATAAGAGTAAAGGAAGTGCTGAGTGGCAGAAAAGCTTTCTTACTAAAGTGGAAGTCTTCAATTGCATAAAAAGGAAAAGAACATTAACTCTTAATAACCAAACGTAGAATTATTATAAATCAGACAGAGCAGAAAAAAAAATTAAGAAGCAACATATAAAAACCATTTTAATACAAATTCTTTCTATGTATTCTGGAAGTCAGGTGACTGTTAGAGATGGCAGGACCTAAAACTGTCAAAACATACAAGAGGCATCCAACAATATTGAAGCCCTAACAGACATTGGTAGTAAGGTGAGTCTGAAAAACTCCTACCTGAAATGACGCTGAAGAAAATTAACAAAACCAATTTGCCAGGAACAAAGAATATTCACCCAAGAGTTCTAAAGGAATTTGAATATGACATTGCTAAATTACTAATTTCAATTTATGATTTGACTTTCAAAACAGCTCTTACAAGTGGGGTCCCACCAGGACCTTGTGCTCTGCAGTACCCCTGAAAGCAGTCTCAAAAGGGTGATGGACACTGAGGTCACAGAAGTTGCTGATTAAACAATTATTAAATTATTTTGAATAGAGTAAGATAAATGTGCATAGAATAAGTAGTTGAAAGATCTTATGATACCAAGGGTGGAATTAATACAATCTAAGTTTAGGTGTCTAGAAGTCTGATATCCAGACTAAACTTGGCATTTAAGGTTCCAGCATAGAATTTGGAAAGATATTTATGTTAGGAAGCTGGTTCATCCATTTCTGCTTACAGAAGGTGAATCGTATACTTTACTGTTTACGGGGAAATCTTTGATAATGATCTTGGGCCTGACAATTTACTTTTTCCCAGCTGTGAGAGGAAACCCTACAAAAAATCTGGGCAATGAAATGCTAGACAACATTCAATGCAAAGAAATGCTAAGTAATTCATATGAGCAATAAAAATTTCTATATGTAGAAATAAGTGTATACATACATAGTGATTTATGAGTGCTAATTTATCCAGGAAATAGATTTTCAATCCATAGATATTTCTTTAAAATTGGTTATTAAGTGACCAGAAGAAGTTAAAAATGCAATAAAAAGTTGGTCTTATCTGAAGAGAAACACATATCAAAAGCTAGGAAAAATTATCAGCACCATGTAAATCAAAATCATACTTATCTCCAGCACACAAGCCAAATAAACTAGGGGAAAAAAATTTTGGAGAGATTGGCTGAGATCCTCAGACACATAGATGACTTACAGCCAACCTCAATGGAGTTGCAATGTTTGAAGAGCCAGCTCTGAATGTTTTCCCAACACCCTGTAAATTTACTATTTGCTTATCTGACAGCTCTTACATGTGTAAGTTCATTTTACAGACATTCTTTAGTGGGAGCATAAAGTCAGATTGCTGAGGCCACTTCTAATGCATGGCACACTCTGACCATATTTTCTGTGGATTGAAATGCAATGATATCTCTTTGGGCACTGCATTTTTACTATTATTACTAGGCACATTCCTCTTCACAGGCTGTCTGTTTGGCAAAAGAAATTACCTCATTAGTCTTTTTTTCTTGTCAGGAAAATCTTGGCAAAAAAATCCTACTAGATTGCTGGGTTTATCTCACTAATATTATTGATTTATTCTGTGCTTTTGGTCTGTGTTTCTTACCTATTTTTGTGAGGTTTTAGACCAATTCTTAAATCTGTATTCCTCTAAAATGAAAATTTATATTGACTTTTTAATGGCATAAAATTTGAAAGGATTATACTGTCTCATAATTGGGGTTTGCTTTTTCTCCCTTATGAGTATTTTGGATCAAAATAAATGCCTGATATGAAGCATACTGAAATCAATCCCTAAATTCTCTACCAGACATAACATAATTGATGAAAAATTCTTTGTAGAAAACAGAGGAAGTGCAGAAGAAAGCGAAAAGTTTCCAACAGATGAAAAGCCTTCTTTGATGGTAGTTGGATTCAAAGAACAGTGCTCTGCTTTTACACTTATATTTTACATATTTTACACTTTACATTTTCTTCTTCTTGCAGTTGCACATCATCTTTTGCAGTAATTTTGGCATAGTTAGAGAGTGAACATGTGGCGCTTTCCTTAGAAAAAATGTCTCTGCTAAGTGACAGCAGAAATTATTCATTAGCCATTACAGAATTCTTTTGATTAAAAAAGTGCATGCTTTGGCTGCTATCTGTAGATGTAAGCACCCTCAAGGGATTTGATTGAAAATATCAATTGATGTATGACAGATAGCTTGTAAAAACATTAGCAGTGTCTCATGTTCTACCACTGTTCATTATGTTTAAACGAAACTCTACACAGATACTGCATGACAATACACATATCATTTAAAGGTCATTCCCAAAATGTTAGAGATGAAATAATGCTTCTTTGGGGTAAATATGCTTTGAGATTTGTCATATGATTGATATGGAAAAAGTATAGAACAGGTAATGAAAACAAGCCTGTTTTTCTCAAATGTATTTTTTCAGCCTTTACAGAATTCATTTCTGTGACCCAAACAACAGATTTATTATTGATTACTTGCATATAAAAAGTTTAAAGATGTTACTGAGGTTCTAGGAAGAAGATGACAATTATGTTATATATTCTAGAAGCCTAAACAATTCCTAAGCATAAACTCTTCTAAAAAAAAAAACCACTTTGTAAGGCTTATAAGAATATCTAGTATGATTTTTTGTATCCATATAATGCCAATTGTATCGACATCCTCCAAAAAAAGATTAATATTAATAAAGTCTTCAGCTAATTCATTTGAAAAATTTTCTTTTGGAAAACTGATGAATACAATAAAAACTAAACTTACAGCTGCAACACTGTCAGAACTATTTTGAAAATACCATCCAATTTTACACATTTTTGAATAAAACAAATACTAAAGGAAAAAAAGCACATCATAAGTAGAAACATGAAAAAAAAAAGTTGACCGTAAGAGAGAGAAGAAAGAAGCAAGATAGCTTTCCCTAGTCTATAGTCTTAAAGGTGGCAAAACCTCATAATGCAAGTTTGATCAATGTATTTCATTTACCTTTCTGTTTTGAGTTCTTGAAAATATTGTTGAGCTGGTCGCCATTTGAAATTAAACCAAATGAAATACTGGAATCAGATGCAAGCCTAGCCTGAAGCAGGCAGTCCAAAGCTCAGGGATACTGGCACTTCCTGAAAGCGAAAGAAAAGAAGGAGAGGAAGGAGAGGAAGGAGAGGAAGGAAGGAAGGAAGGAAGGAAGGAAGGAAGGACAGCTCCTTGCTTTATACAAGTTATAATTTAAACCAACAGACATTTATAGACTGACTCAAACACATTTAGCATTATTTTAGCTACTCAAGTGAAGTAGTCTAGAGTTCAGAAAAATTAGATTGATGAATTCTGCCTGTTCATGCCTTCAGTGATTACAGAGTAAACGTAAAACAATGGGGATCTTAATTATACCTGAAAATTATGTTCTTTGCATAGTGGACTACTGGTTTTTACACTAATGACTGTATTTCTGATTCCTCTGTGTTCTGAGTTGTTTAGTGTCCAGGAATTTGAGCTGGTGGGGACCAGCATGAATCTGGCATGAGTCCTGAAAGACTTAAAAGGAGTGCATTCACAAGGTAGAGAGTCTTTGTATGTGTATTTAGAGCATGCTGAAATTGTTGTGCACATGTAAATCAGCTTCACCATCTGAGTACAATAGCTTTGCCAAATCTTAGAAAGATTTTTCCTCATGTGTGTGAAAGAGATGTGCTTTGCACACTTAGGCAGTCTGTTAGAGTAAATGAACATCGGACCAATTTGCCATGCAGGAAAGCATATCTGACCTTTAAATAAAGAAGTTAATTTATAGCTTAAAAAAGAGGACCCTTAAAAGACTCAAACCACAGCAAGTTTGTTTTAATGATGTTTGGTCATGTGGAATCCAGTAAAATGCATTCAAAAATATTCAAATAGGTAGCAAGGCTTGGAATACTTCCAATATAAATTTTACTTAGATTCTGTTCAATGTACAGTCTTGTTTACTACTCTAAAGAGCTTTATTTTGTCAAATTTCTGTTTCCCCATGGCTCTTCAATATCTTCTTTCAATCTTGAATCTCAGAATGTACACAATATCCATGTAATGATTTCTTCACTGCTGAAAATAAGATAATATACACTCCTTATTCTTACATAGTCTACCTTCCTTACTTTAAGGAAGTCTATCTGAGAGTAACATTACCTTGTTAGTCACAATGAGGCACTGAGGTAATTTCCAGATGATTATTGCCCATGGCTAAATGATATTATATGAAATCATATGATTTTATGTTAACAAACATTAAAAACCTGGAATCTGACTCATTCTGAGCAAGGGTAGCAGAATTTTACCTCCAAATAAAATTTAAGTCAAAAGATCTGACTTAATATACTGACCCACAGAGTGAAATCTGACATCTTAAGGTCAGTCTCTGGTAATGAGAACATGAGGATACAGATGCAATTTAGTATTCCTGTTTTACATTAAGCTTAGAAAACACATTTCTTTTTACTGCCAGATAAATCTTAGAGAATGTGTTTTAGCTGAAAAAAAAAATCAAAGTCCTTAAGGAAAGGTTGACAAGAAACAAAACCACCCAAAAACAAATGAGTAAAGCTAACAAGATTAAAAGAATTTATTTATGAAAAGCAAAGCAAAACAGCTCCAAATGGTGACAAACACAATTCTTTTTAATGTAAAAGGGCACCGCATAATGCAAGTGTATAATATTTACAACAGCTGTGTCAAATGGCTCACAAACAATTCTGTCCTCACTTCTTTTGTTTCAGTTCCTTTTCCACCTTTAGTTGAACAAAGATCACAGAGGTCTGTTGTATGCCAAATCTGACGGGGGAAAACAAGCAAGCATACAAACTTGGCACAAAAATTGAAAAGCGAGTGTGAAATGAAAGAAAGCTTTAATTTGTATGCAAGGTATTTTTCTTCTGTCATTTAAATAGCTGTAATTTTAGATCATAAATCTGGGAAATGCCCTAAGTAAAATAGTAGTCAAGAAGGGTTGGTTTTGTTTGGTTTTTTTTTTTCCTGAGATGGATAATGTACTTGTAAGCAAGCACTGCATTTTGATTCATTTCTGAGTCACTCCTCCCAAGTATAAATGATAATATGTGTATTTAGGAATTCTCCTCCACACTCCCACCAAAGATAGTTAATAAACCCAAAAAGTATTATTAAATACCTGCATGCTGAAAACCATTTGGAGTTTTGTGGAAAATAGCATCTCTGAATAATACAACACACTCTTTTCTGACTACTGTCTCTGTCACTTCATATGTTATCTAGCTTTATCAGCATAAGCACTTTTATATAGTTCACCCATTAAATGATTTCAGCTTTTGAATTCCTAGATTTTTGAAATTAATAACTAATCATAGACAGTGCTTGGCAGCTCTAAATAAAAACATTCTGGAAGCCTGCTTTATGAATTCAAATTTTCAGATATTTATCTCTTGATTAATACTTAAAAAGAAAACTTAGGAGAGGCATGAACACTCTTCACACAATTTTTAGCTAGTTTGAGCCCAGTCTTAGACCAGAAGAAAACCTTTACATATAGTGCAAATCAAATATTCTAGCTATGTGCTTTGAAAAGATTATATCTATCCCATTTGTTCAGAATAGTGGAGTGGGGACTATTAAATAAATTTCCCCCTTTTTAAGTGGTTGTCCTTTCAAAATATACATACTTTTTTACATCTGCTTAGACTTCCTTTCTTTCATAATCATTTAGTTTCTTTCTAATTACACACACAGGAATGACACTGGGGCCCCAAGTGCAACATTATATGGTTCCTGGATTGTATATATTGGAATAAAAAAAATATATAGAAGACATATATCAGTTCTATGTACTATGAACACTCTCCACACACAATGCTTGTGAGTAACAACATCTGCGGTTCAACTGGAATAGCTGGCCATATGTCTTCTTCACCTGTATTCACAGCACAAGATCTATTTACTATGCTTTATGGAAGGGAGGAGGTGAATTTCAAACTATTGCAATACCTATTCAAGTGATATTTGATGTGATACTAGAGTAATTGTGTGTGCAAGAATATAAAGAGAAGCATGATTCAATGACCATTATCACTGAAGTAATAGTCTTCAATTCCCATAAAATTTGGTCCAATCTATAATAAACTATAATGATTGTGATTTTTATACTAACTTGGCTCAAATCACAAAGTAAAGCCTCTGCATAATGTTTTCATTCTTGGATTGCAATGGTACACTCAATTCTTTTGCTTGGGGTGGTAAAACATTCTGAAATACTATTGTGCTCTTTCCTTGTTGGTCAGCTATTTGTGACAAAAATATTGACATCTTATATATATTTAGAAGCCAGATCCATAAGCCAGAAGCTTATTGCCCTAAAAAATTTACAAGTCTAACTCTGGAATGTGCTGGTACTTACATTTGCAGTAGGTAGTTGTATTTTGTACTCACAACTTGATGCTATTTTCACGCATGAGAATGCATAGGTCAAGAAAAAGTAAACAGAAATGGTTACCACCAGTTTTGTTGTTGCTGACATTATTTTACAATATTGTTTAATTATGAGAGAACCTGCCAACCTCAGGCCTTTTTTGAATATAGCCTCTCCTTGGGGATTTTGGAGGATAGTGGAATTTTTATGACAAGCTGTATAGAGAAGTATATTCACCGTGGGATTAAAATGGAAGGAAGGCCCGGATTGGGTGCCTGTTGTGGTTGGTGATGTGAATGTCTACAAAATCCAACCTTTGTTGCATGAATACAGACCAAGCATATGGTTTGTGCCATTTTCTTAGTCCCATTTCCTAGTTCTTAGACTTGATATATTGTAGTTGGTCTTATTGCGTCTTCCACATAAATACATGCTACTCAGACATGGCATTCTTTAGCTGTATGAGGTTCTTTTGTAAATATACAAAGCTTAAGGTGTTCTCCCTGATCCCTATTATACACAGTAGGACTAGACAGTTTGGAAAAAAAATATCTTTCGTCTTCCTACATTTGCATGAAGAAAGTTTCCAGATCTCTTATCAATCTGCATTATGTCAATTTCCTTCCTTTAGTTTGCACAGCAACTCAGTCTTATTTAACATCACTTCATCCTTTCCTAAAAGACTTGTAATATCATAAACATTTTAAACTACTTTTTAAATTGTTTTTCCATTTGAAATAGCTTTTCAATTATTTATTTTGTTAAAATTGCTTCTTAAATCCTTCCCTAATTTTATTTTTTTTTCAGAATAAGGGAGAACATGGCACTCAGGATTTTGTAATATCTATGAAGATTTTTGTGTATTGCAGTGGTTAACATTACCTTGCCCAATATATATCTGTTCCAGCTACCTACATCCTTCGTGTTGTCTTTGGACAACATTGGAGTCCAGGTTCCTCCCAACATATATAAGAAAATTCAAACTCGTAAAAATGTATCTCAAAAACTAGAATTTTTAGATCCTCTCACTTTTTTCTTCATCTCAATCCATAAGAATAGCATGTGACTAGAAGTATCTTAAACATGCTTGTATATACTTGTACTGAGCTTCAAAATGTTCTGACAGAGAATGCTTATATACAAGGGTTTGCATCACTGAAGCCTTTGACTGACACTGACCTAAGCTTGAGAAGAGAGTTGATAATGAAAATAGTGAAGTGATATGCACTGACTTCAGTGAATATCCTGCCCTTTACAGAGTTGAAAAATACATAATGGATTCAAGACATTGCTATAAATTTGTGGATAACTGTGAACTGGAATTCTGCAGTACACTTTTTATCCTAGTATAAGTTCTTGGAAAATCCATGATGGGTAGATGTGTACCAATTCATCTTTTGTCAGACACATGATGAAAAATATTTAAATTCTATTAAATCCACAGTTTCTGTGAGACAGCCAATCATACAGCATGCAAAAGCAATTGACAGGTTAATTATGTAAAGTTTGAATATTTGAATCGCATTTCCTTATGCCAAATTTAAACTATTTTCTGTCTAGGTAAATTTGTTGACACCTGGCAGGTTTAGGGAAAAAATAACAAAGAAAATATCAAAGAAACATTTCCTAGAGAAACAAATGTTATGAATGAATATGAATCAGATTAGTATAAAAAGACAATTTATTAAAAAAACACAATTTTGGAAAAGCCACGAAAAGGGGGGGTCAGCACAGCTAGCTATGGGTGGAGTGGCAAGCGACACAGAGTCGGTCTGCCAACCAAACCTCCACGTCCAAGCCTCGAAAACCCGGGGTTTTTAAGCCGTTTTTGTGCCCCGAGGGCCCAGTCCAAAGTCTAATGTGGATGCTGATAAGCTTTCTGCGTTGTGAATGGGTTTCTGAAAAGAGCAAATCGTCCTTCCTGAGTCCGGTTCTCGGGAAAGAATAGATTTCCTGTGCTGAGTTGAGTGGTCCATTGCAGGGGTATGTCGAGGCAGAAGATGATATCAGAATCCGGATAATCCAGTCAGTTGATATCGCAAGTCCATCATCCTGGAATGTTTGGACGCTGGCACGTATCCGCCCGGGATACTCTTTTCTGTTGCAAATGTCCATCTTTCCATTCAGACTTGAGCACCGGGTGCCTCGCCCTGGCCATGTCCTTTTATTTTGCAAATGGGTTTTCTGAAGCAAATGCAGAGTTACGGGAAAAGAGAAAAAAAGAGAAAAAGCCTCTACTCGAGGCTTCGGAGTTTTAGGTCTGCCGTTTGGGTTTAACAAATATTTCATACACGAATTTATACCATATTCCCCACACAAATAATTTGAACAGTCATACCTTGTCTTGCATGTAAATTATGCCATTTGAGCTTAATGTATCCTGAACTGTTCACCTACTGATGTGATTAACAGAAAACATTAACAGAAGCTTCATTCAAATGGAAATAGAACAAAGGAAAAGATACAATGGAGGTGTGGAGAATAACCTCACAGTTAGATCCACAGAGGAAATTGTATGATATTTTCCTTAAGAAAACTACTTGAGTTATATAGCTGCCTGTCCTCTGAAATATGTGCAACAAACAGTACCAGATGACCACGACCTCATTTCAGAAAGGTGGGGAAGTATCATTTCTATTTTATGGCTAGAAAAACTGAAAAAAGTGTAATTGGAATATGTTTTGCCCAAGGTTATAGCAGAAGTGTATGTGAAAGATAGATACAGAAAGCAGATCTCTTCACAGTCCTATTTATTATCTAGAAATCTCACTTTATTCTCTTTTGGAGGTATTCCTGTAATCTTCTATTGACAAATATACAAAGCACTATTATCTGAGCAAAGAAAATGCACATATGCATTTGCTCTATACTGAATTGTTATTTTCTTCTGGTCTTGGAAATATCACCTTGGTGATATTAGAAATGTGCCCTTAATTGTCCTGTTACCTTTTCAAATATTTTCCAATAATTTTATAGATTCAGTCAAAATAATCATTGTTGGCACCTAAAGGGGTCTTTTGGTCTGTATCATCAAGAGGTACCAAAGCAAAACATATATCTACAAGGGGCAAGGCCTATGGCTCTGCAAGTTTACCTGCAAAAGTTTAGCTAGTCATCCTTTTTTCTCGAAAATAATATTGCAAAATAGGACTTCAGTGTCGTTTGGGTCTGAAACCTGCTTAGATTGACACCAGCAGTGAATGTTTTATGAGGCCATTCCCATGGCCACAGAAAACTCTGTGAGGTGAAAATAAGGCATGGTGTTAATTATGACTGTAAGATATGGATCAAACGGTGCAGTCAGCACACGTCTTTTCTGCTCAAGTGTTTCAGATTCTGAAGCCTTAGTGACAGTCTAGATGTTAGTTTTTCTATTAGTGAAAACAGAACTATCTTTTCTTTGGGGTTTCAAGTTTATCCAGCATTTTTGCAAGAAGAAAATTTAAAGTTGATAATTGCATTAACTTTATAGGTTGCATGACTGACAAGTATAAATACATGTGTACTGCACTTACAACATTTTATAGAGTGGAGGGTAATAAAAACAAGAATGAACTAGAGAATTTGTGAGCAAGAGTCATACACATTTGTTTTGAATTCGTCTTTATACATGTGTAGTTTGCAAAAATAATTTCGTTACAATTTTTTTAACGTGATATTTATGCAAGTTTTTTTTTTCACAAGTCCTTAGACTCATAACATAAGAACTGAATTCTCTGGGAATATATGAAGTATTCTAATGAGTTTCAATGCTCTCAAATTTGGATGCATTTTCTACATAGTATATATATACAGGTCTTTCTCTGAGTGGCTTATTTCTACAATAAAATCTTTCCACCTGCCAGCAAATAGCTTCCATTCTCTGCATTCATTTATACAATACACCTTTCTAGATATTTTATGAATTCCCTCTTTTTTTTCCTGAAAGACCAAACACTTTGCAAATGTTACACACCTTTCACTAGCTACTTGACTATGTCAGAACAGTAACAGCTGCAACTGAAATGGAAAAACAGTTTTCACTACAAGCCCCTATACTAAACAGTCATTTTCTAAGAAAATATTCTCTTTAACTGACTCTGTCATTTTTGATTCTTATGGCAGATTATATTTTCCTTGAAGATAAGAAAGAGAAAAACAGGTCAAAAAAACTGACTCAGCCGTTTCTTGACATGGTTAAAGCTGCCAATCAGTTAGGCCATTCTTCTCAGATGTACTGTGAGAGTTTTATTGCTGATGTCTACATTAGGAAAATATGAAGCACAAGCATCAAGTCTAGTCCACACCAGACGTGTTTCTAGTCCAAGTGAAAATCTGCTGAAATGTGTCTGGACTACGAAGCACTGTGATGACAACTAAGAAATGGAAAGTGCTGGCAATAAAGAGGTTTCCTTCAGTAGTACAACCCTCACCCAAACCAAGCTGCAAATATAGGCACACTGTTCCTTTTGCCATGAAAATTAAAAGCACCTTTTAATCTGGTATATTTGGTATATTCATAAAAGAAGCAGTATAGCATCATTGGTTTGTTTGAATATTAGTTGGATAAAATAATATTTTTGGGGAAATGAAAAGCCAGTTGTATTCCAACTAGTCAGCTCTCTTTTGTTTTACTTTTTCTGTATGACAGTGATGGGGTATAGGTTTACTAAGTGTGGTACTAATTTGGCTTTTTGCCTTTATTGGTTTCCTTTTTATTTTGTTTTCCTGTACTGGATTTTGATTATGTTATTATCTCTGTTCTTGTCACTTCACCATGTCCTTTTCTCTACTTCTGCGGAGAAGTATCAGTGAGGTGCTGGGAATAATAAGAGAGCTGCTGTAACAGACTGGAGTGGAAAACAAAGATAAGGACAGGACTGATGCTTATTTTTAGGTGAAGATATTGAACCTGGTTTCTCCTGAAATGAACTGAGCATTTACAGGAGAATTAGCTAATCTCTTCCTGTCCCTGCTCTCCTATGTGAAGCAAGCATTTCAAAAGCCCACATGCACATGAAGAAGTTTAATGACTCAAATAACATCCTGGAAAAGTCTTAAAAAATTACACTATTGTTTGTAAAATTAACTTTAAAAAAATGAAAAGAACATTAGTAGTGACTCCCATATGGTGTGAAATAATATCTTGCCCTTTTCTGGGAGAGCAGGGTTGGAAAGAGAAAGGACAGTATCAAGTCAAGTTGAATATAACAGCCTTGCAGAGGTAAATAATAAAGCATACAAAAAGTGTCTGGGTTTCTTCTAGTCCAGACACTGGAATCAAGAACAGCTTCTATTTCTTATATTGGCAATCTCCATTTACCAGCATTTTTTGGTGAGTACACACTGACAGTTTATGGTCTTGCATGGGCAGACAGTGGGATAGATGCTTGAAAGCATGAAAACCAGATCTGTTGGGCCAATGGGCACATGGGAGTAATTTGCCACTGAACAGCTTTGTGCTAAGTTTCATTTGATACTAGAACTGTTCAGGTGTCACTTAGCAAACACTGCCTTTATATGTGTTTGTAGGACGTATAAACAGGGCTTGCATTGTTTTGGTGCTGGGAAAGTCTGCCATGTGAAATCAACCTGGAGTTCACACCTTTGACCTTAACAGTATATTGAATAATTCTTCAATTACCATGTGCCACATATAGCTCTAAAGAACCTTCTTAAAACAATAAGTGCTATACTGTCCAATTGCTTGCATCAGTTAATCCATAATTTGTGATTGAGTCACCTCCTCCAACTCTGAGTCTTTAAAATAATTTTTTTCTAACCGGATATTCAGTTAGATTACAATTCTCTTTTCAAAATATAATAATAAATCATAGTGTGATGGCTCTGTGTACTATATATTCTTCATAATTTTGATACATAATTTCAAATGAAATGCATAAACTTAAATTAAAGAAATGTTTTTGTGTTTTGGAGAACACAAGAGTAGAAATCCTGGAACTGCCAAGCTCTTTTGGATCTGTGTTTCAACTTGTGCTGTTTGGGATGTTCAGCCAGGTGCACCACTGTCTTTCCAATTTACATGGAGTGCTATGATATGCCTAATATTATGTTGTTAAGACCCACCTCAGAAGGCCAGGGCAGCTGAGGTTCTTGTTAATAGATCTCTTGGGTTGGATTAGAGTGAAATGACACTGAATGACTGATGCTTAGGTACATACACAGCAGGTTTATTTTAGAACAGTTTCATTGCATTTGAAAGGAGGTTTGTAGTGTTTTGTCTGTTATCTGTAGAAAGGCAAAAAATTTATACTGTGGAAAGATATTGCTTGAAAAAATACATAAGGAAAAGAAAGAAACATAAAGAAAGGACAAGAGGTAGATACAGGAGAGAAAAGATCTAGTGGATCTGGTAATGAGACTCAGTTGTTGCCTTTTTGATGTCTTGATCTGTCAGGGGTGGGGAAGTCCACAGAACACAAAGTTCAGACGGTTAATAAATTTTCAGGTTCAGGTGGGAATGCCAAGGTACCTCCTCTTGGGGGGAAATTTTACACTGCATGTTGCAACACAGTAGATCATGAGCAGTTCTCTGGTGGAAGGTATTAGAATTCTGTCTGAGGGCATTTTGGATGATTTTGATGTTTTATGATACCTTCTAAGACATGACAGCTGCTTCTCCTGTAATTGAGCTGGTTATGCCCCATTGGAAAGGATGAACACCTTCAGGCCTATGTGTGCATGTCCCAATACCTCCCCCAGAGGGGAGCTTCACACCTGAGCCAGCTGAGTAAGGGAGGACATTGTCATGATAAAAAACATTATCTCACTCCTGCAGGATGTGTTTCTTATCAGCCTTTCCCCCATCAGGCTCAAAATCCAGCTTGCTGCTAAACAAAGATTGGTTTGTCCTTGTCATTCTCAAGTGGTGGGAGTGCATCCCCTCTGTCCTATGTGGATCAGAAGTTTTGTCACCACACACAAAAGCCCTCCTCTCCCATGAGATTGGGGAGTGCAAACCTGGCCTTAGCAAAGCACCCTGCTACTTTTGCAAATGGCCAATTTATTATCATTAACCATGAACATTTCAGTCTCTTACACAGGTGAATAAACAAATGAGTCCTGATTTCATCATGCAGTAAAACTGATGAGATCTCTAAGTAGTCTGAGCCTCACCTACCCTTAGTTTGTAAGGAGAAACATTGGACACTGAAGATTGCATGGTGGAATAGTGAAGGTAAGCCTTGTGTCTACACTGGCAATGCAATGGGAGCATGTGCTGAACAAAGTAGTTAATGCTAGAGAGATGATAGGTATACTGTACATATTTAGGTGGATTTAATTTCATTTTACTCTGTTTCATTTCCAGAGACTTATGTCTATTAGCAGACAGAAAGCATTTAGGTGCACCCATGAAGCACATCTTCTGGTTTAATTTCATCAGAATAGAACCTGGGTTGTGATCTCTGAGCTCATGCTAATTTATATGTGCAATAACAAGCAGTAAGTAGGATTATCAGGAGAGCTGAGTGAAAACTGCACTTCTGATTAAAATTAAAATGCTAATATAGTCAACAATATAACACCGAGAAAGAGTATGTACTGCTTTTAGAATTAACTGTATGACATAGAGCACAGATTTAGCCTGAAGGTCTCAGCAATTGGTGTTGATTACTCTTACTACTGTTAGGCAGGCTGTGTATATCCATCTCTCACTATCCCTCCCTAGAAGCCAGTGTGAGTACTTTATAATCAGGTTGCATTAGGAAAGTCACAACACACATTTTGGGCATATTTTCACTCTTTCGTTCCTAATTTCATTCTGAAATGATAGCTAATACAACATTTTTGCTTTTATTTTACTCTGTCATTTTTTTTTTTTTGGTCCAGTGACTGTTCCCTAATAAATGTTTCTTTTAAAATGCAAACTTCTTTCAATGTTCTGGATTTTATTTTTTTCAGTAATTTAATTTGTTACTTTCTCCTCTGACAACTTGAACTCAGGAAAATGATTCATTAAAAAATTGAAGTGTCCATTATATTGTCTTCTGCTGAGATGACTGTACAAACATTTACCAAAGAGCAGCACACTTAAATATCAGCTAGCCTCCATTATGAAAGGAAGGCTTTGTGAATTCTTTTGTTCCTAACTGCAGGTGCTTCTAGGTCTGAAAAGATCCTGTGATCTGATAGCTGTTTTTCACTTTCTGTGATCATGGACAGCTTGCATAATACAACAAAGGTGGAAGATTGTTGCTTTCCCCAGGGTTGCTTAAAGTTACAGTCCTGATCTCTTGACCTTTAATTTCAGCAAGTTTGATTGCCCAAGGAACCCTGGTGTGCATACTTGGAGCTAATATAGCATTTTGCTGTCCAGTTTGTTGTAAGTGCTCTAGCACTGACATAGTTTTAGAAGAGCATTAGTTTCTGGGGATCTCCTGCACATCATGGAGTTAAGGAATAAAGAGCAACTGACAGCACAAAATAACCCCTAGACTCACCATATGCCATGGGCAACAAAATATTCTGTTATGGGTATTACAAATGTTGATGTGTCACAGAACAATGGTGCAAATGTCAGAGGCTGCTCGTGTTATATTCCCCAGTAGGCACTGCGCAAAGATAAGACCCAGGCAAAGAGCAGTAGAGCTCACAGAAGAGAACTCAGAATAAATTATGAAAAAATAAACTGCTTTTTCTTTGGTTTAGCTTAGCAGATGAATAAAAGAACAGCAATTGTAACAAGCAACAAAATGAAGTTTTTCTCACAAAGACTTACTTGTTTTCCACTTTCCCTTTTTCCCACATAAAGGAAATTAAAAATCTTCCAGTTGAATGTTCAACAATGTATGATATTCAGTCTAAAATATTTATTTCCAACTTGTAGTTAAGAAGTAGAAACATGAGGTTGAAAACAATCCAATTTAGATCACCTCGTAATAATGTTGTTAGTATGTTCTCTTGTAAATAGAGTTCAATATCATAGGGAAAACAAGGAGATGAATTCATATGTGCATGGAATGACTTTTGAAGGATTGCAATGATTTTTGGACTCCTGAGCAAAAGAAGAATAGTTTTACTTCTCCTACTTCTGAATCTCTGAACTGATGTCTTCGCTTTGCTGAGAATCCAGAATATAAAACATTCTTAAAATGCCAAACCACATTTTAAAATATGGTTTTAAAAACATGTCTCTACTATTTTTAATCTACTATTATTGCAGTTATTAGCTAGGGAAAAATTAAACAAATGAAATTATTTTCAGTCAGGAATCATTACAGCAACAGAAGAACAAACTAGTCTTGGTGAACAGCAGCACTGAACTCAGAGAAAATTGTTTTATATATTAGACAACAGGCAACAATTAAATACAAATCTAAGTTTAATCCATAGCAATGATTGTGAAACATTGTTCTACTATAGTGTGGCAAAATGCAGTAGAACTACAAAGGGAAATACAATGGGATGTAAAGAAATAGTACAAATATGTAGCAAAGGCTACAATTAAAGATTTTTAAAAGCAATTTGAACAGAAGAAGGGTACCTGAAAACAACACAATTCACTTCAGGCCAATCTTAATTCAGGTTTTAAAGGCCTTGTGGAGACACACACACAAAGACATTGACATTAACGTTCAGCTGCCCCATTAGGCATCCCTGTGTTTTGTGGTCCTCCATGTACAAACGTTGAGAATCTCTCAAGTCTGCAAGAGCCGTCTACAAGATAGTATCAGTTTATCTAAATCATCCCAGCTTGCTTCTGAAGGGCTAATGAGCCTAGAGGCAGATTGTGCTTCTGCAAACCAACTTTTATTTTAGTGTGTAAAATACTGTATTTGTCCACTTTATTCATAGGTACTGTGATTTAAAGCTCTCAGCTATTCAAATGGTAACCAGTGTTAATAGCAATTTTTTTAACAACAATTTACTAAGATCAAACAAAGGAAATCTTGGTGAGACTACACTACTTGTCTGCATCCTTCCTCTGCTCCTGGTGGATTTAGAACATCTCATGCATTCCGATAAAGTAAGAAGGTTGCAATTTGTGTTTTTATTCTTTTACAGGTCTTCTGTAGATTACCCTTTTTATGCTCTTTTTTTCTTTTTTACCCCTTTATTTTTATTTTCATTTTTCAATATATATTTTGGAATCAATAAATTAGGTGTTAATCCATGTAAAAGATAAGGTTTTAGCCCTCACGGTTATGAAGCAAAACTTGAAAACATTACTTGAGTGCAATTGCAACAACTCAAAGCCAGGTGCAAAAGACAAAGCCCAACATTTATTATTATGTGTGAAAAAAAATCTAATTGAGTTATCTGTCTTATTTATATCTCAATGAGGCAATGTGTCAAATAACTGTCCACAAATACACACATAGCAGTATGATTCATTTCTGCAGGTGTTCACTGAGTCCCTTGTGTTTCTCAAGCAGATCCACATTTACAAAGTAAAGATCAACAAGTTTCTGAATGTTAATTTAATCAGATTATTCACTTTTGTCTTTCATGTCACCCAAAATAAAAAATGGTTTGTGTTTGTTCTGAAGAAATACTGTTTCTGAGAAAAAAAAACTGTAGTGAAAAACTCCAGGAGTTGATTTTGTGCTTTCACCAGTCTATTTTTTACTTGTTTTGTACTTCCAGTGGTCAGCAGAAACAGACTGATTTGTCCTGAAATGGTAAATCAGTCTGCATCTATTATGGCTCTCATTGTATTATTCTTTTTAATGTAGTATTAACACTTCAAATTTTATCCACAATACAGCTGCCATTACACTGGGATGCAAAATGCACAAAGTGGAAGAAAAATCAAGCTTTGTTGTACAATTGGGAGTTCCCACAAATTGTAGTAGTGTTGCTTTTATTTTCCACTAGCTCTGCAGAAATCTGCCCAGTTCTGTCAGTGAAGACAAACTGACCTGGGAGGGTCTCATTGTCTCTGAAACAGCCAGTTATGTAACACCTCTGTTGTTTAATACAGAAAATTTCAATTTCAGGATAGTTTTTGAAAATAAGTGTGGAACACAGTGTTTTCTTTAGCAATATACTTTCAAGTACTGAGCTGAAGAAGAGTGATCTATAGTAAAATAAGTTTCTATCAAGAAATTTATATTCTTATTGCAGCACCTGAACATATCCAAATGCTCTTGTCATTGTACAAGCATAGATATTTGGCAACTCTTTTCCCAGGGAGCTTTAATCCTTTGTCAGGCACAAAACTTGTCATCTGATCATTGGTCACTTTAAGTCTTCTGAAGAATGACCATAACAATTTAAGAAAAATAAATATATATTATGGAACTGAAGACAAGTAAGTGAGAGGATTCTATATTTAATATCTTTGGTGAAGTTCAAAAATGTTGTGCATAATGGGTTTTAAGAAAAATCCATAAAAGCTTCTCGGTATTGCCTCAAGAGAATGCTACAAAATCATTAAAAAAGAAAAA
>VWYP01031455.1:9773-27291 GCA_013400435.1 Pycnonotus jocosus
ATGGTTCAGTATTTAATGTTTACTTAGTTTTTAGTTTTGGAAGTTTAAAAAGTTATACAGTTAGAAACAAGCAATTTTGCCATTCAGCTTTGTCAAAAGAAATTAACAGGAAGTAGGCACATTTTTGTTAAAGAACAGGACTTCATATCTTACAATGGTAATCAACTGGTAAAATAAAATTTAGCTCAAGGTTTTTATTAAACACTCATATCAAGACAAACATGAAAGGGTTTTTTCTTCATATTGCACCACCAAGATGAATTTTTATCCATTACCTAGTGAGTTATATTGCAAATGGACAGCCCAGGTTCATCCATGTTACTGAAAAAATTACAATATAAAGACAAGGTACTTCATTGTACTCCAACAGGAGTAAGCTTGGGAATACATAGTAACACACTTTACCAGCTTGTGTATCTGCATACGCTGCCTTACAACTCTGGCAGCTCTCTTAGTGAAGTTTCATTCCTCAACTTCTAGTGCAAGGCTAAAGGTCTGCAAGATCAGTAGGAATACGTGAAGAAAGCAATTTCAACAGCAAGATCTACAAAGCATAGGAAAGTTACACAACAGGCAACTGGGTGCAACTTGGTTGTTAGTGCCCCTTTCTACCCCTCCCCCTCCCTATAAAAATCTCAATTCAATCAGAAAACCTTTGGCCATCAAAATTGATCTACCATAAAAATGTACTTTTATTTACAACTACATATATTGTACACTTCTGCCAGAAACTTGCTTTAACCTCTTGATACCAAAACTAAGGACAAACCAGGGTCATCTTAAAGCACAAGAGGGCCGAAAAGGTATGTAAGATTAAGAACTATTTTGCATCTTTACACCTTGCATGTGTTGTCAGCATTACAAGGAGCAGACAGGATTTATAAATAGCTTAATATATTCAAGTGATCCCAAACCAATTCTAGATGAGGAATTACTACAATTTAAAAACCTGTGCGTTTGTAGTGTTTATACAAGTGCAATACTTAATAATTCCAAAATAAAGGGTAACAAAAATGAACACGTTGATTTATTCAGTACATTGGAACTAATTCTTACAAGACTAAAGACAGGACTTTTTTGCAAGATTTGCAGCTGGTCCCTCATGTTGGCATCTTAAAGTTTTGGGTTTCACCTTCTGATACTAACTTCCACTTTGGAAAATCTTCCAATTTAAGGTACAGTGATACAGCCAATGTCCCTACAGAGACCATCTGTGACAGATGAGGATAAAGAAATGAAGTTGTAACTTGTACCCACCTATTAGACAGACCTCACACAATCACCTAGTTCAGAATACAGTTACAGCAGTTCAGGGGCTTTAAAGCAGCCTTACGTTTCTCCAGATTCTGTGCAGGTGAATTTCTGGGCTGCAGCTAGCTGGCTAGGATTTAAACTGTTCTCGTATCTGTAGCTAGTAGTTTCTCATGGATTAAATCTCAGCTACTGGCAAGAATTTCCATTCCTGTGAAGAGTCCAGGTTTCACTGTTCATAGTAGCACCTGGAGTTCCAGCCCCTTCCTGGGGGAGCAACCTTGGAAACTATGTAGGTATGAATTTTATTTTCAAGCGAGCATTACGTCTTGAATGCAAAACTAGGTATTTTATGACTGTTTATGTCTACTAAGTGCCAGATGAAAATGCAAACATGGCTGATTGTATCCATTTTAAGGAGATTAAAGGTTTTCATGCAAATACTACCTGTGATTTGAACATATGAAGTTCAGGGTTTTTTTCCTGAAATGCTGCATAAATGCAGGATTTTTATTATGGGTAATTGCAATCTACTGCTCCAGTACTCAAGTTGTCATGATCAGTTTTCAATGCTCAACTGAAAACTTAAGACTACTTAATTCAGTTACATTAAATAGCAAAGTTTTCTATAAAGCTCACCTGGGAAAAACTAGAAACCTGTGTATGTGGTTTTCATTTCATACTGAATACTGTATAGTAAATCCTGAGTTAACATCATAACCAGCTGTATCAAAGTATTAACATGGATGTTAAAAACCTCTAAATTTCAGATTCTAGAATAGCACGAAAACAGCCCTCAGGCTCTGCTCTTATCTACAGGGACATATTTCTAAGGAAAGGGATTCTTGGCCTGCAGTAGCAGTGGGGAGCTGTTGTGCTGCTAACCACATTAGGATAACATGCACAGATGAGGAGCTTCCTCACCTCTTCTCCAGAAAACAACATTTTGCTTTAGCCCATGGGATGCCACACCTTCTAACTGTTAAGTGTCCTGCCACTGTTATGAATTCAATCGTTCTACTCACCGTCCACAGAATTTTCACCCTCAGTTCATTACAGAGCACTTACACCCATTTCCAACTGGCTGGATTTGCATGCATTTAATTTCACTTTTTGAAAAAAGTAGTACATTGTAACGCATCAAAGCATTCTTTATTATTTTCTGTCAAATAAGGGGGAAGAAACATAGCAGTTTTAACACATTACTGTTAGGAGATAGTTGATAGTTCTGAGTCACAACTGCAGAGGGTGACCAACAAGACATACTGAGATCATTGAACTAGTACATGTATGTTAACTTACAGTGCATCAGATATATGTATAACCAGAGAACAAAATAAGGAGGTCCATCTAGCTTAAATGTTATAGGCAGCCTATTTTGCACTCAATGTAAAATGTTACAAACACTACCCAAAGGGCATGTTATTTCCTGTACCTGTGTTATGCTAATGGACAGCAGACAATCAGAATTCACTCCAGCTTCAAAATAATATATGTTAACTGACCACAATAATTTTAATCCCCGTGCAAGTTGCATTTTGTGGCTAGTTTTTTCAGCGCCTTAATTTCACTTGATTATAATTGGAAGCATCTGACTATGATTTAGGCATGCTTATTGCTGTAAAAGAAATAAGCCCATCTTCAAAATTACTGTGCAAGTATTTTAATAAGATTTGCACACATCTCAAAAAACTCTATTGTATGACTCCCTGGTCTTGGAGTTACGTCAGCTGTGGAAGAGTCAAGCGAAGAGTTCACTGATGAGGTAAGGGATGTATCTGCAGATTTTCCTTGAGCATCAGCATCTGAATCTTTTTGACAAGATCTGTAGTTGCTCACAGAACCTGATCTCTGTGGAGTTGCAGTCCCAGACTTCGCTTCAGTGATTTCATCTGGGAATAAGAAAAGAGGAAAATTGGGTAACACTATCTAATCAGTTCTAGGAAGAGCAAGTATCTTCCCCTTCTCACGCTTCTAAATCTTGTCTTTTAAAATCTTGATTAATAAATAAACAGCTTTTGCTAATTGTATTTCATATAAAAGCTTGTATACAAAGTAGCACAATAGCAAATAGCTCTTATGCTAGAAGAAAACAAAGACAGGTCAGCATCATAAGATTATTCTTATTTGAAAGCATTTTTTTATTTTTCTCTTTTGAAAGTTTTTCACCATAGAATATTGTATGCTCAGGCTGCAGCAACTTATGTTTACTTTCAGTATGAGGAGAAAATAGTAGCCTTAACAGTAGTGTTAAGGTTACCTTCCCCAAAACCCCTTTCTTTGCTAGGCACAGCATAATACGGCATTGAACATCCCTTTGTTCAGTCTGGCTCAGCTCTGCAGAGCTGTTGTTCCCCTCCCAACACTGCAGTGTAGACAAAGAAAGGCTAGATACTATGCTACTCAGCAACACTTGTGTGTTATCAATACAGCTTTAGTCACAGATCCAAAACAGCAGCATGTAGACTGCTAGGAAGAAAATTAACTCCATCTCAGTCAGACTCAGTATGCAAGGTACAGCCCAAGTCAAATTTAAATGCCTAGATGTCATGCTTTATCTTCACTAGAAAACAGTGTTCACATGCTTACTTCAGATCTAAATTAATGTTTAAATTTGGGTGAGGCTCCAAAGGCAGCTTAAGTTGGTCCCAATTCCGCCTCCAACAGTCCTGTCCTCTTTTGCACTACTGGTATTAGTTCTGATGCAGACATAAAATGGAGCTTCTCAGGAGCTGATATAGCAAGAAAACCATTAGTTAAGGGATGCAGCCACTAAGCACATATCACAGGAACACTAGTCCAGGAAGGAATAAGAAAACACTAATACAGGTTAGATTGGTTTAAAATAAAAAAGGGCAACACTTACTTCACTTCTAAATAAGTAGATAAAGACATGTTTGCAAGTAGAATGTCTCCCCATACAACTCAATTAACTTAAGTAACTATTCACATACCATCAATACTACGGAAGTCCAGTAAGTATGTTCTGCTGTCCACCTGATACAACTGGAGACTCATTTTGGAATATGCACTTGTTACTGGATTCTTCCTCCGAACACGCAGATAATACGGATTTACAACCTAGTATGGAAGAGATTTGAGTCAGATAACCAGAACTGATTGAAAATCACACTATTTTTGTCTTTTCAACTCACTAGTATTTATCGATTTCAGATTTCATGACCTGTTGGATTTCAGAGTTGTTGGGGTTTTTCTGCCAAGAGAAATATATTCCTACAGCCCCAAGAGAAAACTCTAGCATGACTTTTTTCCTGTCAGCATGTACAGTCTACCCCCAAAACCATTCTGGCACAGAAAACGCAGACAGCATAGACATGTAAGATTAATGCCAGAACACGAAAACAGTTTCAGATGTCTGGGCTATGTAACTACACAGCTCAAACCAAAATGCATTGTTGTTTGCTGTAAAGGTCCTCTATTTTGTTACCTTCCATTCATAATCCAGTTGTTTAATTGCTCGACAAACTTCAGCCATGATATCATTTGGTCGACTCTGACTTCGTATTCCCAAGTGCCACTTAGCCCGTCTTACACCTTGGTGTTTTGACTTCTGTGGATTCAGCTCATCCAGGGTGTGGCGAGGACGTGGTGCTTCAGCTACTAAAAATGGCACTCGTTCAGGGTGAGGGCGAGACAGGTGGTGATCATCCAGAAAGGAATCTGGTGGACTTGTCGCCAAGTAGAAGTCTTTGGCCTCATTCATTATTCTTCTGTTATCTATAATGAGGTGATAAGCTACAGCTAGAGGGTCCTGATGATTTCGGCTGTACAGACAACTTAGCACTTCCTCTTCAGTGCATTCGAACTTCTCACACACTTCTTTTAAGGCTTCATCATCAATCATGGTAGAGCTGTAGGATGGATCTTCAGGAAACAAGTATTTTGGAAGATCCTGCTTAAACCATTCATGTTCCCTAGATTTAAAAATAAAAAAAAAATTTTGTATATGTAAGTAAAGAAAACATTTTAACAAGAAATTCCTTTAAAATATAAAATTAATTTTAGTGTTCTAGAAGAAAGAATAATGGTTGCCAGTCCAAGACTACTTGTAGCACAAACAATAACAGTACATAAAGTAATCACTGCCTGCACAAGATTTTACTAGACATTTTGCAGGAAACTCAAAAAAAAATGTTTTTGTAATCTCACAAATTGCTTCAGGATAGGAATCAGGTGGTTGCTTTCTCATTTATTATTTCAGTCCCTTCTTCCTCCTGTGACTGTTCTGCTGCAGAGAGGGCTGATCCTTCTGATTCCCGCCCCTGTTCCCTCCTAGAAGCTTCTTCATTCCTGACCAAAGGAGGTTACTTTTGCTTTGGTTGTTTATTTTTAGTTAGAGGAGCAAGTGATATAGTTGAAAGCTGGGTTTCTGGCTTAGCCAAAGTGTCTTTTGATATGTTCTCAGACACAGAAATCCCCTCTTCTCCTTGAGGGTGCTGACTAGTATTGAGCAGTGTCCAACAGGAACAGGCCAGGTCCCAGCATGGTGTTGTAAGCCAGGCCTCCCTGCAACAGCAACAGCATCTTTCTTTCAAACATTCTATCACTTCACAATGAAATGCCATTTCTATCATGTCCTACCTGCACATTTTCTCCCACGTGCCTTACCACCCATAACCACACTGCTATGAGGCCTGGGAGATGTTCCAAAATATCTTGTTGATCTTCCAAAAAGCCTAAACTATGCTCCTAAGAAATATCAGTAGAAAAAGACTGCCCAAGGATGTTCAAGATACTGAAGTTAGGGAATGAGGGAGAAAACATCACAGAAGAATGTAGTGAAAGTGCCATTCTGTATTTGCTCCACAGGGAAAAAAAAAAAAAAACCACCTTGGACAAAGATGTGTAATTGTTAATTGTCTCCCTGAGATGGTGCCCGAAGGATAGTAACAGCTTCAGTACAGAGCACAAATAGCAAATTAAGCTCAAGGCCAATGTTGTAATACAAAAAAAAAGAAAAGTCACTAAGCGCTACAAAGCACAGCAAATTGCTAAAAACCCCCAGATCTTCAAGATGTTCAAAAAATGGAACATGGAAGAGATCACACAAATCAATATTGAGAACAGAAAAATCAATATTCTGACCAAGAACCATTATACAGATAGAATGTATAATTATTTTATCTAATATGCTCTGTTCAAGTCTGTTATTATCTGAACACCTTCAAGTCTCACATTGGGTGTCAAACAGGACTGCTATGGTTTAACCCTAGCACCACACAGCCACTTGCTTGGTCCTCTCCAGTGGGATGAGGGGCAGAGTCAAAAGAGTAGGAGTGCAAAAAACTTGTGGGTTGAGAAAAAAAAAAAATTAGAAATTACTTTTAAAAATTCTAATGAAAAAAATTCCAAAACCACAAGAGAGGTGATAAGGAAACCCAAGAAAGACAAGTAATGCAGATAATTGCTCATCACTAAATGTCTGATGACCAGTAGACCAGTCCCATCAGCCTTCATCTTGTTTTTACTGCAGAGTATGATCCCATATGGTATGGAATACGCCTGTGGTCAGCTGGGGTCAGCTGCTCCAGCAGTGTCCCCTCACAATTCCTTGTGCACCCCTAGCCTGCTCTGTTGGGACAGTGTAAGAAGCAGGAAAGACTTTCACTCTGTGCAAGCCCTGCTCAGCAGTAACTACAACATCCACCTGTTATCAAGACAATTTTCAGTACAAATCCAAAACACAGTTACTGTGTTCTACTCCAACACAAGCCAGCACAGTGCACTATGCTCTACCCAGTGTGAGAGCTCAGTGATCCTGAGAACACTGTACCTCAGCACGAATGTGCTGAGCAAAATATAGTTTAATCAGAAAAACAGTCAATGAGGAAGCTGAAAAATGTTTTCCCATACCAGAACAAAGGCTCAGCCATAGCTGGGATGACTGAACCCAGAGGAATATTGTTACTGTTCATAGTACCAGTCCTTTTCCCTTGCATGCACATACATACAACCCCTAGAAGAATTAAGGTATTCAATTAAACTCAGTTTGTCCTTTAAACTGGTGACATGTCATATGGATAATAGGACAGAGCTGTTTTGGATTCAAATTCCAGATATGTTCTGTAACCAACAGTTTTCAACATCTGTTTTGCACCACTTCTTTTCTACACACTATTCAACACAACTGAGGTAAGTTAAGCCCCCAACCACACAAGTTTTACAGCACTTAGTTCTCATAGTACTTTCATCTCTGCAAAAAAGTACTTCTCATTGTAAGGGATAAGTGTGCCATATTTTTTCTTCCACTGAGAAAATGAACATTGCTGATTTTCTAACTTCCAACTCTAAAAGGAGCAGCATTTTCACTATGGTAGTACAGCAACATTTCTTCCTTAAGAGCTCCTTGTGAAGAAAATTAAGCTGCCACATAAAGTACATTTCTCTCAGCTACCATTTTTTAAATTGGATCCAGTGCACATCTGTCAACACAATTAACTTCTCCAGAATCATCTCTTGGAATCTGGAACCCATGAAGTCTCTCTCTACCTACAAACTTTGACTTATCAGTACTTGGTGAAGTAATTGCCGCTCATACGCAAATTCACGCCAGTGCTCTGAAGCTAGAAATTGTTGCCTTACATGCGGAATATTCACAGTCTTAACAAATGACTTTTCAGAGCCTGAAGAAATATGAATAAAAGCAGTAGTTAAAGATTAAAGCTTCCTCAGACATTTACATTAAAGAGCACTGGTTCCTAAGAGCAAAGACCATTTTCTTCCCATAGAGACATCTATACAGAGTAATTTTTGCAAACCATTATGTAAGTAACCAGCTTTGCTATGGCGGTCTCAAACCTGAAGTGTCTCAGAATTTCCGTATATAAATAATCTGGTTTACTATGATCTCCAATAGATAATTCATGATCAGATACAGCATGATCAGAGCTAAAACCAAGCCATTAGAAGCTGAATTTTTCATCTCAGTCTAGAAAGCATGGACAAGCTGTACAAGAAGTACAAATAACTTCTTTGTTCTGCATATTTGCACTATAGTAATTCCAGCATCTTGTGATCAGACATCAGCAAGTGTTTTACCTAATGTCTCTGATTGTTGCTCTCTTCATTGGATCCACTTGCAGCATGTGCTTCAAAAGACTTATTACAGACGGATTCAGGTACTGAGGGGTATAAAAAATACCATCACATATCTTCTTAAAAAGGGTTGGCACATGATCATCATCGAATGGAAGCGTTCCGCATAACAAAGCATAGAGAATAACCCCACTGCTCCAAATATCTACTTCTGGACCTGCGTATAACCTGTGAAAAAAATAAGTATTAGTGACTTGTGTTTAATACATTTAAGTATGTTTTCTCTCATTTTTCTATTGTATCACAGTAATTAAAAGCACGTGAACTCAGGACAACTGATTCTGCAAGCACTACACCATTTCAGTTCTATGCCATGCCTCCCTTGAACTTCAGTACTCTAGCCTTTCTAATATGTAACAGGGCACAAGTACAGTTTGTCCTCTCCAATGTGTAACAACAATCCACAGTGCAATTTCACACAATGGGAAACTGAAAGAAACATGCATCTACTACTAAGAAAGCCCAGGTTATATATTGTTATCAATGTTTTAGAGGAATCTGTGCAAAGTCAGCTATCCCCCAAACTGTGGCTGAAAAGTTTAAGACAAGTCTATATAGCAGAATGTGTCATGTATTCTGTGCCACTGCCAGAGTAAAACAGACATCTGGCCTCCAATCAACAAGGGCAATATTAGGGTAGGTAGTTGAAAGCAGATTTGACAGTCATAGTTTACAAAAAGAGAAGTTCCTTCAGACTAAGTATCCACTCTGCAGCAGACATTTCACTGCCACTCAACTTCACACCAGACTCTCTGCCTATAACTCTGCACCTCAGCTTCCAAGAGCTGAGCTGTATATGAGATTTTTAAAGCAATTCAGGCAGAGTGTACACAATGCATTTGGAGCATTAGACATCACCTCTATTCAAAGCTAAATCATAGTTAGCTTTAAACATTTAAAAAATACAACTAACAGCCCTCAGTTTCTCAGCATCAAGCTTGTCAACTGAACTAGTTTTGTACCCTTTAGAATCAAGCAGCAACATGACTTAAGTACATGCATACATGTATCCAATATAAAAGAAACTACCTTCCAGAAATTACTTCTGGTGCAGCATAGTTAGGGGAACCACAGCTTGTTCTTAAAAATTCTCCATCTGACATCATATTTGATAGACCTGAAAGTGTATAAGAGTAACTACTAAAAATTCAGAGAGCAAAATTATTTCACACTGTATATACCACCTAGAACAAACCACTAGTGATTCAAATTAGAAAATTAATAAATTTATTCCAGTTAAGAAATAATATTGTTTGGAATTATGGAATTTTTATATGGCCATGCCACACAACACCAGAAATCTGAGTAACATCAATCCATGCCCACAGCCTTGAGATATTGAGAGCATATTCATTCCTAGACTAGAACAGTTAAGTTTGGATGACACAGACATGACAGAGAATAAAGTTGCTCTAAGGGAGATGAAGAAATATAGCAAGATAGGATTTTGGTCATTAACAAGAAAGTACTAAAAACCTCATTTGCTTCTAAAATGCCAAAGTGGGAAATGCTATCACAGAATTCCCTAAAATATTGTTAGAGGTTACACAGAAGAAGGGAACTGAGGAGTAAACATGACTTTACCACAACTTACACCCCTACACTACACACCTGGTACCTGCATCCCTGCAGTTTAGTAGTTTTTCAGACACTCTGTAACCAACAGAAGTGCACTTTAGAACTAGGCCACCTGCATTCACCAGCACTCAGTATAGTCTAACAACTGCAGAAAATTTCTTCTAGCTTCCTCAGTGAGTCTGCATAATCAAGACTACCATAAGCCAAAGAACTCAGTCTCCAAGAAAGAATTATGCCCTTTTATGGGTCAGCAGGAAATGTGGAGAGAAGAGTACAGCTTGGCTAGCTTTCATAGTCTAACATACAAAAGCTTTTATTAAACTCGTGTTTAATACACCATTCATGATTAACTGAGTGCTATAGTTTTGCAGATGCTAAGCTACAGAAAGATATATTTGTAATTTACTGTACTTCATTTCTTCATCATGTGAGCTATTTCACCCAAATAATTGTCTTCACATGAGAAACCAATGATTCCCAGGGCCCACACAGTTGAACACCAAACTTTTACAACATACTTAGAATACTCAGCATTACCTAACACCTTTCACTGGACACTTACATAAGCAGATATTACCCACTATGTCTACAAGAGATCTGTCAGGACACTGCAGCGTGGATACCATGGATACTTTACTATGCTTACGTGGTGAGGTTTCCTGACTCAGATGGTTCCAAGAACTAGCTTCAAGGCTTCTGTGCAGCTGTGTCATGAACAGCTGGCATAAACAAATCAGGAGGACTAGTGTATTTTTCTATAGCACTGTAGCTTCTTAAAGATTAAGATTCTTAAACTGCCCCTGCACTGTTCTTCCATGAGAGCTAAGCATCTATATTTTACACATGGTTAAACAGACAAGGAGTGAGTTTTGAAGAAGAAAGGTCAGAAACTAAGTCTACTTAGCATTTTAAATGAAAGAAAATATTGACAAGTGAAACCAATGAATCAGTTCACAATTTCAGCCAGTCACAGAAAATACCTCAAAAGAAAGCAAGAAAGCTTGAGAGGAAAACAAGTTCAATAAATGTGCAAGAACGTTATTTTGCTTTACATCTATTTTCTTCATGTTCTTCTGCTGTATCCCACCACCAGGATATTAAAGTATACACACAATATTTCCTATTTTTATTGACAGGATCTAACACCAGAAATGCAACTGGATAGAAAAATAAAGCACTACTTACCAAAGTCAGCTATCTTGGCATTCATGTGTGCATCAAGAAGCACATTTTCAGGCTTCAGATCCCTATGTACTACCATGTGCCTGTGACAGTAATCCACACCAGAAAGGATTTGCTGAAACAGACGTCTGCTTTCCTTCTCATCAAGCTAAAATAGACAAAGATTTTAAATAACTGAACTACAGTGGAAGTTGTTTTTAATTTTTACTAGCCAGAGGAAACTTGCCCACAACCTAAACTTATCAATTATACTTATCATTTGATACTTTATACAGCAGATTATCAGAAACTGTAGCAAGCAGCTTCACATCTTACATAATTCTGTTTGTGCCACAGCTCTAAAGTGACTAAAACAAAACACACACTCAGAAACTCACTAAAAGTTCTTAATCACAATTTTGAAACTGGGTTTGGCAGATGTTGCATACTCATTAATTTTTGTCTGACTGGAATTATCAACAAACTTTGATGTTTAAGCACAGCACAAGATTTAAGCTGGCAAAAGCTGCTGAAATGCAGCACAAAAATTATAAATTTCGGATGCTGTTTATGCTAACAGCAGCTAGTTCCAAACAGCAGACTCAGGCAAGCATTTCCTACAAAGACCTGTAATCCACATCAGTTTGTCCCAGCAACTGAAGTCTGTAGAAAGTGACTTCAGATTTTTCACACAAGCTGTTCTAATAGTAGAAGACAGTAATAAGGGCACAATGGTAGCTTTCCAATAATGAGGTATACTGAAGAAAAGAGTTTTCAGCTACTTCAACTGGGTACACATTCATCTAGTTTGTTCCCAGTCATTTTAAATTAACAGATTAGCTGAAAGGAAGAACACTATGACAGAGTCACGCATAAAGATTTGTAATGTGTTAACATATAACCATCTGTACTTTCAGAAAAAAGTCCACAGTCATAAAATGTATGTTAATTGATAGCAGCAAAATGAAAACCAAATACAAGAAAACACACCCACATTTAACGAGGTGTACCCAGCACTCGTTGCTCCCAGGCCCTGATAATGTGGTTAGCTTAATTAACACCACTTTGTGAGGCAAGCGGCCATTCTGTGACCATGCAAGTCAAGTGTTCATGCCCTCTGCCTCATTATCAGGCCCTGGAGGTCCTGTGAAGCAAATAGACAAACCAGTTTTCTTCTTCCCCTCCCTACCAGCTGCAAGATTCCTGGGTGCCAGGTTGAATATCTGCCTCCTTACCAGCCTTTAGCTCCCAGGCACAGAGCCATGGATGACTCTGTCACAGCATATGGAACTGCGACAGCAGCCAGAGCAGTGTCTTCAATGTCAAACAGTTACGAGTCCTAAATGGGAATGAAACCCATGACTTCTCGGTGGCCACAGGCAATTCCACCATGCTCTGCTTCCTCTGAGGACTGACTGACTTGTGTTTGTCCCTAAGATTTTCAAGGCTAGACTGTGATTGTTATATGGATACAGCAAAATACGTACTAAGATTTGACCAGATCTACAGAGGGTCTAGGTGAATAGATATCCTAAGTTAGGTTGTGTAAAAATTCTGTACTACACTACTTATAGATTACAGTACATTCCTTCTGCTCACAGAAATCATGTGACACTAATCATAAATCCTCTGCTACACTAATTATACTATTTTTTTGAGAAAAGAAAAAAAATTAATTGAATCATTCTAACAAAGATACCCAAAAGGATACCCTTAAGTCTGCCCCCTCAGTGTAGGGTAACACAAGAATGCTGCAAATGCAATGACAGAATGCAAGTCACTGATCTGTGGAGCTGGACTGCTTCTTACCCTTCCATTTTTACATATATAATCAAACAGTTCTCCTCCTGAAACATATTCCATCACCATGAAAATGTCAATTGGTGTACTGATGACCTGGTACCTGATAAGAAAAAATATCTATTAGTATGCACACTCAGTAAAACACTAGTTACATTTAGTTAAAACAGAAGTTGTACAAATAATCAGATTAAAAAAATACTTTAAAATAGTTATTAATCAATCTACAGCTACTGGACTGACAATATTTTTCAGACTTTTTTTACTCTCCCTTCACTGTGTGATGCCACTATTGCAAAGACTAGCCGGAAGTTTGTAATCCCTATCAGGAATATCACTCCTTGTTCTTTCAGAGGTACAAGTGATTTCTGTAAGACTGTTTACAGTGCTGCCTCATCAACAACTTGATGCAGTGAAAAAGGACTTCAAAAGGACTTTCCTAATATTGCAAAAATACACACTTTTTCACATTAACATGCAAAAAAACTCACTTGCCATAAATTAAAAAGTGTACTTCCAGACTAGGAAAAAAAATCCTCCTAATAATGATGATTATTAGTATTTAAGACTATTGATCTCTGGTTATGATATTTTTATCATTCTACTTCAATTGAATTTTTAAAACCTAATTTTGAAGCTTTGAAATAATAAATTTAAAGACAAAAACACAATCTAAGACATTTTTATTTTTCTCCATATCCTTACCTAAGAATTGCTTAATTTTTTTCCCTTTACAGCATTTCACATGCTAAAGAAAAAATTCTGCCTGTGATTCCCTGAGAAAGAAACTTATCTGAAATCTGCTAAACTGTCTTCAGGTTAGTGACACCACAAGCACACACTGCTTATTCATCCTGGTATGTCACTTGGTGCACTGACACTTCCTATTCTCTTCTGGCTATAGGCACGCTCTTTGGACTCACTCACAGATGAACTGAAAGCACTAGCAATTTTGCTGACAAATCAGCTCAACAGTCTTCTGAAAACTAGCACACTGAAGAAGTGGGTGAGTTGCCCTTACACAGCGTAATTTAGCTTCAGTGTAACAGCTGTTGCTGAATTACAGGGACTGCAGAGACATGACACCTCCCAGTGGCAATGGGGTCTTTAGACAAGATTCTACACATAAAAAACCCATCCACATCATGACTGAGACAGTGGAAGTCACCCACACTCCAGAGGTGCAGATTATCTTAACACAAAATTAGAGTCAAAAGAAAATCAACATTACTTATAATTTATTACCACAGATGAGACATGAGGGGTCTACTCTGGAATCCACTGATGAACTATTGACCAACTAAGAGATGTAATCAGGCACATTTTAAATACCACGTTTAGACAAAGGGTAGCCACTACACTGAAGATTTCTGAAATACCAATCACATTTATCAAACTGTACATCCTTAATTCAGAAAAATCTTCCAGAGTACCACCTAGACTGAAAAAACTGGTATCACTGACTAGCACATCACATCACTAAAAACATTTTGAGAAAATACAACTCACTGTAGAAATGACCTTTACACTCTTGTCCTTAGTAACTCATTTTCTAAGCAGGAAAAAAAAAATCAAACATAAACAGAAAAATTAAGTAGCCACTAAACTCAGAGATGACTGCTGCCAGAAATACCTTTCATGACATTACCATTCATACACTTGTCCAAAGAATGTCTAGGCAAAGATCTGATAGAAACTCTCCAGCCTGCAGTAACGATCAGCTTTGTGAAAACACATTACAGAGGGCACACTTGTATATTTTGAAACTGGTTACTTTTCTGACAAGATACTGTTTGTAGTATTGCCCTTTAAATGTATTTTAGATCAGTGAGAGCAAAACGATATTACTGCCTAAGTAAGTTTGATTACAGTAAGCAAAACTTACAGCTTAATTATATGGGGATGCCTGAAGAGTTTGAGGTTCTGAATCTCCCTGCGGATTTTGCCTACAACATCAAGGCTGCGAATCTTCTGTCGATTCAGGATCTTCACGGCAACTTTATGCCCAGTTAACTCATGTTTTCCAACTGCAAAAAACAAGGAAGTATTTAGTCAAGGTTTTCAACTGCTCAGTTAAGACATTTCTCCTTTTTGAATGTAGCCAAGTCAAGACACTAGCATTCCACATATTCCCGTTATCTTTGGGGAGGTTGAAAACCAGATGGTATGGAATTTCTTCAGCCTTACTCCAATTTCTCCCTCTATCATTAGAAGATGTATATAGGTAAGAAATTCCTTAAACCTAACCAGCAGAAGTCTTGCAGCAGGACATTTTTTGCAATATTGGTTAAAAAAAAAGAAAAAAGGCAAAACACATCCCCAGATCCTGCCATCCTTGCTAATCAGAGAGAGGATTTTCTCTCCCTGTGTAAATCACTCCAAGTTTTTTTTTACTTGGCAACCCATTCAAACATGTTTTCCTATCTCTCTTCTACTTCATCTGCAAGGATCACTCCTATCACTCCCTCAAGAAGCCTGCTTCAGCAATTGCTCTGAATTACCAGTACAAGTATCAGATCAGTTTAGTTATAAAAATGTATCTGTCCTTGGAGCAGTCTGACAGCTCCACAGTCTGTGTAGTTAACACAGAGCTTTATTCTATTTAAATAAGTGGCAAATGCGACAAGAAATGCGCAAAAAATAGAACAAAAACAATGAAAAACAATGCAAACATGCGACCAAATGCATTCCTAGAAGTGGAAAAGAAACTAAGGACAGTTTCACTGTTGTTTACACAGAGAAACTAAAAAGTGTAAATTATTTCAGTACCAGTCAGCTCTCTTAAAATCGTTAACTTTGCAAGTGCTATTGGGAGTAGTCACAGCAAAGTCCATCACAATATTTTTCTCAAACCCAAAACACAATCACAGATGAATACCAAGAAGCTAAGTATTTCTTTTACTAGAAAGCTACCCTATCTGCATGGCTGCCACACGCAGTGATTATAATAATACCATTCATTTGCCACCCTGATTCCCACCTTCCAAAAATAAGCCAGATTCTCCAGACACCCACATGACTCATCCTTGTCCACATGAACAGACATTTGTAACACAACTGTGCTGAACACAATACTCACTCATTTGGGTGCCTACCCTAATATGAGAATTTAAATAAGCCTGGGCTTCAAGTTTTGTGTAAATGTATCCATGGGAAGCTGTGATTAAACAGCAGTGATCCACAAAAATCCTTCTGTGTTCAAGAGATAATCTGGATAGAATAAACAAACACCCATCAATCTGTAAATCTCACTCCAGCACAGAAGACCTTCCTGCTCCCTTCTGCCTCTATATCGAGCTAAAAACCAATGCAAGTGAGAAGTTTTTAGCAGAGAGACCAAAGATAACAAGTATCTGCATGCTTACTCTTAAAAGAAGACAGACACCTATAAAACGAAGCAGTCTGGATTCCCGTAGAGAACTAAACAGTGAATTACCCAAGACCCCGAACCATCACAATGCTCGCACTGAGATATGTCTAGTACCTGAAAAAACAAAAGAGCTCTGACTAGGATGAAAAGACATCCCCTTACTCAGAGAGGCCATCACCTAACAATGGCCACAATAAATGAAGTGCTGGCAGGCGTATTTGCAGTAGTGAGGAATGAAGGACAAAGCTCAAATCCATAGCAGGTTCTAGAGAGACCACAAAGCAGCGACAGGTGAGTGCCTAGAAATTTATAAGAATTATTTGCTTTGAATCAGACAAACAGCAAATTACATTTGCTTTACTTTTTTCAAACGTGACTGAAATTTTAAAGGAATCAAACAAACTATATTACCTATGTTCAAACCCTCAGGAGTAAAGAATCATCATAAAAAATGATAAAAATTAGAAAAGCAACTATTTTAGATGTAAAGTCTTTACCCATCCATAATGGGAACTGATGTAAACCAGGAGTATTTGAGAAAACAAACAAACAAACAAACAAACAAATACACACCAAACCAAACCAAACACACTTTAATCCGAAGTTAAAAAGTTTTTTTACATGTTTGTTTTTGTTAGTAAGAAACAACTTGTTAGAAACCAAGCAAAATCTTTTGGTCAAACACATGAATCTGCACTTTCTTTTGCTGTACAAAGTACATTTAAGAAAGTGTTTCATACAGTAAGTAACATACATATTTGACCAAATCTACAGCTTAGAATATAAATACACAGTTCTGATATGCACTATAAAACCTCATTTTTAAGCTGCTTTATTTCCTTTCTGATTTAGTCTAGTCTACCTTAGCCTAGAAATCCATTAGCACTCAGAAAAATACTAGAAAGTAATTCATTAGCTACAAACTGTGTTCGATATGCAAGGCACATAAGAAAAGAGCTTCAAAACAAATTTTTCTTTCAAAGTAATTAAACAGTAACATTTGCAGTTGACTAAAACCAATTCTAGCTGTCACAGCCTTCAAAGCTGTGAGCCTCAAGCCTGAATTTTATTCACTAACTGGGAGAAAACAAGATTTTCTGCTTCTTCAACTCCACCAGCTCTGAATAAATTATTGTAATGAAAACATACTGTGGTTTAGTCCCAGTGCAGAAAGATCCCAAAAAGCCTGTTCTCTTGCTTAAGACATTTCAAATTCAATCTCTATTTTCTTCAGAAATGTTT
>VWYP01031455.1:27357-89778 GCA_013400435.1 Pycnonotus jocosus
CTTAAGATACAAGTTTCCTGGATACAGTTCAAGGTATCTATTACCAGTAAAACAGCAGATACCAACTGGTAACAGACTGCTGACACTTTGAATTCAACACTAGGCCAGAAGTGAAACTGTCACCCCAGATGATAACATCATGTAGAAACATAAGCAGCCAGTGTTACCTTCCTGAAAGCTACTCTGCATTATCACTTGATTGAAGTTTTACCTATAAAAGGTACACACTCTAATCCTCAACTAGCTATCAGTCCTTCAAAACAATCTCCACAAAAAAAAAAAAAAATTCATTTAACAGACCTAGTATGTTTCTATATTTCTTTTTTTTTCCTGATAATACTAATTGCCTTCAGGCTTCACTGTGGCTTTGCACAGCATGAAGATTTTCATGACAGTGACAGATTCTAAAAGCAGCAGCAACTTATTTTTAACTGTTGAAGTGCAGGTGGAAGAGTCTCTATCTTGTTCAACAGTTCTTCAATTGAAAAAAAAAACGATTATGAGGCCACGCAGACCAAATACAACATATACATGAAATACAGGTATAAGTCATTAAGTTTTTAGAGGAAAAAATCTGAAGGCTACATTGCATTTAATGAAACAATTCACAGCAGGCCAAAAAGCCAATCCAAAGCTCAAAGGGAAGCAGTCTTTAAGAGTATGCGCTAAACAAATGTTTTCACTAACATGGGAAAAAACCCTAAAGAACAACAGTTCTTGCTGTGCAAAGCCACCTTTCTGCACCATACTGATCTGCACTGTCCATTTCCAGGTCTGTTATTATTGCCTTGACTGAGACTAGGTTTGCAGTCTATACAGAACAGTGTTGATAACCCAGATCTAGAGAGCTGGAACAATTATTGTATATTTAGAGCCTTATGTAATATCCCTCTTGTTCTCAGTATGGACCACAGGAAGCCCGAGTACTCTTCCTCTTATGAAAGACAATTTTAAAACAGAAGTATCTGGAAATAAAAGTTTGCATCTAGCTTCAGGAGAAAACATCAGCAGTGCTTAAAAAATAATTGACAGGAATAGAGATAAATGTTTTACACTGAATCCTAGTGACGTCTGAACATGAATGTGTCTCATACAATTGGTTTAGATCCAGTATTCGTCCACCTCAGCTTTTCACTCCAGTGGCATTTTTGCTTTGCCTAGATGCTGGCTAAGAACAGCCATCTCTGCAACTGCCCATTTGAGGCACAGTCAGGTAAACCAAGCCACTAAGAATTAATTCAGAGTGGTACAGCCAGGTGAAAATGATAAACTGGACAGAATCACACCAGTGACAGCTACCAGCAGTGTGAATTCATCTGGTGGCAACAGCAGGAGACCTTTCACTATTACCAAATAAAGCACTGATTTTCCGCTTCGATTTTTTTGGGCTGCAACCATTATTAGAATAAAATACTCATTTTTCAAAAATGCCTGACCCCCTACATTATCTGAGCTCAATGTAAATCCTAATGAATTTTAAGAAGTGAACACGTTTTTCACTTTGTCAATTGATGAAACCATATCACCAGGGAAGGAAATTATGAAAACAGGAAAACAAATGCAAATCTGATATTAAATGAAGAAAATGTGTGCTCAAGAGGAAAACCAGCGCATCACCGATAAAATGCTCATTATTAAGCACAGCTGAAGCAAGACAAAAGTAACATAATCATATACGGACAAGAAAAGCAGTAGTACAACAGTGCTCTCCTAAATTTAGGATCATACTAGAACACTGACGGTGCATCAACCTTAGTCTTTTGCGGTGTGCTGGGTAAAAAACCACAAAACAAATACATCTTTGTCTCCTCCCGTCAACCATGCAGTCCCTCCATGAGGAAAGAGAACCTAATGCTAGCCTGCTGCATTTTTTCTCCCCCCTTACTCAAGGAAGTACTAAATTCCTACAGAAAAGAATGATACCCCAGCTGCCAGATGCAGGGGTCACTGCTCCCAAATGGCGAGGGCTGAACCTTTATAAGCTTCCCTTGAAAAAGAGACTCAAAGGGCTCTGCTTTCAAAATATTTTTTACTGCTTTCCTAGAGCAAAATATCATCCTATTTCCTATACATTAGTAATTTTTTTCAGAACATATCAATAGTTAAAAGAGCTCATGCAGAACACATACAATAGTTTATCTACACTAGGAAAAAAAGCTTGGGTTTTTATGCACCTTCTAAGTTTGAAAAAAAAAAAAACAACAACCCCCTCCCACAAACAAACAAAAATCTTATGAAGAATACAGCCTAAGCCTAGCTCTACTCATTTGAGAAATGATGTTTTTGATTTGCTTGTCCCAATGTTTGAAGTTCTGACAAACAACACGGCAGGAACAGCGTAAACTAATGCACAATCCTGCCATCTGTGGCGAATGGCACCATGGGCAAGTTTAACTTCTACCTTATTTTTACTTGCCTTCAAATAAGCAGTATGGCATCCACAGGCCTACACTGGAAAAATTTTAAAATATGAGTTGAAAAAATACTTTGTTAACCACTGGTCAAGCAGATTAAATATGAAGTTTTTCCGTATCTGCACATCAGCTGTGTTACCAACTAAGCCAACGATCTCAGACCCATTTTTTTACGATTATTTCTCTGTAGAGAGAAATCTTGCCTTCCTTACAAGGGCATGGAGAGTTCGTACTCGAGCATCAAACTGCAATATAAGAAGCCCGAGGATTTAGACTCTCTACTTTCGTTACATGCCCAGTGTTGTCCTAAACAAACGCAGCCTTTAGCTCCCAGCGGTTATTTCCGCAAGCACAGATGAGGAAGCTGTTTCTGACCCAGCCGCTGCTTCCCGCCGCGGCACCGCAAGTCCCACCCCGGCAACTCAGCCCGTGCAAGGCTCGCTCCGAGCGGCGCTCCCGGCGGCGGGGACCGGCTGACGGGCCGCCGAACGCCCCGCAGCCCCGCTGCTCACCCTTGACTTTCCCGAAGGTGCCGACGCCCAGCGTGTCCCCCAGGATGTAGTGCCCAATCTTCACCCGCCCGTGCTCGTGCTTCTGTTTATCCGCCACCGCCGCCATCTTGAGGCAAGGGCCGAGCCTGCGCATAGCGCCCGCCCGGGCCGAGCCAGAACGCCGGCGGGGAGGAGCAACCACAGAGCGCCCGCCCGCACTCGAACCCGGAAGCGAACGGCGCACTGGCCGCCCTGCCTCCCGGCCCCGGGACGAACCATTGCGGCTCCCGGGGGAGGAGGGGCCGGCCCACGGGCGGCNGGGAGCAGGGGCCGGCCCGCGGGCGGCCGGGGGCGGGGACGGGCGGTGCCGGGCTGCAGAGCTGTGAGATGGCGGCCGGTGCAGGGCTGCTTGTCAGGGGTGGCGCCCCTGCAGCGAGGCTACCGTCATAAAACAGACCTCCGAAGCCTGTGTTTCCAATAACCTTGTAAATTCAATCCGTTTGTTCTCCTCAGTTCCTCCTCCCACATCTAGACTCTGTTATGGGAATAGGAAGAAAACTAGGAGTCTTAACTCCACGTGTACTTTGATCACGTATCCTGCCCTTTGGCTTGCCTTGCCAGCCATTTACACCGCTCATTCACATTGCATTTAAGGCACTAACCTGCCTTCCATTCTGTGCATTTGGCATTTTCCAAACACCGAAGACTATACTTCTTTTATTGTTGACTATAACTGAATTAATTTTTTTAATTGCATTCCAACTCCTCATTGAAAGAAACACATAAACCTGGGGAAGGAGTGACTATTGGAAGGGTATTTTCAAATGGAGAGATCGTCAGTAGAAGAGGAAGGTTATGGGCTATTTGCATGCTTTCACTTCCTTTCCCTAGTACTCCAGACGAAGTGAATGATTCAATCTAGGATGGTTTCTCTTGCCTACCCTACACACAGGCCCTGAATGTGTTTGCAAATAGATAAATAAATCAGACAGCAAGAAATTGACAATTTTATTCTAGTAATGATCCTAAATCCAATTCAGAGTGCCTTCAATATTACTTATGTTATAGTCATTAATTTAACAGTTGGAAAACAGAAATTCTGGTCTATGTAAAATATACAAAAAAAATGTATATTTTAAGAAATTCCTCTATGATAATGGCATAAAAAAATTCACAGGGAAGTAACCTTGAGGGGTGTTCCCACTCAAGGGAAAAATCTTCATACACTCACTCTGGAAAGGGAAGGGTTGTGTCAGAAGTACGTCCATTTAAAAATGGGACTGAGCTCTTATAGTACATAAACCGCATATATAAAGTGATTGCCAGCCAGGTGTTTCTAGGTCATCTGTATCAGCTCAGCAGCTTTTGGTGCAGCAGCTTTGCTTAAGTTATCAGCATTGTCATTTGTGGGCTCCTCTCTCAGGAACTTTGCCACATCCTCATTACTGCCAATTTCTGGCGGGAAACAATTGTTTTTCACATCCTGAGGATGTTTAATGCTTTGAATAGTTGAGTCAGGCTGGTCTTAGCATTCTTCAACACCAAAAACAGCATGACACCCCTTCTCCATCCACTTCTGATAATTTTTGCAACCAAGACAAACTTTGAGCTGTTTTATCCCATTTAGAGCATCCTGCTATACTACAGTACTAACATTACACTACCCTACAATAGAATGGTACAAGCTTTTGTTACAGTCTGCTATGTAACAGTTGGCTTTTGCTATTATGTATTTGCTTTTGCAAATTATTATAAATTGTAACTGCTTTTGTGGGATGTAGTGCAAGTTGTAATTGCTTTTGTGAACAGTAGAACTAAAACTGTGCACAAAGCAAGACTACAAGATATAAGCATGCTTGCAAAAGATGTATCAGAAGATGACTGCTTTTGCAAAATACATAACCAAGATAGCACAGGCAGAGAACAAGATATCAGAGAAGGAGAATACCAAGTCTAAAGTGGCATCAGAAGACCACCCCGGACTGCCTCCCTGACGGACCCTCAGAGACTGTAGCTGTGGACTTATGCAATGCTGTGGCAACCTGAGGCAAAGTTGTGGTAAACAGGCTCCCAGAAATGTGCAAAGTCATTTGGGGAAGTAATGCAACTGCAACAGTATAAAGGACTGTTTGCTAAAGATTTGGGTGTGTCTCTGGCTGTTGCCACGCAGCCAGCGCTGTTACTTTTGCTATATTGATCTGTCCCTTATTATTCCTTATTAAACTCTTAAAATTTTGAGGAGTGGGCTTCATTTCTCACACTTTGAAGCATAATTATAAAAATTATTTGGCCTAATGTTAGATCTTTGGCTCTAAAAATCTTGTACATCACAAGTAGGAAACACATACAAATCAGAATATACAAGCTAGCATAGTTAATGATCTGCGGTTTGGGGGAAAAAATATTTATTGTCAGGCTATCAAATTTCAGGGTGGGATTGGATAACAATTTAACATCAGGAAAAGAAAAATTGGCAAGTTCTCTTTTGTAATGCAAAAAGCATTACTTTAACCTTTTGGAAACATTCTTTCTAGCATGAGGAGAAAATTTATGTGTTGAACATCACACTGGGGGGAAAAAAAAAAAAGAATGGATTAAGCCATAGCTTGCTGAAGAGGGAAAAATTATTTGGGATGTCTGCAAGCTCATTAGTGCTTTTGATACCAAATGACTACAAGCTATTTTTGACTTTAACTCAAGCTGTTAGCCTGATCATGACAACAAAATGAGAATTGTAAAAGCTCTACAGGTCTATAGTAGAAAATGATGTAATTTCATGAATTACTAAGTAATCTCATAATCTCTTAGATACCAGAACATTTTAGAAAATGAAAATGAATGAGCTGTTAAAATCAGATGGGAACTAGACTATAGAAGGCATTAATTACTTTTATATTTGCAGCTAAAACTGGCTATTACCAAAATATTTTGTCCATTTTTATAGCGATATTTATGTTTATATCACTGCATTCAGTTTTACTCAAAGTTCTTTGCTACACTTAGAGCATTAAGTTGCTTTAAAAAAAAAAAAAAAGAAAGAAAGAAAGAAAGAAAAAAAGCAAAAAAGCAAAAAAGCATAAAATCTACAATAGGTTAAGTCTCCCAGGCTGAGTCAAATCAAGCATAACCTAGACTAAGCTTTATAGTAAGATCACAATGTATTAATATTTTAATATTTGATGCTTATGTACAGTACAAATGAACCTACACAGCTACTTGAACTTTACTCAGTGTAAAAGGTAATGATAAACACTTTACAATACTAATCAGTATTAGTATTCCTCCCTTGTCTTTTGTATGTAAGAGTCATATTAGAAGATTGAAATTTTTTGGCTGACAGTACAACTTTGAGAAATGTATTGTTAGGGTGTGGGGTGCAGGTTGTCCTCTTAGAATAGCTGTAGGAACAAGATACATCAGAGGAATTACTCTATGAGTCTTTTAAGCCAAATTACTTTCTGATAACCTCTCCATTACACTACTTATCTTGAAAAGGCCATGCACTACTATAAAACCACTTTTTCCATTTGTTTATTCACACTGGGCATGCCTCTACTTTTAAGACAATTCTAAAACAAAAAATGAACTCAAAGTTGAGTTAATGATTTCTGTCAATTATATCCATAATTGATTTTGAGATAGAAATTTGCTGTTCAATTCCCCTTGTACTGTTTATTTATTTTAAATTGTTTCTATATTTTCAATAATTTATTCCCATATGTGGGAAGACTCAGGGCACTCCAGTGTAAATGGAGCCACTGTTCTGTTGGAACAGCCCCAGCATGTTACAAGTGCCACCAGTTTGGATCCCCAGCATGCATGCCCTTTGTGACACACAGGGAGCCAGTGCTGTGGTTCAGGGACACAGCAAGGCTTTCCTAGCACGTCTGCCCAGACACTGCAATGCCATCAGGCCCCTGAACAGTTCAGGGCCAGCAAGGAGGCCAGGAGTGGTAGATGATGTAATAATTAGACAGTACAAGAAAACAAAGGATTGAAAACAAAAGGGAAGACATTATGAGCTTTACTAACATGAAAGGGAGAATGTTAATGTGAGTTGTTTCTACTAGCTGGTAGTAAGACTTCCTTGGCATCACTGGTGTGCTTTGCAAACAGGCACACACTTCTTGCTCTTTTCTCTTTTACTTCTGACTCCTCGACATTACTGCTGAATGTACAGCACATTTCTTCTGGTACTATTTCCACTTTCTCTCTCCTCCCTCTAAAAGTGTACATTTTGCCCAGCTCCAAGTTTGTATCTCTTCTGCTGTTTCTAGCTTCTAAGTTGAAGACACTGCAGAAATCACAGAATCACAGAATCACAGAATGGTTTGGGTTGGAAGGCAACTGTAAAGATCCTCTAATCCAACTTGCCCTGCAATTGACCAGGACATCTTTGACTAGACCAGGTTGCTCAGAGCCCAGGCCAATCTCTCCTGAAACACTCCCAAGGACTGGGAGTACTATAGCTTCTCTGGGCAACCTATGTCTCAGCAGCCTCATAGAAAAAGACTTCTTCCTTTTATATAGCCTTCTCTAGTTTAAAACCATTTACCCCTTGTCCTGTAACTGCAGGCCCTGCTAATAGGTCTGTCCTCATCTTTCTTCCAAGTCTCCTACAAGTACTGAATGGCTTCCTGGAGCCTTCTGTTCTCCAGGCTGGACAATTCCAACTCTCTGAGTTCATAGGAGAGGTGCTGCAGCCCCCTGAATCTTTTTCGTGGCCCTTCTCAGGACTTGGTCCAACCAAATCACATCTTTCCTGTTCTGGGGACCCCAGAGCTGAATGTAGTGCTCTGGGGTGAAGTCTCTCTGTAGACAGAAGGACAGAGGGGCAGCATCACCTCACTTGACCCGCTGGCCACACTGCTCTGGATACAGACCTAGATGTGGTTGGCTTTCTGTTTTCTAGCCTGCAAGTGCACACTGTTGGCTCATGTCCAGCTTTTCAAGACTATTACCCTCAAGCCTTCTTCATAGAGAATCTCTCAATCTCTTCATCTCTCAGTTGAGATTCACCTTGATCTGAGTGCAGGACCTTGGCCTTGCTGAGCATCTTTAAATTGACATAAACCTGCCTGATCCTGTTCATGTCTTTCCGTGTGGCATCCTGTCCCTTGAACATGTCAACCAGACCACTCAGATAGGTGTCTCCTGCAAATTCTCTGAGGGTGCACTCAATCCTACTACATGACCGATAGGGGAATTTACACTTTGACTTTTCCTTATGGCTCACATACCTACAGAAGTCCTTCCTCTTCTTTGCATCCCTTGCCAGGCTCAGCTTTATCCACACTTTGGCCATACCAGCCCTATCCTGTCACAACTGAGCAATGTCCTCATGCTGTTTCCAGGATACCTCTTCCTGCTTCCCTGCCTTTGTATTTCCTTCTTGCCCTTCAGCTTGGTGAGCAGGTCTTGACTCAGCCATGGTGTTGGCTTTCTTTTCCTGGTTTCTTACAGATGGGGATTGAGAGCTCTTGCTCTCTATGGAACACACATTTCAAGATCTGCCAGCTCTGTTCTGCTCTGAGGGCAGTGGGTCCCACTGACTAACTCCTTCAACCTAAGAATTGCTGAACTCCCCTGCAGGGAAATACTCATGCAGCCTGCTGTTGTTCCAAGGAGCTCAAAGGGCCTCACTTAGAACCACTGTTTATAGGGTTGCAAGATGACTGACTTCAGACCTCAGTCAGTTTTCATCTTAGCCACAATCCAAGGCAGTAATTACTAGACATTTTCAGAAGTTCCTAACCATATTGTTCTACTGAGGCTATGTTTTGGGCCAGTGACATTCCTAGGCTATCAGGGGATGACTTACTATGTCCTTACCCTCCTTGGTTAGAACAGTGTTTCTGATAAGTTCAAGGGCAGCTTTGGTGGGGGTGAAGGGGTAGGGGGAGGTGTTTGGGGACATAATACATCACTACACAAGGGTTTGTTACCAAAGACAATCAAACTTTCACTACTGTAGTCACTTGAACACCTCTCTGCCTTTAAGACATCTTCATCTGATACACTTCTAAAAAGTAAGACTTGTACACAGGAAATGTAATTTCTGATGTAATTTGGACTACACCATCTATCAGTCTAAAAGGTGCAAAAATCACACATTACAGACTGGGTATGGCAATACTTCTGTATACATAAAGTATTTAGTGAGCATTATGCAGAAGTTCAATTGATAACCCTGGAGTTAAAATGCTTAACAAGACCTCAACCAAAGATTATACACTAAGCAAACAGCAAAGCAGCCTGTCAATATTTAACGAAACACTACAAAGAACAGTAGTGCATCAAAATCTATTTCCAGTACACTGCAAATGTAACTGATGCATGAAGTACACAATCCTTTCTGAACAGGACAGGACAAAAAAACCCACAAAGAAGTGATTTCCTGCCCCTTACCAAGAATTTTAAAACAATTGAAAATGGCTATCAAAATTCTTGTCCATAAAATTCATTCTTGCTGCAAGTAAAATTCTCCCTGAAATAAACAGTTTCAGTTACTCCAAGTCACTTCAAGTTTCAATCACTGTTACCATGGTGTGTTGCTTATTATACAAATGTTCATCTGTCAGAAGCAGAATTCATGAGAAGCTAATAGGTGACAGCAGCGAGCAGCTAAGCACTTGCCCTTAGTGTTTCATCATGTCTGCAGGTCAAACAGGCTGCTCAGAGCAAAATCCCATGCTACAGAAAGATCACCCAAGACTTAGCAAGCAAAGGCTTTCACTCCCACTCATAGTTAGAATACCTGCCATACCACCATCCAACTGTACCATCACTCAAAATGCCCTTCCTTAGAATCCTGCTGACCTGTTTTTATAATGGGTTTGAGTTTATTCTGAGAATAAGGACACATTTATTATTACTTCCTCCCTACATGTGTTTGCCAAACATCACCGTAAACCACATTCCAGGACCACTCCTTAGCCCTGGGAATACATGGTCAGTACTGTGCTGAGTGTATTTTAAGAGCATGACTACCACTTACCTTCTGACTTTCTCAAATGGACCAGTTGATTCTAGAGCAAGGAGTCTATTTGTTAAATGCTACACACAGCAGAAAATGACTTCTCTTGGTTTAGAAACAGCCCAACTTGATACTCTGGAGTATCCAAAAATTCTAACTCCATTTAAAAATGCAGTAAAGTGCAGTCAGGCACTCCAATTTCACACATGACTGAAAATTTGTGATTTTGCAGAAGCTGATACATTAGCTGCTGATCATTCAGTAGTGACAAAGCAATACTCTGCTTCTGGAAGTTCATGACAAAACTCATTACAAGAGCAGTGTAAACAGACTCAGAAGCTTAAAGCATCCTAAGTTTTTCTGTTTCTAGTATTGTCTCTGCAAGGCAATCTGAAAATCCTGTAAACCTCGCAGCTATTACTGCAATTCCCCAAACTTTCACAGCACCACCTTATGATCACTCTTAGTGCGAGTTTGAATGCCAGTAACGCATAACATAGGGTACAAATTTGTAAGGCATTTATCTGTATTTTCATGTAACTCAAATTGACTTACTGTCTGGTTATTATAAATTTTTTATTTACACCAAACACTCAGATCTGTGTGTCCGCTTTCCACACCAACCCCACCAGGCCATTCAGGCAATTTTGTCCCACCCACAGCAGGTATCAAATGCCCCTGTACCTGGTGTACACGTGCTCCAGGCTTGGGGTTTTTTTGCCCAAGAAGCAATGATCCACAAAGTAGTATCTTTGCAGGCTTTTCAGTACCACAGAGCAGAGCAAAAAGAACAGTACTGGAAATCCCTCTTTCACTAACACCTCCCACGACAGCACATAGAGCCATTATTATAGCTACCATCTTGAGAACAAAATTCTGGCTCTCCATGCTGCAGCATACTGAGATCAGAGACACAAAGGGCAAATCCACAATACTAATATTCCACTTCTCTAGCAGGGGACCTCCTTTGAGTATTTTTTTCCCATTTTTCAGTTCAGTGGAGAGATTATTGTCCTTTTCAAGACAGAAGTACTACCCCATGAAGAGTCAATTAAAGGATTGTTTTCAGTTTATCAGTTCAGATTTTGTGTTTTAAAGTTTTTATGTATTTTCATGAATACTGCATTTCAAAGTATGTAAGTATGAAGTATATAAAAAAAGGTGACAGATTTTTCTGGTAAGACCATTTATTTTAACAAATAGATGAGTCTTTAAGATGAACTGGAAGCTGCAACAGCTGCTCTCTTGGGCTTCGGTGTGGTTCCCTCACGGAATCCATTCCTGCAAGTAGAAACATGGTTATCACTTTTTGAGAAGTTGATTCCTGCTCCAGGTTATTTTCTGACAGTCATGTTTTAAACGAAGCTTTTTTCAATTTATCTCAGAAATGCACTGAAATCACTACAGAGTTCATCCACTAAGCCCATTTTTAAAAGAGAGACATTCAAATTGTCTTGAATAAGAAGTATGGTTGCCACTCTCTTCTGCTGAAGTAAATTTGACTTCTTGAAACATGAAGATTTTATCATCTGAATGAACACTGCAAATGCATCTCAGGTGCTGAAAGCACATTTCAGTTCACATTTCCTCTAAGCAATCTGACTAAAAAGGTTTTGTTTGTGAAGCCTATTTCTTACAAAAATCCTCTATGCCTCCAATCACTCTTCAGCCCTGAGCTTGCTTTTGGATGAGATTTCTATTTGAGCAAAACTCAATGGAAAGCAAGCTACATCTGCACATTGGAAGGTGTTTTATGGCTGCCATTGGAAAAGCACAAGCTAACCAAAATGAATGAATTGATCCCTCAACCACACTCAAAGACTACAAGTTAAAAATCTCCTACCTGTTGCTAATAACACCAATCTACATTTTTATGACAACACTCCTGAATTATGTATTTTTAATATCGCTTTCTTGTGCAGTAGACCAGAAACTACAGTTCCATGGGAATCATACAAAATGGGAATGATACAACACCCCCACTACCTTCCAAGTACAACTCAAAAGCTTTGTAACAAGTCTCAGAAACGTGCAACTCAGGATCTGATGTAACACCTATTTAATGCTGACTGAACTCTAAATAAAAAAGAGGAACCAGAAGTTATTCCTGTCCTGAACTTTTTTCTGAGTGAGCAAATGGGGACTGAAGTGCATTTTGAGACTTAACTCTGTAAAACTCCCAACTATAGTGTAACTACCTATTTAACTGAATCACAAATAGACACAGTACCACACAAGGCATTTTTAGATGTGTGGGCTTCTTATCAGAGTAACTTCTGTGTTCTGTACTACATTCATTTGGCAGAAACATCAGAACTTTTTACAAACCCTTTCTCTTACCAGTAAGGTTTTTTTAATCCTCAAAGGAGGACAAAATGCAGACAACTATACAAAGCACATTATTTCATGAGATAATTAAAAAGATCACACCCCATTAAGTAGTACTAAAACAAAATTAAAATGCTAACTTTAAATGGTCAATTTTGCCTTTAAGTGGTGTCTATGCAAGATTTCACACCATGCTAGTGTGTAGTAAGGTATCATACCTGAATCGACGGTAGACCTTTTTCAGGTGCCTCATGCGACCAGTACCAGTGGTGTTGCGTCTTTTAGCCTTTGCACTCCAGTTATCTAAAATATGCAAGTTACTGTTATTTACCTGCACCAAGTAAATTTAGTTGCATGTTACATTTGTATGGTACAATTATTCAAACTGACAAAACAAAAAAAGTTCATTATCATTTAGGTCAGTTTCTATACAGTAATACTGCATGTTACCTAGCATATAGTTAAATCATCATTAATTTGAACAAAGCTGCAAAATGATAAAACTGCAAACTGAGTTCTTCTCCTTTACTGGAAAACAAGTCAAACTAGTGAGGGAAAAGAAACACGTTTTTTTAAACCAGAGCCGATTAAAAGTTTGTTACTTACACTTTCTCTTACGCTTAGCAGGGTAACCACATTTCCCACAGGTCGATTTTTGCAGATGGTACGCCTTGGACCCACATCGACGACACAGGGTGTGTGTCTTATTTCTTCGCTTACCAAATGATGACGTACCCTTCGTCTGAAAGGCATTTCAAGACATGGAAATATCACTAACGCTTTTAAATCGCAAAACTGAAAGAACAAGCCTTTAAAAACCAAGCGCAAATCGAGTCGATTAAACACGTCGGAGGCACATTCAACTCTGAACCACAACTCAGTTTCAACTACAAGTAGCCTCCATTTTCAGGACTCATTGCCGCCTTTCCTCATGTGACCCCGCCCCTGTGCTGAAGAAAAACGGAGCCACGGCGCGTTTATATCGGCTCCCCTCTCCGACATCCACCTCCCTAAAGCGGCACACTGCTCTCTCCTGACGAAAAGTGATTTGCTTCCCACACAGCAGCCGCACACTCACCCTTGGCGACTGAACTCGCTCCTGCTACGTTACCGCCCGGCTGCTCGGCCACGGCGGCAGCAGGTACGAAGCAGGAGTCCCCTGAGCGCCAAGGCCGCACATCGCGCCACGGCCTTCCCGCCCGGCGCGGCCCCGGCCCCGGCCCTGGCCCCAGCCCCGTCGCCGAACCCAGCCGCGNTCTGCACGGGGCTGCGCGGGTTCTGCACGGGGCTGCGCGGGTGCTGCGCGGGGTTCCGCGGGCTGCTCCTCTGCTGCCGCCACCCCGCTGCCAGGCGAGTGCCTCAGCGCTACGTCCTGACCCTGCTCATGCCGACAGTCGAAGTTACTTTTATAGAATCACAGAATCACCAATTTTAGAACAGATCTACAAGACCATCCAGTCAACCCGTCTGCCCAGCACTACTCCTGTAACACTAAACCCCTAAACCAGTGCCAGACCCATAAGCCTCTTGAACACCTCCAGGGAGAGCGATTCCACCACCTTCTAGGTAACCAGTTTCTGACTACCCGAGCAGTGACAAATTTTTTAACGTGAATCTCCCATATCGCAGTTTCAAGCCCTTTTCTCTTGTTCTCTCTGTAGGCACAGCAGAAGAGACCAGCTCCTGCCTCACTACAGCTTCCTTCCAGGTAGTTGTAGAGAGCAATGAGGCCTAATGGGTGAGTTGTAATGAGTGAAATTGAGGCGCAGGGTACTCTTGCCTGTGATACATAACTTTCAAAGTAAGCTGCCTTGAACAATAGGCCCTCCTGCACTCTCTTTGTCCATGTCCTCCCCCAGACCCTTCGACAGCGCTAGACAGTCTGCCTGAGATCAAAAGCATTGCAATGGACAGCGTGGGCATAAAAGAGGGCAGTGGTTACAGCACTGAGCCTGAGTCCAAGAAACATTTGCACGATGCTCTAGACACATGGTGTGATTCTTAAGGCTGTCTTGTGAAGGGCCAAGAATTGATTGATGATTCCTGTGGGTCCCTTCCAACTCAGCATATTCTGTGATTCCCTGAAAATCTATTTAAATTCTCACATGCCTGCCTACTATGCATCTTCAGTAGATTTACAATCTATACACAATTTTATCTTGAGAGAGTTCATTTCAGGGGAAATTGGAGAAATTGATATGTATCGTAGTATCAGATCATTTCCCCGTCATCCCAAACAAAGCCAGGAATCGATGTTATAGCCAGTTTATTTATTGTTGATTGTAGAATTACGTAACTTGTCTTACAGTACTTGACAAAAGCCTGTCTTTGTCTGGTACACTAAATCTTACTCTTTGTTTACTGAGTAAAAATGCAGCTTTTCCCAAGTACAACTATCTGGGCCCACTAGAAGCCAACAAACTGTGGGCAACGCTCCCACTATGAATGAGTTGAACCCCTGTGGCATGGAGCTCATTGATCAGAAGAAGGGCACAGTCCCCAAATTAGTGAAGCTGTGTCTCACCTGCTGCATTTTCTCTCCTGGACAAATCATGTTCATATGGTTGTCTAAATATTACTTTATCTTCACTTCTTTTGGAGTGCAGCCTCTTGTTGAATTCTTTTGGTGCTAATTTATGTAGTGGGAGGCCTTTGACCTCTGCAAATTTTGAGGGATGGGGAAAAAAGCCATTTTGACTTCAGCAGCACAGCTTCCAGACCCAGAAGGGTGTGGCTCAGGCTGTTCACTCAGTTCTCTCATTTTTGGATGGCAATTGCTGTTTCTGAAATAACAGAAATCTCTGCCTGTATTCATTGTACCTCACATGAAATCCAGACATTTACTCCATTCATGGTCCTGCAGTAGTTAAAAAGGAGGGATTGTTTCCAAGTGGTAAATCATGCCAACTTAAATTAGGTGTCTGAAGTAGGGTGAAAAAATTAAGAACCCTTCTTCCATGAATTCTAAGAGAAGCCTAGGCAGGCCCCTTAGGCTGGGCACATAGGTAGTTGAAGTTAGGTAAACCTAATTTTGCCCTGACTTCACTTAATTAATATATTTTATGGCAATTCTGTCTTCCTTACCAGAAATCACGAAATTGCACTGTTCTATGGATGAAATCCCATTCAGGAAAAAAAACACCCGAAACAAATGACTTAACTCAAACGGTATGAATACATCCTACAGGCTGAACTGGAGTAATATTTCTCCCAGCAACCTTGCTGTGTGCCTTTTATCTAGTGCCTCCTTTGGTCTTTCTTTTCCAATAAATCTCAGAAATCTGAAAGATGGCATGGACATTGGACAGGTGCCATGGCAACAGCCTCCAAAGGAAGAATGTTGGTTTGGCTGCCTGCAAGAATATGCAGGAATCATTCCTGTCCTTTGTGGGATAAAAATAACCTTCATTTACATGTCTTCCAACCTGTTCAGAAAGAAAGATTTTTGCTATCATCATGCATTTGTCTTTAGTATTCAGGAATACTTTTAGGGCAGAGAACAGGCAGAGCTGTGGCTGGCCCAGTACCATTCCAGAAGGTCTTAGCCCATGTAAAGCTCACAGGGGAGAACAGGGTTCATTGCCCATTGCTCATAACGCAGAGGCTCATGTACTGGCAGCTGCTGAATGGCACCAGTCTAAATTCAGCACTGACTAATTCACACTGCTTCTTTGTTGCATAGGAAGGAATTCAAAATTTAGAAGGTGACATGTCTGGATTTCAGAACTGTCTTTTTGATCTAGGAAACAGCAGTCTGTCACTGCAGCTGGTATCCTGTCGCAGCGTCCGCACAGTAGTTTTGGTCCAGCCAGATTTGTTGACAGAAAAAACCCTTTGTTGTGCCAGCAAACAGTGATCCTATTAATCTTCTAGGCTAGGGTTTATTGAATACATGTTCTGCACTGTGTTCTGCAGCCTAGTTGATCTTGTTGGGGTTAAAACATTGAAGTGGAAAATAGATATGCCTTTGGAAATAAACCTTAGCGTTAAGTCTTGTTCAGAGACAGTGAGAACAGAACCAGGGCTGGCTAGGCATTAGAGAGAAAGGGGGGTGTGAGCAACAGATAACCTCAGTGACATTTTGCTCAGGTTTGATGTCATGCAACTACATCACACCATCACAGGGGTACAGAACAGCCAGACACACCCTGTGGTGTGACTTGCTTCAAAAAACAGAGTTGAACTGTTTTTACAGAATTTGAACTGCTGGGAGGACTAGTGTGTGACAAACACACCACTGATATCCCAGCAAGTTCTGTCTAATGTCATCATATGGCATCACTTGTTTGTGCACATGTGTAGCAGCCTTTGCACAAGCAGAGATGAGTTAAAGGAATGAGAATAGTGAAAATTCAACCTTTAAATGTAGATGTTTGAAGCTAGTCAGCACTTAATATTATTGTCAGTTATCTTCAATGATGCAGACACTGTGATCTCGTAGATCAGAAGAATGCCTTTTGGTATCCTCCTGAATATTGAACACTTTGACATAGGTAACAGCATCTCAGGAATGCTACAGGAAAACTGAGGAATTCAAGGGCAACATTTTCATGAGGGTTGGACATAGGGATTGTCCTGATTTGCAGAGGTAAATATCTTGGTTGGAATTAGTGGGGAAGACACTGATTATTTATTATCTAGCAGGCAGAAGCAGCATAACTTCATTTGTATCATATCCAGATTCTCCAGCTTGAAAACTTTTGTATGTGAGTTTGAACCAGAAACATTGGTCACCACAAGATGACAGTAGAGTTCAAGTAAAACTTTTCTTACTAAACAACTCAGTAAAAACTCTCAGATACAGTAAATTAGGTTAATAAATTGAAATATTAATGAATATTTTCTGTACAGAAAATAACAGAACATTTTAGGAAACAACAGTGCTTATGAATAAGCCTGTTGTATCCTGCTAAGAAACTAATAAGCATAATGGAAAAGTCTTTCTATTTGTTTGATGAAAATGAATACAAGAAAATTAAACAGCTGACACTAGCTTTTGAAACTGCTTGTTAAAATACAGTGGAAGTGTTAAAAAAATTATAACAACTCAATATTTTAAAATTACAATTCTGTGGCAGCCTTCCAGTACCTAAAGGGTGGAGGGATACTTTTTACAAGGATATGTAGTGACAGGGCAAAGAGGAATGGCCTTAAGCTGGAGAAAGGCAGGTTTAGATTAGGTATTAGGAAGAAATTATTTACTGTCGGGGCAGGGATGCACTGGGACAGGTTGCCAGAGAGGCTGTGGGTGCCTCGTCCATTTAAGTGTTCAAGACTAGGCTGGTTGGGGCTGGTCTAATAGAACATGTCCCTGCCTGTGGCAGGGGGCTTGGAACAAGATGATCTTTAAGGTCCCTTCCAACCCAAACCATTCTGTTATTCTATTGCCACTCCTAAGCATCTGAGAGAGAGTGACTGGATAATAGCCTTCAGACCACCCTGGGGATAGCAGTAATACTTGCAGATCATGGCAGAAGCATGACTACCGTCACAAACATAGCAGGAAGAGCTCCTCACCCATTTCCTGTCTTTAGCCTTTATCTTAGAGTAGTTACAGGGGAATCCTGGTTTCTTTACCACTAGAAACCACACTAGAATCTTTCCTGTTGCATCTGGCATGGGGAACAGGGAGAGCATACCTATTCTCAGCAGAGGTAGGGACAAGCCTGGGACACACTTGCTACACAGTGCAACAGAATTCAGAAAATTCAGCATTTTAAAATGTTTCTGTTTGTCTGGTTTTTCGTTTTGGTTCTATTTTTGGTTAGTTTTGATTAATTTTTGTTTTCTTTTTAATGCTTATGCTTACATACAGTACAGGGTTGTGGTGCTTTGTTGCACCAAAGTAATTCTCAGAGGGGATTTCACTGATTGCAGAGGTGGTTGCATGGCAGTTTGGGCTGAGCACCAATCAGGGTGCATAGGAGAAAGCCACAAGTTCCTTTACAGGGTGACAGCCATTTATTTCTCAGTTCTGTAACAGCAAAACATTTTTGTCTTGTTAGTATTATTTTGATAAAAAACAACCTATCTTGATCTTGTCTTGTTTGACACTGTTGTCTTAAAACATTGTTGCATTATTCATGGACAGATGTATGCACATACAAGCCTAGAGCAAACTTTTCATTGGAGGTGGTACAAAAAGCATCTGAGCTATCACCATCTGGTATTGTAGTCTAAATCACATTCCAGGTGGAAACACCTAGCTTCTAACCACATGCCTCTTACATTGCAGTAGAAAATATTTTAGTGAGCTGTGAGGAAAATGTTTGTACCAGTACAGACTGCAAAGTACTGGACTTAATTTTCCTTCAGACGGTTCTGGAATTTTTGAGAAAAGGCTGGTCAAATGGATGTCTGAAATAGCATAGATTTGGTGGATCTTGTAGTGGGAAGGCAAATAATCTGGATGACCTTCTGAGGTTCCTTCCAGCTGTACTTTTGTCATGCTGTGATTTCATAAAAGGCCTCTAACTATAGAGACATAACTGTATCTCTAATCTCTCAGGCTGTCATTTTCTCAGAAAAATGCATTTGACCAATTTTATACTTGGGAAAAAAAAGGTCAGATCTTCATGAATTCTGCTTTCAAATTTTGTCTACTTTTCCCGTTGTGGTGGATGCCCAGATAAGTTCTATGTCCCTTTTCTTACACCACTGACAGGCCTGTATTGTAAACATCCATCCTTCCCCCGGGTTATGTAAGACTCTGACTTGCATTTTTGGAGTTATTCTAAAGCTCATTAAATCCACAAGATCTATTATTGAAAATAATTATATAACTGAAAAGCAAATGTTACCTAGTCACAATCCTGAGATTAGCTCAGTAGGTCAGAGCATGGTGCTCATAACACCAGGGTTGTGGTTTTGATGCCTGTGTGGGCCATTCACATAAGAGCTGGGCTCCCTCAGCATTGTGGATCCTTCCCAATGCAGAATATTCTGTGATACATGTGTGTATCTTTCTGTGCAGACACATGCACAGATGGTATACACTTAGCTGTACTAAAAATGTTGTCTTTCTTTTGTTCTAAAAAAATACCAAAAGCTTGTTGCACCTATTGCTAGACACAGCCTATACCTAAGTCCAGGCATTATGGCTGAATTTGCTAACTTGGAAGCTGAGTGCCTGGAAATAACTTACAGTGTCAATTCTTTTATACTTCCAACTCTTCTGTATGAATGATACATTGGCATGATCTTTGGAAAAGAAATACAATATCAACTGGTTGGGAGAAAAAAAAAAATCTCCTTCCTGCAGAAATGTTGGGAGTAAAAGTCTTTGGTTATCTTACCCTCTCAATTTCTCACTTTTTACATGGAATTACATGCTTGGCTAGTTATGTCTCTAGCATTACATTCCCCCGTTGTGTTTCTCAGCTGTGCTTTAAATGCATATGTGAATGACTATCTTTTGTAATAGTCTGATTTTACTAAATGCAAATGGTTTACTTCTCACCAGCCATTCCTTAGAACATGGCTTGATATTCTCCTCCTGGAAACACTGGAGAAATGCAGAGAAATGCCTTTTTACACTGCTCTCTGTCTCCAAGGTAAGCAGGTAATTCAGTTTTACAGGATTCATCCAGGTTTGGCATCTGTCGATGATAAAAGAACTGGTACAGCATATACATGGTAATTTTTCAAATTTTTCATGTATATTGCAATTAGAACTATCCACCTATGTGAGTAAATGCAAAGCTGTGCACAAAATGTAAGGTATCCGATTTTCTTTTGGAAAAAATGCATTTCTCACAAATATTTATTTTTTCTAAGTTTCAAGTTTTACTTTAGATCTAATATTCAGGAAGAAAGGTAAATGTCAGCAGTAAAGTGGAAGGTCAAAGAGGAGGGCATTGAAGAAAATTTGGGGCACTCATGTTTAATCTGAAAACCACAAAATGAGCCTAACGTATTAGTTGTTTGTGTATGTATTTACTTTATTATCCTTATATTTTAAAATACTTTACTGTATTTACTCCTGTATTTCACTTCAGGAGTCCTAAAGAATTTACATTTTTCTTGCTCTGAGACTACTACAGATGATTGCTTTCCCTGGGTCACCCTGTCTCTCCTTTAGAAATAAAAATTTAAGTTCACTTTAAAGTTCACCTGTCACTTGCATAGCACTCTTTACCCTGTATGGATTTGTGGGGGTTGCTTTTAATTTATGGCTGTGAGACAGAAGCTTAAAAAAAAAAATAAGGCTTTGCAGTGGAACAGACAAATTTCAGTCTAATGTTTACTGAAGATAAAGTCTTATTCCCCAGGTAAAATAAGTTCACTTTCCTTCTTCAAAATCACTGTTGCATTTTATTATTTTCACCAGCTGAGAACCTTCCCTAAGTACAAATGAATTGCTAACAAAGGTCAGCTCAACTTTGTAGTTACAAATGCTATCTTCTGTTTATTCTGGAATGTTTTCCCTGTATCAAGCATTTTCAGCTTTGCATTTACTGGAATTGAGGCATACTGGCTCCATCAGGGAATTCCCCTAACACTCATGCACAATTCCCTCTTACACTACTTCACTTTACCAAAAATAGAGGACAAAATAGTGTCTAACCTTATTAGTGTATGTACAGAGGACACAGAAAAGAAATGAAGCTTTTTGAACTTTTTTCCTTTTTTATCACAAATGGAATTTACAATCCTGTGGCCACAAGACCTAGATTAGACTAACACACACAGCATCTGGACAGTCCTCCAGATGATGCAGGGCAAATTCAACTTCTCTGGCAGATGGCGAAGAGTATACTAGTACGTACAGTTTTACTTTTGGGTTATCCCTCCTGTCACAATAGGACACAAAAGGATGAGGCAGGGGGAGGCCCGAGGTCAGTAGCAATGTTCTCCGTTCTCTGTTCTCTTTATTTCAAAATTCTGACTCCAATATATACAACTGTACAGAATCACAAGAGATTGGTCAAAGGTGGACATCAGTCTCTTTGGTGGACATCACCATCACTCAAGAAACTCCTCCTGGAGGAGAAAAAATGTAGAAAAATATAAACACCTCTTTGTCTACAAGAGAAAGTGTGAGAGCTCAGCTTCGAGTTCTATAAACATCAGAAGGCATATGAAAACATCAGAAGGCAAAGTAAAACATGCAAAACCAAGGGCGACATTTCTCTGGTTAGTCCTTGTTAACTAATTGCACAGCGTTCAGCAGAGCTTGAACATACGTTACGGAGAGATGTAGCCTAAAAACTGTCTGCTCAAGAAGGGGAAAATGTCTCAGAGAATGTTGCACTGTGTAAAGGTCACAAAACTGTGACAAGTCTAAGCCTACTTATTCTATTTTAACAGCAGAATAAAATATGGTAGCCCTCCCAGTAACAATATTGGTAATTTACTTTTTCTGCTCCATGTCTCGACCATTTTACAAGTTGTGATTGACCTCTGTGCAAAACTGACCACCAACCCTTCTCAGGGTACCTTTCTCATGGCTGATGCATGCTTTTACATGGAAGTATTTCCCTGTCCTGGTGTCCCAGCTTGAAGCCCAGCTGGCAGCTAAGCCACATGAAGCTGCTTGCTCATCCCACAGCAGTTGGACTGGGGCGAGAATTGGAAGGGTAAAAGCCTGAAATATCATGGCCTGAGATAAAGAGAGTTTAACAGGGAAAAAGCTGTGCAAACAAGCAAAGCAAAATGAGGAATTCTTTCACTTCTACACATGATCTGGTAGGTGTTCAGCCATCTCCAGAAGCCACATCCCACATAATGGTCATGTCTTGTAAAGACAAACATCATCACTCCAAATGTCCCCCAGTACCACCTTCTTCTACCCACATTATATACTGAGCATGATGTTGTATGGTCTGGAATATTCCATAGGTCAGCTGTCCCAGCTGTGCCTCTGCCCAACCTCCCATGAGCCCCCAGCTTTCTCACCAACATGGCAGTCGGAAAAGCAGAAAAGGCCTTGGCTCTGTGCAATTCCTGCTCAGCAATAATAAAAACATCTTTGTATTATCAATCCTGTGTTCAGCACAAATCCAAAACATAGCCCTGTACTTTGAAAGAAATTAACTCTACCCCAGCAAAAAACAGCACACCTGTTTTCATTGCTGTCTCAGAAGACCACATACATATTCATCAATAAATGAGCAGAATTATGTACCTCTCTTGCCATGAAGCCCTACAAAGGATGAAACAGGAGGCTTCCCTCTGTTGCTGTCACAAACCTTATATTTTACTTTCTCTCTTTGGAATTACCAGTGTTTATCTCTCTTTTTAAAATAATTTATAAAAATCTCAAAGTTATTTGCTAGTTTTAAAAAGTCTGGAGATTGCTGTTTGCTGAATACTTTTTTCTAGCTATGAAAAGTTCTAAAGAACCTCCACCTACATTAGAAACACCATACTTTTGATTACTTTCATGATGGTCTTTCAACCTAATAAGCACAGAATGGGATGTCTTCTCTGGCTAAGTGGGGACAAGTCCAATCTCCAGAAATGAAGATTCTTTCAGAAATGTTTGGTCACTTGGTCTCCACTATCAGATAATGCATTTCCTATTTATATAACTCCAACTAATCAAAACTGTTACATAAAAGTAATTGGATGGCTGAAGTTTTCTGAGAATTTTATATCTGGAAATAAAAAAAACCCCATCATTACTATGGTCACAGCGACCCTGTGCTTCTAACTAAAAGGAGTCCTGCTCCTTTTAACTGAACAGCAAGTACAGTACAGAAGCCAGAATAACTCACTCCACTTATAACCTTGTTGTGGAAGAAATAGCAAATGTTGAGCACATCTAGACTTCCCTGGGCTCAGGTGAATCTCTGGAACTGCATTATCTCTTTCTTATTACTGGTACATGTTTTCAATTATTGCAATCTGATGGTGGTTGTATGCATAGCCTGTCCAGAATGAGGGGGAGCCAGAGTCAAGGCTGGGTCGCTTCTGTTTCTACACAATGTGCTGCATCTCTGTTGCCTCTATGAAAGTTTACAAAACTTTATCTGTTGAACTTTGTTTCCAGATGGAAGATATCCACAAAAGCTTATTCCAGGAAGTTTCACAGTAGCAGTTAGGAGTTAATTACTGACTTCTCAAGTAAGCTGACAAAATTAAAATTAATTTCAGATGGTCCTAAAAATGCTGTAGTTCAAAAAGATATTCTAATAAGATCTGTTTTTTTGAAGTCCTGCCTTCATTTTTTTCCCTACCTCTCCTTTATAGGAAAGGAGACTTTGTTCTGCTTATTGGAAAAACATTTTTAAGGTTTTAATTTCATGATACTTGGAAATTTTCAGAGGCAGACTAATGGACTTTGATGAAAGATTTTGTTCAAGGTTTTTGGTGCTTGAGGCATTTTAGCTTTTCAGCTAGTTACAATAATAAGTCTAGAATATATTCACTGATTCAGAAAGAACCAGAAATATAAGAGCATGGGCAAGGTTGCTAATGGTTGATATTTGACATTCTATTCACTCTACAGAGAAATCAGAAGGAGATGATATTTTAAAAAACACCAAGACCTCAGGCCAGAAGAGATCTGGATTATCAATGTGAGATACTGCTCTCTCAGGCAGTCATATAAAGCTCCTCATGAATTTATTAAACTGTAGGAATTAATCTTAGAGTAAACAATGTAGAAAAATACAAGAAAAAATCAACAAAAACTTAAATCACTGGATGCTTGTGAAAAATTGGCTTTGTTTGGGCCTGAGGAGTAACTGCTTAGAACAGGGCCTGCAGTCCTCCTTGCAGTTTAACCTCTGATACACTGTGTGTGGATCTGTGTTGCTATTAACACAAATGGAATAATAGTTTCACTCTAGCCTGTTTCATGTGACTCTTTCCGTGTCAGCATATTTAATGTGCTAAAATCTTTATACCAGCCCTCTGGTTCGTTAAATTCACTCATTTTTGTGTATGCGTGAGCCCCTCTGTTGCTGGACATACAAGAGATAGATCTGCTGTAGATACAGTTCCTCTGCTTCTGCACGCATCTGGCAGGTGAGCTCTCAGAAGAGCTTGTGCAGAAACCCTTGACCCCTGTGAGCTCTGTGGGCAAGATTTGCAGGCTGAGAAGGACTCAAAGTGGATCTTGGTGATGAAGACAATTGAAAATCTCTCTCATGTTTACTAGCCGTACTTTGTTGGCTGTCATCTCCCCAGACAGGTGGTCTGAATCTGAATTTTGTCAGCCTGAAGGTAGAATGTCTCAGGGAGGCAAGTACCAGTAACAGTAGCAATGAAAAATAAATACTCACCTTCAATGAAAAACTAAAGGCTAAACTGAGAGCTGCCTAGGCAACTGATCACTAGATAATATGGTGCATTTGGATGCCACAGTCCTGTCCAGGGCAGTCCTTTGAAGCAGTGAGCACTGTCTGCTAATCTAGGATGAGCAGAAACAGAAGAGTTTTTGCAAGATGGTGGTTCACTGGCACTTGAGCAGATGCAGTGGCTGGCTGCATCTGCAAACAGAAGGCTCTCCTCTTGTCCTCCTTATTTTCCCACTTCCCACCTCTTGTCCCATCTCTCTTGTCTGTGACTATGTTTTTATCCTCTCCATGGGTTTGTTGCTCACCAGACTTTTCCGGGAGAAGACCTAACTCATAAAAACAGTTCAAACTCACACAGATTTCTTTTTTTTCCCCTGGATTTATCTTCTGCTATTGTGATAAATTAAACTGGCTCAGAGGGGACTGAAGTGTGCCAGAGCCAGCACCAGGTGCGCAGAAGAAACAAGCACGTGGTGGTGGTTGGGAGTAAAAAGCAGGCAAAGGTGTGGAAAAACCAGAATAGTAACTTGACTTTGGGCAGATTCAAGCTGCTGAGTTTGCTCACCATATCTTTTGTTTTAAGAGCAGAATGTAATTCTAAAGCATAGTAATTATTTGTTTGCCCAGTGATGACCTTTATATACATACAGCCCGAAATGTCTGTGCTCTGGACGTGTCTCATGTATTGTCAATATACCACTGAAGCTCTCTGAGTTTTGAATCCTAATAACTTGAGCTCTTTTGTTCTAATTCAGTTCTTTCAAACCAGAACCCTCACAGCCATGTTTGTTTGGTGTAGTTTCTGTAGCATACAAATTCTTGTCTCTAAGACAATATCTTTCTACAAGGTCCCCTGAGAGAATAATTTGCATTAAAGTTAGCACAGCAGTAATACTATTTGACATATTTCATGGAGACACATCCCAAGGCATTGTCATTAATCCTTGAAATGCGACAAATACATTAAAAGCAAAACAGGCAATTAAAAAGCTTTAAAAAAAGGAATTGAGATGGTCTTAGCATACAGAAACAAATACAAAAACTCTCCAAGTCAATTTCACAATTCAAAACCATAATAACAGGATGTTCTTTCTCCACTCGGTTGTCACTGGAACTTTGGCATTTGCAGTAGTCACAGAACACAAACTGTCTTTAGGGCTGTAATACATAATGAACTTGGACAATGAAGACACGAGACTATTTAAAGCTTGGTATACTATTGAGTAACCTTAGCATCAATCCTATAAAAGGCTAGAAGTCTACAGGGAAATATCATTGATGTAATTATATTCTGGCTGACCTTAGTGTGAAGTGGAATACAGACAATACCATTTCAGGCTGTCTCTAGACCAGGCAGGATATCATTAGCCCGGCAAATGAAACATTGCATTAATCACTCTTGTGCTAGGACTATCATTTGATGCAAGACAAAAAGTGCCCTGCCTTATGGCTAACCCTTTGTGTCTCTCAAACTGCTCCACTTATAATCCCCTAAAACATCAGGTTTGATTCTAAAGAAATTATTTATTTTATTAATTCTAAAGATTTATTTATGAATACACAGTAGCAATGTTTAGCAATAACCAAAAGTTGCTATGATGAAACAGTAAAATGGTTACTAGACTGTTGTCATTTTCACAAACAATAAGGGAAAATCAACCTCCACTTCTCTGTAAGTTGCACTCTGCCCTTTGCTACTGGGCCATCAGGGGAACACATTGGGGAACTCCCCAGTCAGGCCTCTTATTATAATTGATGTTAATGCAGAACTGCATGTCAATGTGACTGTGCAATAGTCACAAAATTCAAGTGTAAGTAGATGTTTATGCTACTGTATATTGCCTTAAGTTTCAATAACACACACAAAAAAGTAGGAAACTATATGAATTGTTTAGAGCTTAAATGCTAATTAGAAAAAAAGCTGCTGTAAGTACCCTATGATATGAAATAAGAATCAGCCATTCCCAGTCCCACTGCTCCAGAGAGACTGAACACCCATCCACTGCAAAGCAGTGGAGTGCCATGGGGCTTTGTGGATTTGCAGTCCTAAGAACAGCACAAATACACCTCTACCCTCCCTCTGGTTTGCATCATGTTGGTTCAGTTTCTTTGCTTTTGTCACTCTGAAGCCGGGATCAGGACAAAAACAAAATTCCATTTCCAAATAAAAGAAGATAAAATTGTTAGTGTGAAATACCTGAAAAATGTGTACTAAAAGGACTTTTATACAGCATCTACCAGAGAAACATTTTTGTCTTGTTGAAGCACTTTTTTTCAGGAAGACAGTCTATCGATATAAACTCATTTGAATATGATACCATTAGTAATAATGATATGACTACCTGTTAATTGAGACCAGACTCCTGCAAACATACACACTTTCTTTGCTAGCTCCACTTGTCCTTTTTTATATTTATTTACGTGTTTTCTTTGGGACCAAATTACAGTATATCTTGGTCTTGAGGGTTATTATAGCTAATGATATACTTACAAAAAGTGAAATTGCTATCTAAGCCATTAAAACAGCTGACTAAAAGATTAAGACATATGTCTGGATAGATAAAATATTCTTTGCAGTTCCTGTATTCTGGGCTGCTGAAAGGTCTTAACTCAGTTTTAATAATTCATTCGTAGGCAAATGACCACCCTCAGTGTTGCACAAATTGGTCATAAACTAAATAGGAGCATGAGGATTTTGATGAAAAGCAATAAAATATGTACAGAAGTGTTGAAAGTCTGTGGATTACATTATCAAGGGGATTCATAGTTGCTAAACCTGAAAAGTCCCAAAGATAGGCTCTGGCTCATCAAAATTGGCTCTGAGGAGTGGACATAGGCATCTCTCACGTGAATGGAGTAGAGTGACACAAGATCTAGGCATTTCCATAAGGAAAGCAGACCATGCCAACAGAGTGCAGGGCTTAGAACTCACCATATTGTGATGCTGTGATGTGAAACATTTCATTTTCTCAGGACAGTGTCAGCAGTTCAAAACTGGTATAATCTGAGATGTGGTATATGAGGCATCTTCACATAAGGGTGCTACTTTTCCATGAGGGGTTTATCTGAGTCACTCTAGGATAAATTAAGGTAAATTTTCCCAGCATTTTCATTGCCATTTTCATGCCATTACTGCAGTGGATGAGATCTGAAAAGTGAAAAGAAAAAACCCTGAAAACTAAAAATAAGAGGACATGGCAGGATAAGGAAAGAGAAAATGAAGTGCTCTTATTTCTTTATGAGTATCTCCACAAAAACATGCAGAACCAGGCCAGAATTGACCAAAACCATAAGATCCATAAGCTGATTTTCACTGTGAAATTTGATACACAAAAATCAGCATGACTTCAGAAGTGGAGAATGAAGATTTGTGCTTAAAATGAAACCTTAGCAATGTCAGCTTTATTCTAGAGCAGTTCTTCCAGCTGCAGCTGTGAATTCAGCTGGGGTGTAGTACATGTGGCCTCGGATCTCTTAACATTCAGAGAAAAGAAAATATGAGAAGATAAGGAAAAGATAATTCTTCTTTCAGTAAGTGCTCACAATTTGCTGCCAGCCCCAGTTAATATATCCAAGTCTTGATTTATATGTCTTAAAAATACTGAGCAACTCCCAAAGCAGGCTGCGTCCCTGGAGAGAACTAGATGGGTTAAAGTTAAAATTCCTTGGCAATATTCAACCCTTTTAGGGAAAGAAAAGCAGGGTAGCAAGGCAGAGTGAGAAGAGATGAACAGCAACAGACAGACCAACTGACTCCTTTGGCTTCCAAATTGAAAATGCTAGAAGTGCATTTTCCCTGGTAATTGCTGTATATCTGAGTATTTTGTCTAACATGAAGGTAAGAAAATTGCTTACTTAATTTGTACTGATGAAGTGAATATGGAAAGTGCAATGAAATATTAATTTATATGAAGAAATAGCTGAAAAAAGTATTTGGACAGCATTACAAGAAAGAAGAAAATTTAAAAACGAGCTTGCACAACTAAGCTGAAAAATCTGTGTGACATTTTCCTTTTATTTCTTAAGCTGACTAGCATATAGATTGCAGAAATCTTGAACAACTGCATGACCTAAAAAGGGAGGAAAAGTAGAAAAGCAAAGTAAATTTGCTTCTTTTTTTTCAGGTGCTGGGAATTTTTCTGTTGCTGGAAGTTTCAGGCTTTTTTCCCATTTTTTCCAGGTGAATATTTATTTCATAAAATACATGCTGAAGGTTAAGCATGTGTAATTGTAGTGCATAATGTGAGGCAGGGTTTCAAGGGGTCATCAGGTGTGTTTTCTGGGAGAAATACACACTGGTGTCAGCTCTGGCACCGCCAGGAGTGGCAACAGTGAGGCATTATGGTGTCCTTTAACTCCTACCCAGAGGAGTCAGCCATCCTTGGGGAAGAGAATGCACGGTGATGGTGTGAAGCACAGCAGCCCATGTTTGTGAAACACAGGAGAGCTTACCCCAGGCCAGCCCCAGTCCCACAGACAGGTTGCACCCACAATGCCTCCCATGGAAACTAGCAGTTTGTTTTGTTACTGATCTTTAGGCTAGGTGAATGTGTCTAGTGTCTTCTTCCCAATGGCCAGAAAGGCCAAGCTGGGACTGATTTCATTCTTACACCTGAAAAGCAAATCCAAGTGGTTTTATAGTAAACCTAGTCATACCCCTAATTATTATTGAAGGTTTGCTTTGTCTTTTAGGAAAGTTTTGCACTCATGCTTATGGATGGAAATCTCTGATGATTTTCCTCTCTCTTTTCTTTTGTTTATTGTTATTTTGGGGTAGGTGGATGGGGGTTTTAGTGTTGTGTTTTGCTTGTTTCTTGTTTGTTTGTTTTTTTAATGCAAACCCCAATACCGGAGCAGCCCTTCTCCTCCAATCCATTGCCGCTGGAATTCTTTCGGCCCTTGGTCCGAATGCAATGGTTGTACTCAAAAGCAGGTATAGATGGACACATTTTTTCTGTATTCATAACCTCATTAGCATATACTTTTTCCCCCTAGTAATAAAGAAGCCACTCTAACATTAAAGCCCCAAACCAGGTGCTCAGACTAAAGCCTCAGCAAAACAAGAAGACCAAAGAGCAAAGAACTAAGAAGATAAATCCCCCAGTCTGTTCCAATATGTTTCCTTTCAAAGCTATGATGTTCATGTTGTAAAATAATTTGTGCTCTTTTTATTTTGGCGATAGTTTCAAAAAGCTCAGCTGAACTGTCTAGTAAATATAGCTATTTCTCCACTGATGCTGGTTTGTACCAATTCCAGTGATTTTTCATTAGTGGCATGTCACAAGGGAAGAAAACTTGGTTGCAATGAAAGTAAGTTGATGATTTTTACACTGCAACTCTGTAGATGTGCAAGACACTTTCTTTTGATCTTCCTTCTTATTTACTTTGTGTTACATCTGTATAAGGAAGGATTAGTCAAAATTAAAAATGTGCCATGAGACAGTACTAACTTTTTAGAAACAAAAACTAGCCCACTGGATGTAAGATTTTATCATCTTCCTTAATAACATTGTTTACTTTGTAGAATGTTAACAAATTCATATCAGGCAGGGTTAGTTGAATTAAAAATGTAAAAAAACCACTTAAATTTCTTAGCAGCTTACTCTTGACTTCAGTTACATATTAGATTTTTGAGCAAACCAAGCCAAGCTCATGCAGTAGTGTAAAGACATTAATAGACAGAAGTGTTGTCTTTCTATTAACTTGAGAGTTTGTTACCATATGGTCATAATAACCTGGTGTGGGTGTTCTCAGAAAAAATAGCGAATGTCTGGAGTAGTAGCACCATCTTCACAGTGGCAAACTATTCTGTCTTTTCATTTGGATTTTCCACGATCTCCTTTGATTTGCATCCAGATTAGGAGACGGACAGTGGCAGTTTATGGCCAGTATGGAGGAAACCCCTGCTCTGGGGATGCCTTTGAAACAAGATCATGCACCCCCACAAGGGGATGCCCAACAGAGGATGGCTGTGGTGATCGGTTCAGGTGTTTCTCAGGTACCATCCAAGACCATTTTCAATATTTTCTACTCATGAAGTTAAGAAAATAACCTTGTTATTTTTCAACTTCAGTAAATGGCAATGTATTTGCAGTGTTCTTGATCGACAGAGGAATTTGACTTAGGTGAATGTTTCCTTTGATTCCAGCCTCAACTGTGCATCCTTTTAAATTAATCTGGAGTATTGCAGAGCATTGAAGATAATATGCTGTAGCCCTGGTACCCTCTCTAACTCATTCTGCCTTACTTGTTTGCTCCAGAGAACAGATTTTTCATGACAAGAAGGTAGTTAAGGAATGCAACCTTGCATTGATATCTTGCAGCTGTTCTAGGCTATTCTCAAACATGAAACTACCTGGATCATGGAAACTAATGCTCCATAAAATGTATCCTAAGTGGCTCCCATTACCTTCACAGAGGAGCACATTATCTTGTAGGTAGATATTTATCACAGACATATGTTGGTGCTGCTGGGGAGACAATCACAGTTAATCACCAGTGATTGGGTCAAAGGGTGAAAGCTTAGAAAGTATATCTAGAAGTCAACTGTTTCACTGATATATCATAAGCCTTGAATGGTTATGGCTCTCTTGAGTGTGCTATGCACTATTTCTTTATGTCGCATTTAATGTTTCATAAGCCCTTGTGGGCACAGGCTGTTCATCATGGGAATGAATATGCTAATTAATGTAGGAGATTAATAGGACTTCTGCTTTGATTTTAGGTGATCTATTTTTAAACTAACAAACACTTCTTTCCCTGTGCATGTTTGTCCTGATTTAGGTCAGTGCATTAGCAGATCCCTAGTGTGCAATGGCGATCAGGACTGTGAGGAGGATGGTGCAGATGAAGATCGATGTGAAGAGAGGAAAACTGTATGTGATATTGACAAAACACCTCTGAATTCAGAACTTACAGGAGCAGGGTAATGTTCTGTGCCGGGCTCAGTAGTACTGGTATCAAATGCACTTACATTTTGATGTGTTTGCAAGCTCTGGGTGTACAGATAGACTTCCTGTGCTTATGGTAAAACATCCTATATGCAAAAGTGTTCAGTAAAACTGCTTCCACCATGCCAGCAGTTCAGTGCAGGATGTACAGGTCCTGTGACCTGAAACACAGGATAGAGCTTTCAGTGTTTTGATTCTGCTATTGAAAGACAGCTACTAAGATATGAAATCAAATTTCAACTAGTAACACACAATCTTCAGAATGGAAAAAATGAGCTAGCAATGTTCATTGTTTTTGTTCATTGCTGTTGAATTTAGCACTCTAGATTCAAATGGATTTCTGTTTATACATCCGAACTGCAACCTACCAAAGTAACTGTTTTAAGTTTCTTTGGTGCTGATTTATCACTTGTTATACAATATATGTCAGATATAATAACCACCCCCCCCCATATTTTATAATGGATGCACTGTTGTTTCTGTGTTGCCGTAATTGTTCAAACAATAAAACTTAAAATCAGTTGAGATAGATATAAATGTCTTAATCTATAGAGATAATGAGATGTGTTAATTTTTGTTGACAAATGAAGAAAAACATTTCCCTTTCAGTGTTGTAACATGCTGCAGTTCTGCATGTATAAAAGTCTATCAAGTGATAAACCCTTGGTTAAATCAGCCTGTGATCATGATTTGCAGATACAGCACTCAGTTATAATGGCTCTGAATTTTTGTCTCTGTCTTAATGACGTATTTTTTCTTCTTATAGCTTCGATATTATTACTGGTGAGACTAAGGGAAAAGTCATTCATACAAAAAGCTTTGGAGGGCAATGCAGGAAGGTCTTTAGTGGCGATAGGAGAGAATACTATAGGCTGAGTGAAAGTGTTCTCGCTTATAATTTTCAGGTATGTTTCCCCCTAAACATAGCTTTGTATTTACAGTCAGGATTAAAATTGGGAGAATGCTGCAAAGCTTGCAGAGGCCCGTGGCAGGTACACTTCCCTAAACACAGCTCGGTGACACCTGTACCCTTTCCGCAGTTCCTTAGTATTTTGAAATACATATTGGTGCATATCTTGCTAAAATAAAAGGGAAAAAAAAAAGGTTAATTTCTTAGATGTGATTTCTAAGTCTCTCACAGTTAGACTGAATGTAAAGCTAATCTCCTTAGCATAAGCAGTGACCTGAATCACCCTAAGAAATGCTTTGGGGGGTGAAATACAGGGCTTTGGTATGTTTGTGTAGATCTTCCAGAGATGTTTTGTTTGAAGTCACTGTCTCAGTGATTTGATTTGTCTCATATTCATCAAAAGCATGCCAAACAATCCATAATGTACTTTACAGCATAGTGTAAATACTTGAGATATATAGATATTGATATAGATTTAGATATATAAATATAAATGCATTTCCATGCTGTTCCAGTAGTGTGCAGTACTTTTTATGAAATCTAAAATGGATTCAGCCTGAAAAACACATCAGTTTATTTTGCATCAGAAAGGCGTTGCTCTACTCTGTAAGTTATATAAGTTTTTAAATCCTACATGAAGCTTTTCATACAGATGTCTATCTTTCACCTTTCTAGGTTAAAGTTCAGAATGATTTCAGTTATGAGTTTTTCAACAGTACCTGGTCTTACATGAAACACATAGAACGGTATGAAGATTCAAACAAATACAAACACACAGAGAATAAAAATCTGCAAAAGGTATGTATAACTTGTCATTACAGCTTAGTATTTTGCATAAATGTTTTCATTATTTTATTCATGTGTTTTTGTAGTGAGATGAAAATGCTTGTTTTATAAAGATATTTTTGGCACAAAGTGCATGTCAGTAAATATCCCGTAAAACCTTTAAAAGAGATCACTGGTTTGCTTATCAATCCAGAGGAGTTGGCTGCTGTTTCTACTTCCTCCATCTTACTTATTTAGTAGTAATTTATTTATTTACTATCTGTTTTTCTCCCTATTTAAGGGAGAAAATCATTGGCTTCTTCTTATAATTGATTTTTTTTTTAAGTGGTTGATTGCCCTTTTGTTTTTTTCCTTACCTCTTGGTCAGGATAGTGGAGAAAAAAGATTGAAATACTTCTGTGGTTAAAATTAACTTATTTTATAATGCATTTTCCATTAGTAGAACTCCATTAAGAGAGAAATATGGTGTCTTTAACAGACAGGAGGTCACAGTACTTATGCCTTTAACTTATTTTAAAAGGAGCATTAGATAAATAATTTGAGAGTAATTTTCAATTGTGAAAAGAAGTACAACCTCTATTTTACAGAAAATGAAATCAAGTAACAAATGTATGCATTTTATGGCCCCCATGCAGACACTAACAACGACATATTTTGAGACTCAGCATAACCAAGTTCAAAAGCAACTCTGAGAGTCTGAAGTAAACAGTATTGTATAGGCATATTGGATTTCACAGTTAAGCAGCATTCTCAAAATGGCTAGAGCCCCTTACAACAAAACCCTTACCTAGACAAAACGGGGTGCAAAAAACAACTTACTGCCTGTGATTTCGTTTCAGACAAAGCTTGTTAACATTCTTCTACCAGGCTTCTGATTCTGGGTCTTTGAAGAGTGGGATCTCACTTGCCCTTATGCTAGTTTTCAAGTATACAGGAGGAAAAGAAAGATGATGCAGCAATTACAAATAAAGGTCCAACCATATTTCATTACTTCAGGGTGTTCTTTTTGCATTTACTGTGTTGCTTAGACATATCTAACAGCTCTGTAAAGCTGTTGGTTAGTTGCCAATAGAATGTGTGTGCCATCTGGCTATTAGGAGCCACTCTGATAGTCACATGGAGCATGACTGATGGCTTTTCCTTCCCCCAGAGTAAGCAGCTGATGGTTGTTGAGAACAGTGTGGAAGTTGCTCAGTTTATTAACAACCGCCCAGACTTCCTCCCTCTTGCGGAGCCTTTCTGGAAGGAACTGTTCAACCTTCCGGTCATCTACGAGTACAGCGTCTACCGAAGACTTATTGAACGTTTTGGGACACACTTCTTACACTCTGGGTCTCTGGGAGGACGTTACAAAGTTATTTTTCACATGGATACTGACAAAATGAAAGCAGAAGGTAGAGTACTACAGTGTTTGTTGCAGAAAGCAAAGTCAAGAATAAATCAGGAATAAAAATATATATGTGTGTATTTCCAGCTGTCTAAAATCAAGAAACAGACTTCTATAAGCTACCACATTCTCTTCATGGTCATAAGAAAGAAGACGAGAACACTAAAAAATGTGCTCAAACCACAGTATTTAGTTCTAGATCCATGTTTGTGACTTGCAGTTCTCCAGGTATTAAAGATATATATGTATATATATATATATATATGTATAGTCAGTTTAGGACCTCCTCAGGCTAAATTTGAATATAAATCTCAAAACAATGTTAAAGTTTAAAGGTTACATGGAGATGAAGGTTGGGTAAAACTGTAAAGCAGAAAAAAATTACAGAGCAAAACCCAGAGTTGCACCTATAATGGTAATCAGTTGGAGCAGTGCTGTAGAATTATGGACTGCTGAGAAAATAAATGATACTGTAAACTGTTCTCAGATACACCTCACACCTCTGAGCATTCATCCATAAGCTTTAGCAATGTGTGGATCACTAGTTAGTTACCTTCTAGTTTACTTCATGACCTCTCCAGCCAGCAGGAAACTCAGAAATGAAGCCAACACACTTTCTGTGTCCGGTATTGTTAATGGATGGATTATCTGCAGGTGTCAGCATAACAGACTTGTACAAGTGTACCTCGTCAGGCTGGAATTTACTCTTTGTGAAGAAGAAGAAGCAGGAATGCACCAAACTTGATGAACTGCTTCTGACTTCTTCAGGTAAATGTTCAGTGGTGACTCACATAGTGGTCATGTATCCATCTCTCATCTCATCCTAAATAGCTGCCAAAATGAGGAGCAGGTGTTGATAACTTTGATGAATTCTGTCCTAACATGCTGAACCCAGACATCAAGTGTCTGGTTTGAAAGACTCTATGGCACTTGTCAGTTATTACTAATGCCTTTCCCAGTAAATAGCTCTTTCCTGGACACCCTAAGTTAGAGCTGCCAAGACACCTGGAAAAACAAATACCTCCTATATGTGATCAGTATAGGAGCTCTGGACCAGGCAAAGGTGGTTGAACTGCACCAGTGAGTCCTTTCACTACTTGCTAGCAGAGTTTTTGTGTGTATTGTTTCTATTTCCATTTGTAAACATAGCAATGCTTACATTTTTGTATTTCCTATCCTGAATCCACAGGAACCAGTGGCAATAAAATTAAGGGAGACCCTTACATAGAAGGAGGAAGCCCTGGTGCTGTTGCTGGCCTTAGTTATCTAGACCTGGATAATCCTGCTGGGAACAGTCGGATGTACACCTCGTGGGCTGCATCAGTGACAGACTATCCCAGAGTAATTAAAAAAAAGGTAAAGCTATTTTCCTGAAGCACAGGTGAGCAGATGGGGTCACTTCAAGGGGAGAAATTACTAAGCTACAGCTGGTGATTAATCATGCTGTGATCTACACTCATTTTGTTTTCAGATCACTTTGTGAAAAAGGAAAGTGCTCAGGAAAATGCTGTGAAGCAATTATGATCAGGTGTATCACAAATCTAAGTCCATTGACAGGTCAATACCAGCCTTCAGTGACTTTAGTGGAGTTCTGGTTAGGAATAGAGGGTCATGTTAGCATTGGAGAAAGACCAGATGTGAGATAGCCCCTTTTCCAAAATGCATACAGGTGTGTCTGTGTGGCTTCCACTTCACTTGCCAACTTCTGCATATCCCTTTCCTCTCTCCTTCTTCATTTTGCATAGCAGAAGTTTAGCATACCTGGAGATTCTCCAAGTCAGACACTTCAGAGCAGGGCATGGCCCTATCCACTGCTACCTTGTCTATGTCCCTTTTGGGAACTGCCCACATACTCAAGAATGGTATAAGCCCCAATTATTTCTGTTAGGAATATTTCAGCTAAATGTAAAAGCATATAATAGCATAAAGTAATCAATTTAAAGGCAAAATATTTAACTTTTTTGTTACCTTTTATCACTGTTCAATGAAGTGCCATAGTCGACTCTTTAAATGTCCTCTTTTTTTTTTTTTTTTTTTTTATGCTGGGAACATCTAAGTGAGAATTCAAGTTACTCTACATTGGTGGTCTGTGTTGTACTTTTATCTCACCTATATTCTCATAGCTCAAATGTGTTTAAACATGACTGATATACCAGTGGCATTAAAGGATGTTTTTAAACAGAACTGGCTTTTTATAAAAAGGCTAATATTAAATACTAATGTAAGATTTTAGCAAACTAGCAAATTAGAGTATCTAATGTGCTAAGTCCTATGAGCCAAAGCATATGTCACAAATTATTTTGTGTGATGAAACGTGCTTATAAACTCTTATATCCCAGTCATAACTATTTAATATGCATATTTTCCTACTGTGTGTAGCTAACACCATTATATGACCTGGTAAAGGAAGTGCCCTGCTCCTCAGTCAAAAAGCATTACCTAAAACAAGCCATTGAAGAATATATGGCTGAAAATGATCCCTGCAAATGTCAGCCTTGCCAGAATGGTGGTGAGGCAGCTGTGGAAGGAACACAATGTGTGTGTTACTGCAAGCCTTACACCTTCGGAGCAGCTTGTGAGCTGGGAACTCTTGTGCAAGATCAGCCAGGTCAGCACTCTTCAAACCTGTGGGAGTTTAGAGGTGGCAAAATGTGTTCTCCTGCTTCCAGAGTCTGTCTGTTCCACTGCACACCCATGCAGTGGATTGTTGGGGTGAGATATCACTGCAAACAAACAACATGGGGAGGGTCATGGGGAGGGTCACGCTAAACATTGGTTTAGTGTGTCTAAACAGTCCTTAGCAAAGAGCTGGTTTTATTATTAGTGTTAAATACAGTGGACAATACTAACTGCTCGATGCAACCATCTATGAGTAAGTACATATTTTAAATTAATTATCAATGACTTCAAAATTTTTTACTTTTTAATTTTATAATTAGTAGTAGCTGATAGCTGTTTTTATGTTCTCTCAGACACTGATAATATATAGCCTCTGTGGAATTATACCTATGTCAAAGTTGGGGAAAGATGGAAGATTAGATTACTGCAATCTGGAATTTTCTGTAAGGGCACAGTTGGGGCTGTCACTAGCTTTGAACAGCCTGTGCCTTTGAACCTCTCAGAGAGAATTCTTCAAAGAGAGCGTGGTTTAAAGAGAGTAGCTTACACATTAAACCAAATATTCCCAAATGTTACACAGATGTTGTTGATGGACAATGGAGCTGCTGGTCTTCCTGGAGTCCTTGTTCAGGGGGAAGAAAATCAAGGAGTCGAACTTGCAACAACCCCTCCCCACGCGGTGGTGGGAAAGCCTGCCTGGGAGAGCAGCGTGAAAGCAAAGCATGCGAAGATGAAGAGTTGCAGCATCTTCGGTAAGTAGTAAAAAACACTTGGAGACAATTGCTGAAAGATTTAAAAATTTGTTTCAGAGGGGTGCATAAACTATTGAATTCAAGGAGATCACTTACTGAGCTTTAATATTTAAGTTGAAAGAAAATGAAATTCAGAAGCTGTGAATGTTATAGAAGATAAGGCTAAAAAATGGGGTAAAAGCCAGTAAACTTGACAGCATTCCATTTACCATTCTCTTGGATAGGCTGGCAGTGCCTGATTTCAATGTAATCATGATCTAAATGTAGGCATAAGAGTTTTGAAAATGGGCTTTACTGAGGAGTATAGCATTTTGAAAGAAGGCTAAATTCAAGCTAAACTGTACTTTTGTTTGCTTCATAGCTTGATTGAACCACACTGTTTTGATTTATCCATAAACCCTACAGAATTTTGTTCACCTCCTCCTCTTTTAGAAAATGGATTTGTTCAAGTAAGTTGTTTCTGTTGCTCTGTTATCTGTTCTGTCCCTGTTTGCAATGTCTTTTCTACAGTTAACATAGATGTTCACTTACAAATTTGTAGTTCTCTTGGCAAGGTTAGTATCCAACCTAGTGAATAGCCACTCTTGCAGCATTTTTCACTGTCTGAAATTTACATGACAGTATCCAAAACTTTGAACTAAAAGTTAGATAAAACCAGAAAAGCCTCACTCTGAAAACCAGAACGAGATCTTTGCTTCTCTGGACCATGGTACCTACAGAGAAAGTCATCTGCTTGTTCTTTATTCCATATATGTATTAAAAATTTACTGAGCCATATGGATTACATATAAAATCACAACAAACTAGAGAGAAAATATGCTCACTCATCCAGGAAGTCCATAATGAAATTATAAACAGATTTTAGGAATCTTCACTCTGTAACTCACTATTCCGCTTTCTCTGGTGAAATGAAGATCTGGCAAGATACTTGGCTCACCATAGCTTAGGCCTATTTGACAAGGGGGACTAATTCCTCGCTTGGAGAAATGGATTATGCCTTCTTCATGTTATCAGGCTGTCACAAGTCTCTTTGCTCAATAAATAAATAAATAAAAGAATTAGTTCACAATTCATTAGTTGCCTCAGCACAACTGCAACATGTGGCAAGATCCAAAATCTTGCCCTCCCTCTTTAGCTAGTGATTTTTTTTTAATCAATAGTTGTCTCCTACATTGATATTTTTAGTTCACAAACTAAAGGTAAAACCCTAAAATTCATGGAGTAGTCTCAATTTTTCATAAGAAAAGTCCACCATGTTAACCTTTAGAAAGCTGATAGCACGCCATCCTAAAAATTGGCAAAGCCATATTCTCTCCACCGATCTCCCCCTAGCCCAAGGCTGTTCAAGATCTTATCCTTCCCTGCTAATGTTTGTTAGCAGCCATATTTGCAGTTTGTTTATACACCATCAGAACAGCACTGTTCCATACCCCTTTTGATTTAGTGACTTGATAACCAGGATTGCCCCCACTATTCCAGACTCTCATTCACTGCATTGTAGAGTAGCAGTCATACTTCTCACTGTCCTCAGTTGCTGCATTCTGGAATCAAAGAGAGTTAGTGCTGCTGGTAGTTCTTATATTTTATACCCAAAATTTCACCTGTTCATTTTCTTTCAGAATGCTGAAAACTCATACCCTGTTGGGAAAAACATTGTTTACGCATGCAAACATGGGTATTCTCTTGTTGGTGATCCTGTTGCTAAGTGTCGCAGTAATTTACAGTGGCAAGTTGGAGAGAGATATTGCCAGGGTATGTCTAACTAATGCTTGTTTTAAACTACAGCTCCATTTCTGAATTCCAATGGAACATCTCAGAACATCTGCTTTCCAGCTACAATGGGGGGAAAAGACACACCTGTATTTCCCAGTTCCCTAGACATAATCATGTCTAAATTGACTTCTATTGTGAATCCAGATATTGTAATGCTGAATTAGAAACATACCCATAAAGTCTAGTTTGAATTAAGGCTGAAACTGAGGGAGACTAAATTCCAGCCCAGGAATTACTTCCTGTGGAGACAAGCATTGTTGCTTACTTCAGTCCTAGGGCTGTATGCAAGAACCATGAGAATTTTCCGCACTGCAGTTCCACAGCTTCCTTTCTGTCTCTCCTTTCAAGCAGGACTGACTGCCCACAAATGCTAGCCCACACTGTTTAAAGGCCATGCCTGTGTGTACCAGGACATGGTCTCCCAGGGTCCTGTATGTGTGATATACCTCCACTAGGAAGCTGTTGTCTAGTAGGAACTGTCAACAGAAACATGGGTCCCAAGGACATGGAAGCCCTCATCCAGCTAGGGCTGCACCTGCACACAGTAGGAGAAGATACTCCTGTGTCTGTGTCCTTATTTTTGCATGTTTGACTGGTGTGATGAGTTACTATCCTGACTGTTATGTTTCTACAGGAAAGTCAGCCAACCCCTCCACTCAATTTTTTAAGGAATTTTGGAGAAAACAAAACTATGTCTGCTTTATGCAATCCACTGATTTACTGTGGCTGTCTCAAATGCTTCAATCCACAGAAACTGCATGTCTCCTGCCTGACCTGGAGGGGGGTCTGCAAGGAGAGCCATGGAAACCTGTGTACGAGATTGGTGAGAGAATAACCCTGTCTTGTCCACACGGCATGCACTTGGAAGGGGCACACTCTATTTTGTGTGAGCCCAGCCTCAAGTGGTCTCCTGATGTGAAGACTATCCAGTGCAAGAGACCAGATAAGCCACTGCAGTCCTCAGGTACAGGAGTTTCTGAGTTTCTTTCTAACTAAGCTTGATGTAATTTAGATATATATAGATCTATTGCTAAGACAGTGATAGAGAAGCCATACTTACATCACCAGCAAGAAGCACAGAAAACATGGGGGTGTGTTTTCTGTGGCCTGTTCAAATAAGATGCCTGAAGGCATTTCATTGAAGTTTCGTTAAGGCTTTTTGCTTCCCACTCCTCCATTGCTATCCAGTGTTGTCACTAACTATTTTAAGAAACTGCCTGGGATTGATGCAGTCTGTTCTGCCACACAAATATGTTTCACTTTTCACACTTTGTATAACACTACCACCATATGAACTACACCTCAGAGTTTTTCTATTGGAAGCTGTTCAGTGCACCAGAGCCTCTTGTGACAGAGGAAGACAGGGCTGACTGACTGCTTTTGCTGATCTGGCATTCAGGTAGCTGATATGAAGTAAATATCCAGGAACTGGGAGCAATGGGAAAATGCTGCTTTAAGTTCATGCTATTTAAGCTCTAGTTTGATATGGGCAGGCAGTGGCAGAAAGGGAAATAGGCTACACCTTCAAGCAGTTCTAAGTCATCTTTTCCAACCATAGAAGACAGACAAGAATTTCTGATAAGTACTGCTGTGGTGCTTATCAGTGACACTGAGGCACCCAAGCAGCTTGTGCTTCAAGCCTGCCACATCTTCACCTGAGGTCCCAGGTATTCACCTGGGGAGACCCTTTACTGGGGACAACAGCCACTGCTGTAAGAGGCTAGGCACATCTACATTTTTTCAGTCCTCTCCTTATCAGCCAATGCTGCTGACATTGCCTCAATTGCAGAAAAAGGAAGGTGACAGTCAGGCTTAGACTTCAAAAGGCAACAGTCCTGTGAGATTCCTGGTGTAAGTCACCTGCTGTCACAAGCACATCAATACGAAGCATAGTGATTTCTGAAGGAATAGCACAGCTGTACATAAATGACTTGCTGCTGCTAAACTGCCAGAGTAGCAGTGCTGTTACCAATTACTTAGGCTTAGCCTCAGTGACTGATTTACGTTTGTTTTTTTTGCAAACATCATGTTAGCAAATTCCAGCAATAATTGGAAAATTTCGAATACTTCCATCAGAAAGAAAGAAACAGCTTGTGCCTGGCTGTATAGGAGCATTATATTAGTATATAAGTTATAAAAAAAAAGGATAACATTTGGATTAATAACAGTGAAGAACTCAAGAAGTGTGAGATAAGAAGGGTAAAAATTGTGAAGATAAGTATTCACAGACACAGTGGCACACATATATTTGGATGGGAGTGTTTAGTCACTGTGCAACCAACTACCCAGGGGATGAACAAATGCAGTGATTTTTGATGAAAATTTCCCCTCTGCAGGAGGATAGGATTGTGCTTGCTGTCTTTATTGCAATGCACTACAACTCTTATTTTTTCTTTTTTTTTTTTTTCTTTTTCTTCTTCTTCTCTGATAATTTGTCTGTTTTGCTTAGCAAGTCTTAATCTGTAAGGAAGGTATTTTTTTAGGAAAGGCAACAATCTGGAGTACTAAATTTTCATGTTAACAGACACACAATCTGAAAAAAAATCAGGATGAAACCTCTTTAGAAATTGTGACCATATGGATTTAGCAAAGTCTTGCTGTCAATATGCTACAGAAACCTACAAAGAAATCTTTAGCAACATTTGGAGTAGAACACTCTACTTAAAGAATGGTACACCTGCAATCATGAAATTTCCCCAATAATTACTATTATTTTTATTTTAAAAGTTGGTACAAACTGAGGACTGATGATGGAACGTGTAGTTTTCATTACCATCAGTGTAAAGATAAAGATATTTGGGTAAAAATAAAGATATTTGGGTTCACATAGGGGTTTGAATCCTTAGCTTGTCTAGTGACAACAGTGAAGTCAATAATTCTGAAACCCAACGACAAAACTGTTCCCAGCTATGATTCAGCAGTGCTAAATTTAGCAGAAAGAAATAGCTGCTGCAGAAATGAGGTGAATGTTTAAGCTTTAACATAGTACTTGTCTCTTTCCATCTGGCTGGTGACCCATGGATAAATTACTGAACAGTAACTTTGCGAAGTGTATCATATCTTTTTAATACTGTTGATTACTTCTCTGTAGTAGATACTCTTAATGACCAAGTAGGATGTGACTTTATGTCATGACTAAATAATTCAGTGCCTTTTAAACTCAACAGATAATTTCAGAGTAGACCTCTAACAGCCCTTGTTTTTCTGACCCTTAATATCTGTGTGTTCTTCTACTTCAGTGCCCAGTGTGAAAACAGAAGTGACAGACCCTAAATGTCAGCCATGGGAGAAAGTACATCTGTCACAATGTGTGTGCAAAATGCCCTATGAGTGTGGGTAAGTTCAGGCTCAATTTGGTAATTAGATCCTCACTTTATTCAAGACCAATTACATTTCATAAGTTTTCAGTCTATGACAGAGGAGAAAACTTTACTTACATGAGGAAGAGACATTGTACTTTGTTTGCTTTACACCTCAATCAATGTTCTCTTCATCACTTACCTGTGTTGTCAGAACTGTCAGTGGATTTTAGCAGTGCTGGAATTTGGTTGGATGACAGAAGGTGAAGGCATAATTTTGCTTGATCTCTGAAGTAGGTGAAAAAAGATAAAATTATATTTTCAAGATTTAGAGGATTGAGGAAAAGTAAAAACAGAAGCCCTTGGGACACAAACCATCAAAGCAATAAGCTAGTGAAATAAAGCAGATTTCTTTTCACTGCTGAGAGACTAGGGGGTTATGAAAGGCACAGTAATATAATTTCATCTCACATTTACACAGCAGTTTTCACAGACCAGTCATGTCACTTTTCCTGACTTCATAACTTGCAGATTAGAGTTTGCTGTTTCCTGTTTGATCTAAGCTTATATTCTGCAATAAGCAATGCAGAAGAAATAATGTAAGGAAATGAGTTAGTCTGTCAGTCCTTTGAGAGATCCCAAAGTAAGAGAACCAAAACAGAGGAGTAAAAACAAGACACCTGAGACCAAATGGAACTGATGAACAGATGTGCCAAAGAGTTCAGCACTCCAACATCTGGGCTGGTTTGCATAAGACTGGATGACGTCTTCTATCAAAGTGGGTGTGAGCTCTAGATATGAAGTCTGGCCATATGAAGTCTGTGTTTATGTGATTGAGCTGAGCAGTTTGGAAGCTTCACGATAACAGACCAAATAAGTCTTACCCACGTGTAGTAGGACGAAGAAACTGCGAAGGTGTCTCGAGTGATTTCAAGGTAGAACTTTCAGTTCAGAAGTGGAGCATGCGTACTTCCCATAAGGCACATACACCAGGAGTGCTTTGCATAATGACTCTGATTTTAAGACAAGATTAGCACTCTGAACATCTCAAAATTAAAATTGGTGAGCTTAGTTCAGATGTAGATCCACTGGGTAGTTCCGTAGGGTCTGAGGCCACTGTCTTGTGTATGAAGGTAAGTGCCAGGTTTGTAATAACTCTGCAATCTAATGCTATTCCTATCCTTAAACACCTAAATGCTTTAAGGAATCTGGTTCTGCTTTTTTTCTCTCAATACTTACTTAAAAGGGTCAGCAGCTCATCTGGTTTATATAAGTGCTGAGGTCAATTACACAGAATACTAGGGGAGTCAAAACTAGGGAAGGCCTTGGCCAGAGTCACAGTAAACTTGGAGGTTAAATGAATTACATTCAGTTATGCATTGACGCTTCATTTGTAATAATCTACTTCTTGCCTCTTTCTATTTTTTATAATTACGTTCACAATGGCAAGAATATAGATAACAGTCATTTGTGTTACCTTATGCCATCGTTTCACTGTCTTGGAATAATGCATCTAATGATAGAAGGACAAATCATCAGCTGTCAAAGCAGACTAATCTTCCAGCCTGTAATAAGGCTGTAGGAGTAAAGCATGTGAGCAGATCTTGATCTGATCTTTCCTCAGAGAGCAGAATTAACTTGCTTTGTTGTGGCAGTGACTTTCAGCAGTAGACTTTCAGCCTCTTCTCTGAAGATAGCAAGAAGAGTTCATGTGGTAATTCAGGAACACCATGGTTTCTGGTCTATCTTCCATCCTTTCACTGTCCAAGAGACTAGCTACAGAGGCTGTCCATAACAGCACAAGAACCCTAGAACAGGCTGGTAATTTGTCTCTCCTGGTAGGGTGCCTTAGGCTACATCTGCCCTCATCAGTGAGAGCAAGGGAATGATCCCTAGGCACCAGAGCTGCCTAGGGATCATTCCCTTACAAAATGGTCCCAGTTGTGCCTGGGAATTATACAAAGTTCCTGTACAATTCCCAGGCATAGCTCAGGAGTGACCAGGATCAGAGACCATTCCAGTCTGATGTAGTCCCTGTTTTCTGGGGCAGAGAGACACCAGTTACTCTGTGTAAATTGTTCCCAGCACATGGGAGGGGCCAGAATACTGTATGTTAATACTGATGGAGCCTCAGCCTCCAGTCACTAAGAGCTATCTCCACAGTGAAACATTAGCTTTGATAATTTTTAAGTACTATCTCCTCTTTTGTTCTTCAAATTTGTTTGCAAAGCATCTATGTTTCTCCTGAGAGTTCTGAACTGTGTTAAATTAAAACTCCTCATCTCAAATGTAATTCTGGGAAGTTAAAATCATTCTCAGCATGATGAAATTTTCACTTCATCAGAAGTTTTCTACCTCTTATTGCAGGTGAAAGGGAGAGAAGGTATTTATGGACTTAACAGATATTATTTAATTTCTCACAATATATGCTTTAGTAAAATATTGTTCTTAACCTTATTTTTTCAGGTAAAAAGTATTGAATTTCTCACATTCACTTTACACAAAGATTATGCCTTACATCTAATAATTTTTATTGCATTGCTGAAATGTTTCCAGCCTTGGGAAATATGCTTTCTCAGCAATGAGTGCAAATTATGAATTTCTCTTTTGAGTGAAGATTTTCCATCCTTTTTCCTACGCATCAACATTTTGATTTCTGCTGTCTTTCTTCTGCTGACTCAGCTGTAGCAAATATGTAAATCACTCTCAAGATAGTATGAGGCATTGAACTTCAGTGAGAGTTTGGCAACATGGTCAGTGTTTGAACTCCTGGGTTCAAACTTTGGTATCTGGTTAAATCAGCTCCTTTTCCTCTTTTAGGTGTGCTAAAGTGGTGCAAAGAGGACAGATCAGTGCAGAGGTCTGATCTTAATATTTTTAGATAAGTTGAGCTGCCTTCTCTGCAGGATTTTGACCTTAAGACTCAGATATTAGGATTTATCACTTAGGCAAGTAAAGAAGACACCTGAACACCTTTAAATATAATAAAAAATTTAATTACAGATTAAATACAATTGCTTTCTCTGGAACACACTTTGTTCTTTAAGATAATATATCAACAGGGAGTTTTACTTATACTTCTGTCCGTAAAGACAACTTTCACATAAAAATCAGCGCTTCACTATCTTAGAGACTGTGCAGCCAGATGACCAACCAGTACAATGCATACAAGTTCACCTGTTTCCTTTATCAGGTGTCTGCTGCTTTATATCCCTTGGTCTGTTCTCTTGTGTGTAAGAATAAGAAAATAATTCTTTATGTTAACAAAAGAGGATTAAGGAAAATTCATGCAACAAACTTTACTAGGGATTTAGTAGCTGTCGTTTTGACCCAGCACAGCAGTTAAGGCACCAGCAGTTTCTGAGGATGCTAACCTGAGTGGAAGATATAATACAGTTAATAAAAATATTTGGTCACAGGTGGATGTACCAAACTTTTCAGGCTCAGTTAATGAAGTCCATGCCATATTTTAAATGCCTTAAAGATGCACTACACCACAGGTATTTAAAATTTCTGTAAAGCCAGCTCTTTTAAAAGGCTTCAAAAATCATCTTTCTAGGAACCATTCCCAAAGCTTGGAAAAGACTCTTTTCTCTAGTGTCTTACTTATAGATCAATACCCACTTCCTAATTCACAGGGGGAAAAAAGAAAAAGAAAGAAAAGTTACCTTAGTGCCTGGCCATTATGTCAGCAAGGTTTGAGTTCTGGCATTCTTACATGAGAGGAGATTTTCCTCTTCCCTTCTCTTACAGGCATTCCCCTTCCCTTCAGTCAGCCTCATGAAGTTCATTAGGACTGTTTGCTAGTTCCTCATTAGGGCCATTTACCTGTACCTCATAAGCCTCTTCTCCCCACCAAGCACCTGTTTAGCTGAAGTTTATGTTAAGAACTGGCCTAGTAGATGCCAAAAGTTTCAGTGGAAGTGTTTGTGAGCTTAAAACGAGGAGCTGTGCTGAAAATTAGGCTTTGGGGCTGAATTTCAAAGCTCTCCATCCCCTGGTAGCCTATCTCTGCTCTCTGGTACCCTGTGAAGCCGTTTACCCATGGCTGTAAAGTGCATCTGGGAGAGCACAAGCATGCTCTGCTCCAAATAGTCACTCTTTTGTTCATTCCACACAAATACTGCTGATTGCATTGAGAACAAGTGGAGAAGTTAGGAGTTTGAGATTAAAACCCATATGTAATGGAAAGGGATTTTTTTCCTCCCCTCCTACACTTGGAATATGAAACACAAATAATGACACCTTCCTGGAATTGCAGTAATGGAAGGGTTTTTTAACTCCCCTCCTACACTTGGAGCATGAAACACAAATGGTGCTAACTTCCTGGAACTGTTCCCAAAGCAAACACCATTTAAGGCTGCCCAAGAATTGTTATTACCAGTTTTGAAAGCTCATTTATGTGGGTGTTAAAGCTCTATCTGCATTTCAAGAAATAAGCAATTTTTCTGGGTAATTTTTTTTTCTTAAAATTTCTGTGGAGATGTATGTGTATTTCCAGATTTATCTTTGGTTTCTGATGGTTGGTTATAAGGTATTATTTAGTAAAAGCTAAGCATTTTTAAAAATAGCAAAATAAAAATCTTTAAGTATATCTGAACACCTTAAAATTAAGAAATACTTATAAGATATTATATGTGCACATATGTATACATCATATATGTATAAAATGTTTTCTATATGTTTACTTACATTCATGCATGTGTCATAAATTAGAGAATAATTGAGATCTGGAATATTTTTAACTACAGTCTCTCACTGCTGCTGAGATCAATGGCAAAAAAGATGGTAATATCCTTCTTCTTCAGATGGGACAGATCTTGACTTTGAGGTACAGCATCCTCTGGAAAAGGAAGAAGTCTGGACTGTTTGTATGTCTATGTCTTGAGTTCCTTGCTGCACCCTTAGGATGTATTTAAGTGAAACAGAGAAGTTGTAACTCGACTCTGAATGTTTTCCACTCCCTCAGCTCTTTTTAAGAGTTACCAAGATAAAACACATTTAAATACTGCAATTCCTGCTTTTGTTTTCAGTCCTTCCCTGGACACCTGCGCTACAGATCAAAGAACCAAGAGAAACACACCTTTAACTGTTTGCAAGATGCATGCCTTGGAGTGCATGGGCAGAAAATACTCTCTGACTAATGCAGAAAACTGCAAAGTACCCCAGGCAGCTGAAATACCATGTGGATCGTGCCGTTCATGGGAAAAATGCAATGGTAAGAGATTCTTCACAACTGTAACCAAAATTGTTCATATGACCAAAAGGAAATCTTTATCCCCACTTACAAATTAGCAGTTAGGCAGTCGGTCTGTCTTGCTATGGCATCTGCAGTCCCTGCTAGAAGTATGAGGCACTGCTAAGCTGGCTCAAACCATTAGCCAAGTGTTTGGTATCCAAACATGGCAGGAATCTTCAACCATGGAAAAGAGAACCCTGCAGGATAATGTAATAAAATATGCTATCTACAGGAAAAGCTTATTCCTAGTCCCTGTTAAGTGAATCATCCTTTTGGTCCACTTCTCCTTTGGGTGAAATCCCTGCCCTACTCTTTTTCACTGTATCTAACTGTTCAGATTCTTTAAAACAGCAATTGCAGGAATCCTTACTGCCCACAGGAGTAACTAATCCTCTTCTGAAATTTGCCAGGCAGTCTCACCAGCAGGATCCTGTGGCTAGGAATTAAAAGTCTTATTGCATGCTAGCTGGGAAAGCCAGTTACTGTTGTTTGTACTTCACCTGTCTATCCCCAGTTTCTCATATAATGATTAAAGGTGAGGTCTCTTCCCTCAGAGGAAATAGTTTCTGGTTTTTGTAATCTGCCTGCAGTGGAAGTTTTCAAATTCCTTGATTTATTCTCTCTGAGTGTCCTACGCTACATTGCATTTGATGAAGGGTTGCCAGGAATGGGAAGGTGAAGTAATAAATTAGGGTTTTAGAAGTGGCCAAGCTAGAGGCATGGTTATTGCCATAATTTGAAAATAAAAAGGATTACTAGATAGGAGTTAATCTGTTTTGTCTAGCAGGGTTGAACAGACAAAAACAATAACAATAACAAAGTCAAAGCCATCTGGAGCTTTAGCAAAGACAAACACAGGCAAAAAGAAATGCACACACCGCCAAGAAAAGACACAGTTGTGAAAAATAAATATCAGGTAGAATTTTCTTACCTGACTGTCACTGATACAGCTACACATATTTATTTATAGGAGCAGATCCTTTGATCTTCATGAAACTGTCTGTGTGAAAATATAGATACAATTGTAAGTTGTTTGCCTGATCAGTTTGTTAGTGTCCAAAGACAAATCTCTCATCCTTAGAAGTTGTCTGAGCTCTAGAGTGGTAGATACGTGGACCAGTTCTAGAAGTAACATCAGAGGAGGCTTTGAGTACAGCACCTGAGACGCCTTGAGCAAGTTTTTCCCATGAGCATGATCAACCTCTCCAAGCAGAGGAAGCTTCAGCAATGCAAAATTTATTTCTACTTCTATTTTTTTCACTGAGCCTGAATATCAGCTAGTGTTACTGAAAGAATTAGGGAATTAAGTTAAGGAAAGAATGACAGAATGACAGAAAGCTTTGGATTGGAAGGGACCTGTACGGATCCTCTAGTCCCACCTGGTCTTGTGTGTTTCCTGGGATGGGGCATTAACCATCTTTCTGGGCAACCTGATCCTGTGTTTCACCACCTTCATGCTAAAAAATTTCTTCTTCATATCTAGTCCAAATAAGGTCTCCTTTAGATTAAAACCATTATGTCTTGTCCTACCATTGCACTCTCTATTAAAATGTCTGTCCCTGTATTTCTTACAAACCCCCTTTAGGTACTGGAAGGTCCTATAAGGTCTCCCCAAAGCCTTCTCTTCTCCAGGATGAACAGCCTCAACTGTCTCAGACAGTCTGTGCAGGGGAGGTGCTCCAGTCCTCTGATAATTTTTGTGGTTTCCTTTGATCCTGCTCCAACACGTCTATGTCTTTCTTGTGAAAGCAGAGCACCCTCCAGAAAACTGCTTTCAGTCTTACAGATTTCCTAGAAACATTTTAGTCTGGGGGGGTTTTTTTGGTGACTTGGGTACTATCCTGAGAGTTTTTCCTCTGTGCTTTTGCTTAGTGCCATCCAACATGTGTGTTTGTGATGAAGACGGGCTGTGTGAGGAGGGAGGTGCCCAGGTCTGTGCTGAAGTGAGCGGCTCTGCTGCCCGTCGGACCATGACCGAGTGTGAGGTTGGGCTGCTTCGATGCCAGGGGGAGACTGTCACCCTTGTCAGCATAAGGCCCTGTGACAAGCACAGTAAATAAGATATGTTACTCTTTACTTTGCTTATTGCTGGAGGATATGTAAAAATATGTCAGCTCTTGGTCAGGACATAAGTTGAACCTTGCTCTGCCAAATATAAGCTCTGCTGTGAAATCCATCACAGCTGATGAGACTGAGCATCTGGTCAGCTCTGAATCAAGGCTTGAGGCTCTTTGTTAGACACAGATGCACTTGCCACAACTGCTCACAACAGAGCTCTTGCTTAGGCACCAAGCAAGTGCCTAAGCACTGCTTAGCACTGGCAGATTTACTTCATATTTACTTCATATTTCCATCAGAATTAAAAAGTATTGCTGAAGTGCAATAGCTATTATAGTGATGGAGTACCATGTCTGACTTTGTCAATATATTTTTCCTAAAGCCACACAAACATATACTTGCACTGAGTAGATTTAGATTAGCAAAGCATACAGACTAAGCTTTACAAAAGTAAGAGGCGTGATTCTTCTCTTTTAATAAAGCAGCTTCTACCATACGCTGCTTAGTTGAGAGTTGAGCAGTCTGCGAAGAACTGAATGTGTTGTTGAGCCTGATGCTCTTAAATGTCAAAACAACGTGCATTAATGGTAAAGCCACATTAAAGTAATGGGAATATATCTATGCTTGCAGCTTCTCATATACAGAACCACTTCATGAAACATCACCGCTTTACATTGTCATTATTGTTATTATAATGAGCTTGTAAGCACTGGTAACTCACTTACATTTGTCACATGCATCTATGTTTGTGCCAAGACTGGTTTCCTTACAGATGGCTGCACAAAGAGGCATTCTGCCTTAGCAAAACTTTCTCAAAGGCAACTATTAGGGAAAACACATCTTTACAGCAATGAAGACACTCTGCATGCAGTCCCCTTGGAGATACCACTGGATAGTTATCAAAGACTATTCCTGAATAAAAGAAGACTCCTACACGCTTTCCTTACATAGCTAAGCATTCTCTCTGGCATAGCTGGACCGTGACATCTTTGCTTACATATTGCTAGTCCATTCAGGTACCCATGCTGGCAGTCCCATCACTTCTGACTAGTCTTGGGTGCAAACAAGACAAAGGGCTGGATAGCAAGTGGATGTTCAACCAAGTGCAGTACTATCAGCATATGTCTGTAAGCTTTTGCAGCAACAGATTTTATTTCTTACTATCAGTAATATAGTAAGATTAAACATCTCTCTTGTTTGTTATGTTTCTACCAGTAGTTTCCTTGCATAAACCTTACCCTCCGCTGGATAAAGGTTTGCTTTCTGTGATGCTGGCAATAAAGAGTAAGCCAGAATAGGAATGACTTTCCCTGGAGACTCTCTCTTGTGGGGTTAGTCATGTTGGAGGGGAAGATTGCCACACACTAACTTTATAACCTTTATGATGTCTGGAAAATAATATCAGATTGTGGGGTTTGGCTATCTTTTCTTCTTGAACAAATAATAGATTTTTGTGAATAGCATACAGATGAAAATAAGTAGAATAAAATCCAAACAAATTTAGTCAGCTATTTTGTCTTTATTATTTGCTCTGGAGTAGTAAGTAATAGTTTGTAGAGCACCCAGATGTTTGCTTACTTGATTACTCTCAAGTCTCTTGTCTGCAATTTTTAACCTTTTTCTTGTGGCATTTGGCACAACATGTGATTGGACCATGAGTTCACTGGGTAATAACAGCTTCTATATCTGCTCAAGGCAAGAAAAAAAAAATCACCTGGAAATTTCCTGATAGATAGCACAGAAATAATAGTGACTTGGTGATTCATGTCTTCAAACACAGGGAAATGTGGAAAACCAGCACAGGGCCTCAAGAAATGTTGAGAATTTCTGTTTCAAAAAACAATAAAGTTGCCTGATAATCATCTCAATACATCAGCAGGAAGAGCTCTCCATGTCCATAAAATAAATTAGTCTGAGATAAGGCAGCCAAATTAATGAAGGCTGTACTTCAGATGCTTCATTCAGTCCGTGACATCTCACTGTTTATCTGACCCATCTAAATCCTTTTTCTCTCCTTTTTCTTTCTAATTACCCACTCTATCTTTTTCCCTCCTACTTCTCAGCCCAGTCAGCTCCTTCTCTATGGGCTCCTTTTAGACACATTCCCTCCTACTGCCAGGCTGAAGTTGTCCAGCAAGGATCTGCTGTCCTTCCTGGTGTGATACCACACTCCTTTCCCTGCCTGACTTGCAACTTTCCTGCCACATCAGTTCCATCACCCCTCCTGAAAACATGAGTACATGAGTACATCTTACAGCATTTTAGAATAGACATTATGGGCTTTTTTTGTTTTTTTAACCAACTAGCTGACTGTCTAATGCTTCATGAGAGGAAAAGTAAGGTGAGTAGGTAGAAGTTTTCTTCAAAGGAATATAACTATTAATTGAAAGAAAAACAGGTTCATGTTGGACTAGTGTCTGGGATGATGCTGTCCAGTCACACAGTCATTCCTATGGTAAGCATGCCTGCTGGCCACTTTGTCCCTTTCACAGTACAGAAACAGTACACATTTCCAGTCACTGTGGTCCACCATAGTGATATTAAACTGGCAAATAAATGCAGGACATTTTTTCTTAGTAAGAAAGCAAAATCAGATGAATGAGTGCCAGATGAGGGGAGCAACAGGGGGACCATGGTTCCATGGAATCAGTAAACTTAGGAGAATAACCTAGCAGGGAGTGGTAAACCCCTTTGTTTTACTGAATTAAATGACCATGCATTTGGCCTATGACCATGTATCAGGATACCTGGGAGGAATTTGATATTAGATGACCTGAGCTTTGGACAGCTCTGGCAGATTAAATTTAACTCAAATCAAGGTAAGCTAAACAGATCTAGGTAGGGTAAGCTTCTTATCCACACTGCTAAGATCATCTAAGGCCAGTGACATGGAAGATATCACAAACTGCCCAGTAAAAAGGTTTGCTTGATGCAGAGCAGTAGGTACAAGAACAGAATGGAAGGAACCCTATAAAATAGGAATGCTGAAAAAATTCCTCCTAGTTAACACTATTTGGTAAACATTATCAGCATGTGGGATGAAATTCAGCCATTGTTGCTTCCTTGCAAAAAAGTGGTCTGCTGAGCAGTAGCACTATTAAAACTTGGTTTTCTAGGAATTTATTTTTGGTGTAGATAATCAGAGTAGTAGGAAGTAAGTCTATGTTGTGTCTGTCCTCTTGGGGCAGATGAAGGAGAGATCTTCCTCGCCCCACCTGCCTATTTTCATGAAAGATAATGAAGAATCCATACCTTTCCGATCTAATAATGCATTACATGTTTTTAAAAGATAAACTACAGGTTCATATACTATTGAAGGGACCACTAAACTAGACTTCTGCTCACATAACTGTGTGACAGGCTCCCTTTGTGAAAAATGACAAGCTGGAAAAAGGAGATGCCCTAGAAGTGAAGGTGGGAAGGATACATCAGGGCTATATCAGAGCACTAATGATCCCCAGTTAAGCATAAGATGTGAAATATCTCCAGGCAGAACAGCCAAATAGCTAATAGAAACATAGGAAGGAATTAAACTCTTCTGATATATTTTTTCCTAATCTGGGAGCAGAAAATTAACATCTGCAGAGTGACAGAAAATTTTTCTGCCTATACAATGACATGGGAGAAGCTTCCCAAGTTCCTGCCACATGGGAGTCCATGTGCATAGACAAGATTTGAGACCAGTGTATATCTGGAGGCTGACTGAAGGATAGCAAATTATGTCCACCAACCTGCTGTTGTTAAAGTACTAATAGTAGCACTAGTAGAGTTGAGGTATCCTTTGCAAATCTCTTTTTCACTGGAGACTGTATTTCCCCAGTGTGCTTCTCATGGCTCCTTGACCTCATTACCTGACACCCATAGGCGTCCTTTGTGTTATAGAATGAGAGACACATGAAGCAGGATGCTATGATTCTCAAAGCACTCCTTCATTTGCAGCCCTGGGCAAGACCCTCCCAAGTGAAAACAGATGAGAAGTTTAGTGCCCTGCCAAAACCTAAACACCATTAATTGAAAGAAAACTCATTTGAGGTAGAACATAACTTGAAAACATGAAAAAGGTATCAAAAATAACATTTACATGATATATTTTTCCTCATCATGGAAACATCCCTTTTCTCCCTTTTCTCCCTGTTCTCTTAACATCTTCTTTAGACAGCTTTGGCCAGTGCACTTCCACTCTTCAGTCTCTTCTTGCAGGGCTTAACTTGCTGTTTCCCCTTGCTTGCCAGTCATAACCTGACAAAATACCCTCACAATTTCTTTCCACTTGATGATTTTTCCAATTGCTTTCAGTCTGAGAGCTGTTGCATCACTTCTTAGTTCATTCTCTCTCTAGCCCAAATAGAATCTTATTCAATAACTTCCTGCCCTGATCTTGCTACCACCCAAAGCCATTGCATCACCACATTCATAACGCTATTACAGATCAGCTCCATTTCCACCATACTGTGCTCTGCCGCATTGCTCACTGTGATGAGCTGACACTGTAAGTAACAGCAGAGCCATTACTGTGTATGACAGGGGGCACAGGAATATTAACTGCTATTGATTTCTTTCTCTCTTTACTGCAAAACACAAAGGAGTTGTTTCTGACTAGCAGAAGGATGCTGTTGCCACATTGGATCTTCTGGCTTAACTCAGGAGACATGCTCAGAGCTCAGCCTCTGAGACCTGCTCTCCTGCATGTGTTCCTTACGTGGCTGTTTTCAGTTCTTGTAGTCAGGGGCCAGTGAGCAGAGTTCTATGCCACAGCATGCAAGAGAAAACTATCAACTCACTTTAGCACTCCTCTAAATTAATTTTTATTATGAAGCCTCTAAGAACTGTATTGGGTGAATATGCAAAATAAACTTTAGCAAGAGATAAGCAGTGGCAGCTGCCAGCAGTGCTTTTGGGCAGTGAAAGTTTAACAAGACTAGATCAGTAGCCAGTAGCTTTTGGTAAAGCAAAGCCATGGTTTTATAATTTACTGTTGACATCAATTACACTGAGACTTTTAAAGTGATTGTATTATTCACTTTCTGAATAATTATGCAATTTATATTGATAGCTGAACTTGCTCATACTACAGACATTATTGATCCCAACAACCAACCAACATAAGCAATGCTCTTTTATTTTGGGAACTATTACTCCTGTTACCAAATCTTATGGTAAGGAGAGCTGTGTAAGTACTGGGATGTGCATAAAGCTGGTTACAGCATCCTACTTGTGCAATTAGTCCAGGCACATGTAGAAGCAAAGGCTGTTGCAAATCCTCTCCAAATAGAAAAAAGATGCCAAAGCTAGCATTTCTTGAGTGAGAGTGAATTTATTTACATCATCTCCCAGGTCACATACATGTTGATACAGACCTGAAAACAGGATTGTCGTCTTTATTTCACTATATGCCATTGTTCCCAGAACACATATACTGAATATTTTCTTTCTCAGTATGCGAAGCTCCCACCAAGATGCAATCAAACTTCTCCTGGTCCTTCGAACACTGGTTGTAGAAAGAGGTATTGTGTCTCTCAGAGGGAAAATTTGGGAACATTATATACAGAATAACTGGACTTTTATTCTTTTTCTCTCTCTACATTGGTTCTTCTACCAGACTTTATGGAAACTCACCAATAAAGTCTCATTCTGAGAGAACTGAATCCCTGTGAATCCCAAAGATGGTTTTAGATTATGTACACAAGTTCTTCCTGCCTTTTAAGCTGTCTAGACACAACATAGCCTGGTCTGGAGACCATTCAGCTGCACTGGGGAAATACATTGGCTGGCTAATAAACACTGAGGACGTTGGAATGGATTAACATGAACGCTGGTCAGTGCTTTGAGACTTCAGCCATCTTTAAGGCTGTTAAGAAGTGGCACAAATAAAAAGCTGGGGCCAGCAGTGCCAGCCACAACTGTAAGGACTTAACAAGGACTGACTGCTTATGCTGTTTTGCTGGTGCACTCAAGGTTTTTCTCCGGTCTCATTGATTTTAGAATGATAGGACATATAAGGCTAAAAACTAAGCCAGGACACTAGGACATGTAAAGATGTTCGCCAGTGCTAAAGCCTTTCCAGTCCCTCCAGTAAATGTGTAGTTTTGCACCTGTGTACCACACATCCCTGCACACTCACCCCAGGCACACCCATCAAGCTAGTAAGGCATGCAGCCACTACCCAGATGTTTTTAGCAGGGCCCTGCACTCTGTGTCAGCCAAGAAAAAAATTCACATTTACGGGAAAACTCACTGCTGGTCTCACCCTGTTACACAGCAAATAAAAACATTGCACAACAAATGTTGACATAGTAACTCTCAGGGGGATTTCACAGACAAAACAACCATGTGTTCACAGATGCTAATGCAACAACTCAGGATTTCACATGTATTTATTAAGAAATTATTCCCAAGTGAACAGAACCAAGGATATGTGGTGATTATTGTCTAATACCATCAGGTATTGTACCATGCACGTTTTACTTAAAAGAGCTTGAAGACACATAGGGAATATAGCTTGAGGATTTGGTCAATACTGAGAAGACATCTTGGTTTCTTAAAGTTTCCCAGCCCCTTTTAGACATCTCAGATGACTGAAACACGATGTCATGTTTCATTTATACTCCAAAAACTGGAACATTTCTTTGGCCCTTGTTTGTCCCTAATGGACTGTTGTCCATCCTTAATGCATGCTGGGGAGTTTCATAACAGATATGGGCATGTGAATAAAGTAAATCAAGTCTAGGCATTCCTGGGAAAGAGCAAATATCCAGTGATTGTAGCACTAAATAAAACTGGACAGGCCTCATTTTGCAGTCCCAGAGGCAAAGGGGTGTAGGTCAGTTCACATCCAGCCAGCAAACCCCACGAAAACAGTTGTCTTGCTGGAAACCGTCCCTGGCCCATGTGAGTGGTTCAGTTGGCCCCAAATGCTGTTTTGGGGGAGAATCAGCTAGTACAGACCAAAATAATTCCACAGGAAGGATAATCATATGTCACCTTCTGGACCCTATGGCCTGTTCCTCTTTCATTTTAGCAGCACAGATACAACTTGGCTGCTTGACAGAGGACAGAAATGGCTGCAATGTTATGGTGACCCTTCTCTGTTGCTTCTGGGAATACAGAACAAAAACCACTTCTCTCTAAAAGTATCTTGAACGTACACAAGCAATGAAATCTTAAATGCAACTGCTTTATAAAGTAACTGTTCTGAAATACTTCCAGGAAATTAGGCCATTGCTGAAGTCCAACTCTAAAGTGCTATTTATTTGCTAAATACTTTTTTTTTCTCTTGGATGATCACTGGTAATAACAGTAACTGGTAATAACAGTAGCTCCCAAAATGATTTCGTGAGAGGTACTTATTTGTCAGGCTCATTTCTACCTTTCAAACCTTTGCAAATGAAATCAGCAGGTCCTTACATGCAGTACAAAGCTTTGTAACCAGAAATCATAGAACTTTTGTTAATCCAAGGACTGGCCATCAAATTTAGCATTGAAAAAGTGGACCTAAATCAAGGCATTTGATAGTTACATTTCCCAGTGGTAGCAGGTCTCCGTCCAATCCTCACTAAGACTTTATGTTTTCAATAGCCAATTCATGTCAGTGTCACAATTACAGGGACCAAGATGGAGAAAGAGGGGTTGTGGGTCATTGAGACATTTTCAATCAAGTGCTGGTCATGGCTTCATTATCTTCTATTCTACAGCTCTGACAAGGACCCAAGTGTCTCCAGAGCTCTGTACTCCCCAAACCTGAATAGAAGGCCAGCGTACTTTTACTTTCTGAAATCTGAAGAATGCCTGTTGAATCCAGCAGCCTGGCTGGTGTGTGTCATGGTTCTTTGTCCCTGTAGTCCTTGGACAAGATGTGTTTTTCTAACAGATGTTTTTCCTGGTGAACCAAGATCACCACCTTTCTGTAATATTACCTAGCTGTGCTGGGGGAAGCATTGATGGGCTTCTCTGAGGCCAGGGCCTTCCTCAGTCCTGTACCCCCCAGAGTGGCTGGTGCTGTGTTCCATGACTCATTTCTGGAAAGAGGCTTTGACAGTGACACATATGCCACCTCCTTAATATAATCTGAATCTTCTTGATTAGATGGGCATCATAAATAACAATTGTGGAAATGGAGAAAAACAAAAAATTAAGTGCTTTCAACCAGTCATGGTTGATTCTGCTATAAGTTTCAATTGCCTCTAGCTGAGCTGATTTCCAGGAATAGATCTCATTTCTGCTTTACTGTTTATTGCAGCTCTCTCTCGGGACTGGTAATATGAAGCTACAGATCGGCTGCTTTACAGTGCTGTGTCAGAAAGCCTTCCTGAGATACACATAAGTAGCCAGTGAACTGAGGAAACTGCAGATAATCAGCTTTATTTTCTCCCTGAGTGGGTTTTAACACATGGGTCACATTGACCTTAACACATGGGCCTGAAATTCACACTTGGTGCCCAGTTAGCCACAATCATTCGTGTGATAATTTTTTGTAGTTGATTTGTCTGAAAAGTAAGGTACTACATAAAAGCTAAGGCTCTTCTATCAGCTGCACAATTACACTATACTCACAGAAGAATCTAATAAAAGAGGAAGACTGATTCTATTATTTAGCAAGGTCTCAGCAGCAGAGAACATGAGAAAGAGAAAGTCCCTGGTAGCCAAGTTATGTGCCCAGTAAAGAAAATACCATTATAAGTTTGCACTTGCTGACTTGTTTTTGATTTCCAGATAAATGTGCACTTCATCTTCCTGTGCGCCATTGGGGCCATGTTCCCCTAGGGACACACAGTCAGCAGGCAATACCTGGTAGCTCTTACCAATCATGAAATCATAAAATGCTTGTGGTTGGAAGGGACTTTATAGATCTTCTAATCCAATCCCTGATCCATGGGCAAGGTTATCTTTCACTAGACCAGGTTGCTCAAAGTCCTATCTAGCCTGAGGTATCCACAATTTCTCTGGGCAACCTGTTCCAGTGCTCCACCATATTCACAGTAATGAATTTCTTCCTAACATCTAATCTAAATCTACCTTCTTTTGGCTTGAAGTCATTTCCCCTTGTCCTATCACTGTATGCTCTTGTAAAAAGTCCCTCTCCAGCTCTTTTGTGGGCCCCTTTTAGGTACTGGAACATGCTACAGGGTCTCTCAGGAGTCTTCTCCAGGCTGAACAGCCCCAACTCTCTCAGTCTTTCCTCATAGTAGAGATGTTCGAGGACTTGATCATCTTTGTGGCCTCCTCTTGGCTCCTCCCAAGAGGTCCACTTCCCATCCAACATCCAGAGAGCCAGGCAGCTCCAGCCCTGGCCACCTTCCTGGCGACGGAGACAGGCCAAGGCCAGCCTGGTTTATTGGTCCATGGGCAGGGATCCCAACCAGCAAGGTCCATGACCAGGAGGGGCAGGGCCTGATGGCCTTGAGAGGCTGAAACCGTTTCCTGAGCCATGGATAGATGGGGAATTCCCATGAGAAGCTGATCTGGGCCATAAGTGTGCCTGCATCCCTCATGCCCTGATGCTTCTGCACATATGTGCTCTGGGTAAATTATTTCCCCAGATAAGGATGATGCTGGGTGAAAGGTTCTGCTACTCCACAAGTTTGGAAGTAACAACTTCCAAAGATAAAATGGGAATTTTAGCAACAAGGGTTAATTTAAAAAATGGACAATAGTTGAGTTAATACCAAGTTCTGTCTGCTCTGGGTTTGGTTATTGCAGGTCCAGGAACAACTGGACTCTCTGGGTAATGAGCTGGGCAGGATGTACAACAGCTGGTGGCTGGCTGTGTCTCACACAGACACCTTCATGTCTTCCACACACCTGTAAATAACTCTGGCTGGTTTCTGGTTGACAGAACATGCAATGGGAAGGATGCAGAGGCACCTCGCTTGGTGTTCAGCACCCTTTCAGGAGCCAGCCTTGAGTTATTACAGTACTGAACCGCACAACAGCTTTGGTCTTTTGTGGATGGAGCCAGTTACTCCTGAAAAGAAGTGGTAATACAAATAGTGCTGATCTGGAAGACAAATCATTTGGTGCTGGAAATTAAGTATAAATTAAATTTAAATATCTTAAACATATTCTTTTTTAAAAATAGAAGTAGGAAAGTTTAATCCAATTTTGGAAATCTATAGCATAAATATTTGTCCTACTCACCCCCTACCTTCCTTCAAAATCAGCACAGCAAGACAGGCACCATTAGGGCATGACTCACCCAGCTTGTTTTAAGATGTCTGTCTAAGACAGAAATTCTGTCTTCTAAGGGTCTGTTTCTCTCCTCAGCTAACTAAAAGGACAGCCAAAGATGATTACTTTGGGTGCAGCCATGCACCTTTTAGGGGCATCTCATTTGTGGTAATCAAGGAATGAAGATCAGCTTGCTCGGATCTATCTGCGTTGGAAATCTTCATGCCAACCCACATATGAACACACAGTCTTGGGAGCTGTTGAAAGACCCCCCCTCCCCCCCTGCTTGTAGTAAAATTGACATCTGTTTCATAACACAAGTTTCATTAATTTAGTTAAGTTTTGGGTTTAAAAACATGTTATTTGTGGCATCTTTATCCCATAACCCTTCATCAGTGAAACTGATTTGTTTCTGTTAAAGATACTCTTGAAGCTTCCCTTTTCTGAAAAAAATAGTCAAAGCCTACTCCTCAAGGACATCTAGGTGAGGAGAAATGTGATGGAGTTCTCCCTCTGAATACACAACTATGTTGAGCTGGACCTGTCATGAATGCCACGATTTATTCTGCTGCTGGAGATGTATCCCTGCCCTTTCTGGAGTGCAAACCCAAGAGTGCATTGGACAGCAGTGGGCTCTGCCAGAACTTACTGGAAAAACACTGATTAAGATGGTCTCTATTCTATCACTCACGCAGAAAGTGTTACTAGCAAAACCACTGGTGCCTATTTTCTACTGTGTTTACTGTGTCTAGCAATTTTGCATTTCATAGTCTTATTTTGCACCAAAATCTTAAATCAAGAGATAATTACCACTCTCACAGCATCTGAAATATAAATACACCAGACTCAAACATTTAATACCAGATGTTTTCCTATTTGCAACAAGGAACAATAATTGCTATAACTAAGCCATGGCTCATCAGCAAAAGTTTGGCAGTTGATATTTTAACTTATATATCTGATTTACCTTCAAACCCTTGAAGAAAACTCTGGATTACCCTTTTGTGAGGTTGTATAAGGATAAACATTACAACAGACACAACTCAGTTCTATTCTATATTTTCTCAAATTTTGCATTCTACAGTACAATAAGGATTTATACAGAAGCTGTGGTGAGATGCTTACAACAGCAGTGCTAATTGTCCAGCCATTGAATCATGCCTCAGCTGTCTCAGTCCCTGGTAAGTGTATTCTATGTGCATTACACACACTCTTGTGCTAGTGAAAAATAGGTGTTGGAATTTGTATGGAAATTTGTGTGGAAAGGCTCATTATATTTATTTTGGATGATGCTTCCTCTCTAATGGTTAGACCAAATAGATGGGGTATTTTTCTGTGCAGTAGAGAAGCTGCATTACAAAGAAAGATATCCTTTAAGAATTGGTAAGGTCTCTGTGACCTAGGTTACCCTGACAGATTCACTTCAGGTTTGCTGTATCTTCTCCAATTATAAGTTATGGCCCAAGGCAATGATCCATCAAGCCAGGTGTGTTACTTGGAGCTCACAGTGGTAAAGGAGGGATGGAATTTCCTGCCCATAGTGAACAAGAAAACTATCATTACCTAATATAAGTCATCACATCTAAGAAAAAGACAGATGGTGTGGGAAATATTAAAGAACTTCAATCCCTGATCTAAGGGTTGAGGACCCCTGTGACAGAGCACAGGAGCAAACCCGAAGTCCTTGCAAAGTGCAATCCAGACCCTACTGAAGCCAACAGTAAAAATCCCACTTATTTCAGCCTGCTGAAGATTTCCTCTGGATTCACTGTATGGCAGCATCATCCCCTTATTAGTGAGTGGCAAATTGTGCTGGTTTTGCATTGATTGACATTTGGTGAGGAGAGGAATTTTCCACGGAAGTGATTTTTCTAAGAAAAGTCGCTGTGGCAAAATCAATCGGCGACTAGTTTTGAATATTGGCATCTTGTTAGGCCCCTAGAAAGCTGGACATGCCTCTGTGAATACACAGGTTAAAAATCGAGAAACCCCAGAAGTTTTCTTTCCTTGCGGCCTGAGAAGAGCCGTGT
>VWYP01031463.1:0-153320 GCA_013400435.1 Pycnonotus jocosus
CCAGCCGGTTCCAGCCGGTTCCACCTGGCTCTATCCAGCTCCCTCGGTAGCTCCTGAGGGCTGCGCCAGGCACACAGCCAGTTCCAGCCAGTTCCAGCCAGTTCCAGCCAGTTCCCTCAGTGGCTCCTGAGGGCTGCGCCAGGCAGCCATGCGCTGCATGAAGCTGGTTCCAACTGGTCCCAGCTGGTTCTATCCAACTCCCTCAGTGGCTCCTGAGGGCTGCACCAGGCAGCCATGCGCTGCATGAAGCTGGTTCCAACCAGTCCCAGCTGGTTCTATCCAGCTCCCTCAGTGGCTCCTGAGGGCTGCACCAGGCACACAGCCAGTTCCAGCCAGTTCCAGCCAGTTCCAGCCAGCTCCCTCAGTGGCTCCTGAGGGCTGCGCCAGGCACACAGCCAGTTCCAGCCGGTTCCAGCCGGTTCCATCCAGCTCCCTCGGTGGCTCCTGAGGGCTGCACCAGGCAGCCATGCCGAGGACACTCCTGACAGTCCCTGACAAAGGGCAAAGCGCTGCTCAGCTGGTGAGGTGTGATGGGAAAAGAGTGAGGGACAACACTGTGAGCACCAGCGGGAAAGACGGCTCAGGTGCTGAAGCAGAGACTCGCCTACGACCTGGGAAGATGAGACGCCATTAAATGTACCCAGGCTGTGCCTCCTCCGGGACCCCATCCTGGAACCAGTGGATATGGCCTGGAGGAGTTACTGACTGCGGAGAGCCCATTCTGTAGGAAGCTTTCCTGAGAGCAGCTGTGGCCCCGGAGAGCTCACGCTGGTGCAGAACTTTCCTGACAAGAACTGTGGCCATGGACTGATCATGCTGGAGCTGGCTCCCCTGACAGCAGCCATGGCCCGTAGAGCACACACCATAGCAAGTGACAGGAATTGCACTCATGCTGGAGCAGGTTCTCGTGACAGCCACTGTGGCCCTGAGGAAACTACACTGGAGCAGCTTCTCCTGACAAGAACTGAGACCCATGGAGAGGAACTTCAGCCCATGGGCAGGAACCTGCAGCCTGTGGACAGGACCCACACTGGAGCTGAGTACAAATGTGAGAAGGAGGGAGAGGCAGGAAGGGGCTGTCATGAACTCATAGTAACCTCACGCTCCCCATCCCCCCTGCACCTCTTGGACATGGCTGGGGGATATAGGGATACAGGGGACCTGAGAATGAAAGAGTGAAATTGAGTGGGTGACAAAAGTGTTGGTGTTGGGGAAGGTGCTGTTTTAATTTGTCTCCAAATCTATTTTAATTGGTATGAAATTACTTTCCCACAACTTAATCAATCTTTTCCTGATGCCAGTTACTTTTAAGTGATTTCCTTGGCTTTACCCTGACCCCAAAGCTTTTTCATCATACTTTCTCATCCTTATCCTCTTTGAGTGGGAGAGAAGAGAATGAGAGAGAAGCTAGGGGGCTCTCTGGCAGCCAGACAAAGTCAACCCAACATGAAGTTCCAGTCCTTTTCCAATTCCACAATACTGCTTTCAGTGTAAATAGACTGGGGCTATAAAATTAGAGGTATAACCAATATTCAGGACAATTTTCAAGGGATATGTAAATTAACTTACATCATATCACAACTGTTCTCTATTTAACTCTCTTACACAGAACATGGTTTAGTGCTTTTTTTTTAAAAAAAAGGGTTTTTTGTGCAGTGTTTCATGAGAATCCTGATAAATGAAGGCTTAATGAAGATCTAGTACCTGCAGAAGAATCAAGCTAGTTCTTCATAACTCAGCAGTAAGAAACAACACATTTTTTATTTTTACACACTTAAAGTGATGTTAAATTTCTCGTGTGATGTATAAGCAAAGGTTCCAGCTCTTGGTTGTACAAATCTCTCACTGGGGTTTACAGCTGTCACAATCTCAGTATTATATCTTGTGATCTCACCTCTGGTAGCCCTTCCCTACTATGTCTTCCCCGTGACAATCCTTCCTGGGGCTGTACAGAGGGTTGCAGAATTTAAAAACAATTGAGGATCTTGTCCTCTATGTGTATATTTTATCAGTTTGAGATAAGGTGAGTGGAGAATCTATGGCACAATATTTATGACATAATACTTAGAGATATGAAAATGCACTATAATTTTAGAACAAAAGATTTTTTTGTTTTAGGCAGAGTACAGTTATCTTTTTCTGGTCATGATTTTAGAGCAAGTGAAAAGATTACTAATAAAAACCTCACACCTATATTTAAACATCTTTATAAATCCTATGTGATAGCACTTTTCATTTTATAGAAAAATTATGCTGGTATTAACCTACAGCTTAAAAAAACAGCAAAAATAACTTAGCTGCCTTCTTTCTTGTGACATATCTGAATCAGAGTTCTCTCTTTATTCTCGCAGTCAGGATTATTTCATGTATAAAACTGACCATAAATGAGCATACAGTTTGCACCACAGATATGCCTGTGGGGTAATAAGATATAGTGTTTGTTTTGAGAAATGAGTGCCACTGATCTAAAAAAAAAAAAAAANGTGGAAAATTAACCCAAGACTGTACCTAATTCTAAAAAAAAAAAAAAAAAAATCTGCTTACTGAGATCACAGAAGGCAGTTTGGAGAAAAGTAAACCAGAATTTAAGTGTCATCGCAGATGCATAAAAATAAGATGGTAAATATGTATTTTGTGTAGCTAAGACAAAATTATGTGTTTCACAGAGAAACAAACACAGATCTAGAGATACCACAGGCTGAACATCTTCAGCAGTGGGCCGTGTCTCTGTGACCTTCTGTAGCTGTTAGAGCTGTTTGGCATTTCATCTAATGAAGCAGAGATTTGCCCATATTATTCACTATTCAAGCTTAGACTGGGTTTGAAATCCTAGCTCTTTTAACAGCTAATGGAGTTTTCCCATTGTTTTCAACCACGCCACAATCTGTGTATTCATCTGGGACTGCATGAAAACTAAAGCATGATCATTAGATGAAATCAGATTAATGTGCTTTGCAGTGTGATTTTTTGTTGTTGGTGGTTTTTAGGTTTTCTGGCTAATGAAAATTGATCTTCTAATTAAAACCTTCACAAAAATTCTGGCATATTTATTTAAAATATGGTTACATAAATACTTGGCAAAATATATGAAAAATGGGTTCTCTAATAAGAGGAGTTTTCCCAAGATATTTCTATTTTGAAATGCTACACTGTGTTGTAATGTCTTTACTACGTGATATCAGTGTTATAAACCTGTTTTGTGAAAAGATGCTACCTTTTTTTCTTCAGAAGTAGAAGGAAATGTAGTGTTGTTCTTTTTTGTTTCAAATTTTGTTTGAAATGTAGTGTTTCTTCTATAAATCTATTGCAGTTACTATGAGGAACAAGTCAATAAACAGCCTTCCTCATGTCCCAGTGATTGTAAATCTTTCAAAGCCAAGTTTAAAGGTCTTCACAAACATAAAATTTATAAAAATACAGAGTTTAAAAGGCAGCCATCAGTTTAAAAAAAGAAATCTGTTCCAGATAATTTTGACCACTTAGTCATTTTCAAAGTTAATGCTTGTCTGAGACAGTATATGAGCAAACCTGAAAATCAACCAAATTTTCATATTTTGGAAAGCTTGGGTTGGGTGTATCTCTTCATGAATACAGTAATAGCCCTCTGAACCCAGCTGAGTAACGTGCAGAAATACCTGCATTATGTTTCTATCTTTCTTCTTGTCTAGATCCATTCTTTTATTTATCTCTGGTTTTCAAGGCCAGAAATGTCTACTTTTTTTTTAAATTAAACTTAGATTTGTGTCATCTCAGTTTTCAGAAGCTTTTTGAATATTCATCTTGTGTTGGCTGTTTCTTCTCCTTTCATGGTTTAGCTCTTGAAAATGCTATTAGACACAGTTTGTGAGGACTGTGAAATCAAATAGCTCTGTTCAGTCACATGTGTCAGTCCAGTAGTACAATTCTGCCTCCAAACAGATACTGGGCTCCAGTGCTCACAGTCACTCAGTTTGATGTAGCCATAAAATGTTAAATATTTTTTAAAGCTTCTATAAAATGGGCAATACAGTGTGTTGAGGTTTGAAAGCAAANGGCTGCAATCACTGCTGGATTTTGGGTTTATTCTTCAGAGAAGGGTAGAGCAATCCCAAAAGTTAATGGTAGTAGGGGCCTGCTTTCCACAAGAGAAGAGAATTGCTGCTTTTCAAATGTCTTCGTGTTTAAATTGAACAAATTGACTGATGGAAATCTTACTGCAAATGTTAGAGTTCTCTGAAGTTTGTTTTAGTGTAATTTTCTTCTATTAATCACAGTTCATGTCTGCTAACTGTTAAATATAAGCAATAGATATTTTTTCACAAGGGATTTTGATTTTCCTTTCTTTGCATATTAATTTCTACAAAAGATAAAGCAAAAAGAAGTATTTGCATTAAAATTTCAGAGAAAAAAGTGTAATCTGGAAACAAAAATGTTTCACTTACAATCATGAATTGTTTGGAGTCTATTACTGTAATGAGTCAAAGAATCATGGAATCTTAGAATACCAGATTTGAAGGGACTTCAAGGATCATCTGGTCCAACCTTTCTTGGCAAAAGCACAGTCTAGACAAGATGGCTCAGCACCCTGTGCAGCTGAATCTTAAAACTGTGCAGTGTTGGGGAATCCATCACTTCACTGGCGAGACTGTTCCAATGGCTGATTGTTCTCATTGTGAAAAACTTTCCTTGTGTCCAACTGGAATCTCTCCAGGATCAACTTGTAACCGTTACCACTTGTCTTTTCCATATGAGTCCTTGTGAAAGGGGAATTTCCATCTTAACATGATGATAAGGTCTCCCCTAAGCCTTTCTCCAAGGCTGAACAAACCCAGTTCCCGTGGCATTTCCCCATATGGCAGGCTTCCTGGTCCTTGGATCATCTCTGTGGCCTTTCTCTGGATCCTCTTCAGCCTGTTTATGGGAGGTTTTTTTGTGTATCAGAGACCAAAACTGAACACAATATTCCAAGTGTGACCAGGACCTTCCAGGTGAAAGATAATGCTGGGATACTGAATGGGATAATGTGTCTCTCTGCTGGTGATGTCCTTGGTGCAGCCCAGTGTCCTTCCTGCTGGCTTTCTTTGCTGCAGCAGCAGCACTGTTCACTCACACTGAGCTGCTTGTCCAGCAGGATCCTCAGGGCCCTTTCACAGAGCTGCTCCCCAGGGAGATCCCAGCCTGTGCTGTGCTCCCACATTATGTTTTCCCAGGTGCAAGGCCTTTATGGTTCTTGTTAGCCCACTCTTCCAGGCTATTCTGGTCTTCCTGCAGTGTGGCTCTCCCTTCCAAAATGTACACTTCCCTCATCAGTTTGGTATCATCAGAAAATTTCATCAGGGTAAACTTGATCCCATCATCCAGATAATTTATGAAAGTATTAAAGAGCAATGTGCTCAATATTCATCCTTAGGGGCCTGCACTTTAAGTACAGGAAGATGTAGAATGTAGATGTAGCTATAGATACAGCTGTATACACACATGTACACCCATGAAAGGGAAAATAACTCTCTTTTAAAAGGGTTAAAACCGGTGCCTATGCATCTTTTAAAATTACATTTTAAATATGGCAAACTGTATTTCAACAAGGGCTGTTGTAGCTGTAAAGAGAGATTGCAGCAAGCACTGTGCTATTTACATGTTGGGAAATGTTTGTTTAAGGCTGGGGTGATATCTGAAGCAGATTCATAAGCACAAAGGAAGTGTCGCGTATAGTTCTGGTATTTAGATCAGAATTGCAGCTCTGGATCCAATCAGGGTCTGACTCCAATAGATGTGTGTGTAGGAGTGAGTGTTTGCCATCTAAGGCTGTAACAGCCAGCTGAGTTTACACTGAGTCGTGACTTGTAGAGAAATGCACTGCAGTAAATCATGCAGATCATATATTAAAAACTATAACACGCAGCAATACAGTTTGTTAGGCAGACTGCAGGCTTTTATTCCATGTCTCAAAGCTAAATGGTGTGTGCCTGAGAGAGGGTTGGGGATGAGAGGTCACTGGAGTTAAACTGATTTACACCTGCTGAGAATCTGGTGTGGTGAATTATTTCCAATCACTCCTTGAGCAGTAGGTATTTATTTTTATCTTTCTAAAATATTTTCCTCCAGTTGCCTCTGTTAGCAGTCCTTGCTGACATTAAATATTTGAGAGCAATTTTGCCACAAGTAGGACCAGTTTCAGTGACAGCTGAAGTTTTCCCATAAACTTGAGTGGATTATGCAATTTAAATGGCCAGAATTCAATCTTAGCTGCCTGTCATGTTGATCATATTCACAGTTACTTTTTAGAGAGTATTTTTGTAGTCTTTGCACATATGATCTCTGCAACTCACAGTGTTTGCATACCACGCAGCATCTGGCTCGGTTTTTACAGGATCTTAACAGATGCAGTCAGGAACAATGTACAACTCCCTGATGTCTAAAAATAATTGTATTTCAGTAATCTCTTGTGCTATAGTCACTGTCCCATACAAATGTAATCATCATACAGCATTGGAAATGACTCAAAAAAGTCAGAGGAAATGCCCACAGCATGTAGCCACTGAATCTTCTTTAACAAAGAACTATCGGAGATAGAGAATACTAAAGAAAATACTTGAAGTGCTTACTTAAGGAAATGTATTGAAATCTTTGTGTCAGGACAGTTTTAACTTAAATCATATTAGAAATACTTTGAATATCATATTGACCCTCCATATAAAAGATATAAATCACATATTTTCTTAAACTATTACTAGTATTTGCCTGCGTGATTTCGTGTTAAGGAATCTACAAAATTTCTTCTATTTACTTCATATCAAAAAGAAAGAAAACTGTATTTAGTTTCTGTCTGCAATATAAATACACCATTGTAACTTGGGAGAAGGATGTCTTGGGCTCACACTCTTAGTTCTTCCACAAAAGCATCATTGACTCAAGTGAGTGTTTTGCCTGAATAGAAAGTCAGAGACCAGGATGAAATGCCAGATGAAACAGACTGCTTATAGTAACTTTAACATAAATATAATGTCCAACAACTGTGAAGAACTCCAAGTACAAATCATGTGTAACTCTTTCAGACCCATGCAGTAGATCTGAAGCTAAAACCCATCCTCAAGGCAATTGCTGATAAGAAGAAATAATTAGGTTCTTAAAAGAAAACAAATTAGGTACTGAAAAGGTTGCATTTTACTCATCAATAAAATGATGTTTTGGGGATCTTTGTTGCAGAGAGAATCATAAAGATAACATTTGTCTAGGTTTTCTGTCTTCTGTCCAAGTTTTCATTGGCAGGAAGAGAGGAGTTTGGGTGTTGCTTGGGATTCCCAGGGTTCCAGTAGGACGCTGGGCTACACCCACTGGGCTACACCCACTGGACTGGTAATCACTACATATTGGTTTTTTGATTCAGGACAGGTGTAATGAGTTCTAAAATGAGCAAAGTAAGAGCAATATTAGGCATGGCTCTTCCAGGTAATACAAAGGGCAGAAGTTTCAAGCCAGGCATGAAACAGGTGTCTGAAGTGGTGTGCCATTGAGGAGGCATAGAGTGAGACCAGCATGCACGTACAGGCAATCAAAGTGAGAGCAGGATCTGTGAACAGTGTATATGAATGGCATCAAGCACATCTCTCCTATTACTTAAGACTTGTGTGCCAAAGAAAAAGGAAATGAAAAATTTATTAGGAGGCTTACTCAGACCAGAATGAGCTGTGAAATCTGATGTCTCCATATATTACCAGGAAAAATGTCTCTAGTTAGTCAGCNCCAAAAAACGCCCTTGTAACCCCAAACCTAGGAACTGAATCTTTGTCTAATGACTTACTAAAAGTCAGTGATTTTCAGATATGCTCACTTTTATGGAGCAGAGATCAACTAATTAACAACTAAATAACATGTGACTGGAGTGATCTATCACATATAATTATGTGCAAATAATAGCCTTACATTTCTGATAATCCATAGGCAGTAATTTGTTTGGACAAGTGTCAGTGAGCAGTGATGAAGAGCAAGAAAATTTTATAAAATCATTTTTGGTGTGTGGTTCAGTTCTAGCAGGAAAAAATTACATGTAGTAAACAGTGATCATTTTGAATGTTCATCTAATTCTGCTTGAAGGGAAAAGACAACAAGGTTTCAATTCTCATTTTCAGCCATTCATTTCTGTATTGCAAATAAGCCATACATAGCAAGTCAAGAATGTGCTCCTTACAGCATGAGCAACTCTAGCTGTGTGTACAATAAAACATTTTTTGGTGACAGTATTAATCCAAAAATGCCAGATGTATAATATTTTCATGTGTGCTTTTCTTGTGAGTTTCATGTTCCAGTTTTCGTCTCCTAAAGGTTTTTGTTTTCAGGAGCCAAGGTACACTAGAGAGCACTCCAAATGATCTGACATCTTTTAAGTATGAAATTTCAGAGATTTAGAATGAAAATCATAGGATCTGAGAGATGTAGGGTAGTATAAATTATTTATTAACATGCTTTTATTATTATGGGTACTGAATCCAACCTTCAGCCAACAGCTAGTGATGCTGTTTGTCCTTTTTTTCCATATTACACAAGTTTGCTCTTTCACCTTTTTAATCACACTCAGATCTTCTACAGCCATCATTGGCTTAAAGCTAGCTTGCATGACAAACCTTTGCTTAATCATTTTTGTCATCTTGTGTTAGAGAAATAGTGGATGGTAGGGTTACTCAGCTGCTCCTTTTGTGGACCCCATTCCTGAGTGACCATCCAGGGTTAAGTGTGCTCTGATATCCGTGTAGAATCAGTTTTCTTCATAGAGGCACAGCTTTCAACACTAAAAGTGTCAACTGCAACCCCATAGAAATGGTGTTTCTCCTACCTTCTGAAGGAGAGCTGCCATACACTGCTGCATCTCAGTTATCAGGATATCATATGGTGAGGGCTTACTGATTTTCATACACTAGTGTAAATTTCATGCACTTTTTAAGCAGAATGAATCTGGGAAAATTCCTCTGAAAGAAAAAGCATCACTTCTGGTAGTAAATGGTATTTTTGTTAAGGCATTCAGCTGTACTAAAACAGTTTTGTGATCTTTCATTGCAGGTTAGGTTGTTCTTGAGCTGAAAGTAAAGCATAAAATAGCAAACAAAGCGGGTTTCCTCTTTATTATGTTCTATAATGCATATTTTTCACTTCACTGCAAATTTATGTTTTTCCCTACTAACTGAAATATGTTGTAATTCACTCATTGTCATAGCATACAGCATAATGTAGCAATACAAGGAAGACAAGGCATTTTGGGTTTTTTATCCACTACAACAATAAATAGCATGCCTACGAGGAGAAAAGACTCAGTGTCTTAACTGTGTATCTAAGCTCAGTCTCTTCCATCTTCTGTTTGCACAGTACAACATTTTTCTCATCAGTTAATATGCAGAGTATATTTGAAGCAACCAAAGCTCAGCACCTACTGAATTAAGTTTGATTTCTAAACCTCAGCAAAGCCAGGTCCATCAGGATCAAAATGCAAAATATTCATGCTTCTTTTTGTCTTTCTGAAAGTGATTAAAGCCAGACTGATTTTGCTATGGGGCTTATGGAAAAATGAACCTTGCTCTCTGCTAGGATTTTAGATTCTTGAGCTAATTTATTCTTAACTAGAATTTTTGTAGCATGAATTTGCCAAGCACTTTAACCATCTCCGAGGGCAATGAGGTGACACAGCAGCTAAAATGAGCTATTTCTATTTGGATAGATCTTTCTGGTCTACCTCAAACATATAGTTTGACTTCATCTATCTCCTTATGCTCAAATAAGCACAGATACTAGCTAGCTTATGTTTCCAGGGATGTGCAAGAAAAAAGACCTTATACTAAATGGTATAAAATGCATTAAGGAAGGTACAAGCAAACCAGCAGCTCAGCCTATACAAAGCAGGGAAAATTGTGGAGCACTCAAACTTAAAACTCCCATTTCAGTGCAACAGAATTAGCTGTTTTCAAACAATAAAACATAATTTCCCACTTCTTTAGAAACTTTCAATTAAAACAAATTAGGAGAATTGAATTTCCAGGTTTGGTGACATTTTTTAAGGGAAGGGAGTAGAAGGGATGGAATGTCTTTTTTTTCAGATTGGTTTTTACCAATTCTTCCATTTCCTGTTAGTGATTTTTCATTCCTAGTTTTCTGACTTGCCCTAAACTATGCCCTGAGAGAATCTAAACTCTGCTGTGCTGCAGAGTGCATGGTTGAGTGCTTTTTGAAAAGATCCAGGGAAAAGCCGTTCCAGGCCACTTTTCCATGAGGCCTGAGGATTTGGAAGACTGAGCATTTTCATCCCTATATACCTTGGCAGTGGATAAAATTTTGTAAAGAGGCCTGGATGTAACTGAGAGACTTTAGTTACAAACAGCAATAAAGAAAACTTAAAATTCTTTACATACTACTGAGCAGAAGCAGTGCTTATAAATGAAAGTTATATCTGATTTCAAGTGAAGAGCAAAGAGATTATTTTATGTAAGTGGTAAAGTGGGCTGATTTCTGAAGGACACGAAATGGGTGGGAGAATGGGACAAAGGAGGAAGTACAGGATCCCTGGTATATAGTGTTTTTTGTGGTGTAGTCACAGGGAGCTTGTGTCAGAATTGTTGTTAGATATGATTATGGTTACTATCAACAGAAATTAAAATGATATTGCATGGGCTGAAAACACAGGAACAATTTTCTAACTCAAAGGTTTTATCATGTCATGTACCCTTGGGTTAGAAATGAAGACAGGTGAGAGTAGTTCAACATAAAGGCTTCAGCACCGCCAGCTCCCTCTAAAATGTAGGGAGACAACTGCTTTCATGAATATATGGAATAAATCTGAAACTGTGCAAGTCACTTTGGTTTTGGACTAGAAGAAAGGAACACAGCTTATTTATTCCCCGTTACCTACACTGTTCCATTTCTTTGAAGATAAAACATTTTCTAAGCAAAAATTTGAGGCATTATTACACTAATTGGAGTTATCTATATGATAACCTTCTACCCCACATGAGAAAAGTCCAGATGACGCCTGCTCTAAGCATGACTCCTGTACTGAATAGGAAGCAGATACAGAGAAAGAAGAGGAGAAAATGTTGAGTGTGATACAGTATTTTCTCCGTTATCTCTAGATTTTTTTCCTTAACATAGGTATAATACAGTGGTACAGTAGCAGTAGGTGGAAAAAGAAATTAAGGACACAATGGTAGGTATTTCATCTGCAGATGAATTTTTATCTAGGAGATAATACCTGGCTAACTGACCAAATAAAAGCTCTTATAAAATGTTTAATATCTTTCTTGCTATAAAAATCACTTTATTATGTTACTGAACAATGTTGCAACAATGAAACATTTATGAGAAGAAGCAAGCATGACCATTTGGGTAAAGTTACTTGTAAAGCATTTATAAAAATATGCAAACTGCAGAGCTACTGTATTAAAATGCCACTGTTTGTGACAAACAGAACAGATGTAATAATATGATTTAAAACTGTTTAAACAATCCATATAAATGATGGAGGCAAGACCCTGGAGTTTTTCCCATTGAATTTGAAAAAGACTGGGCTACTGTTGAAAAATATTAATTTAATAAATCAGTATCTGAGAAGTATATGTTGAAAAAAACATGATACATGGAAAAGCTAGAAAGAAAATCTCTCTCAGTCACCAGCAGAAGTTACTGTATCTGGGCAGAACTTTCCCCTGAGAATCCTTTTCTGTTGAGGCGTGGAGTTTTAGTCAAATGGACTGAAATTTTTAATATTCATTATAATTTTCAAAGGGGAAATAAAAAGGAAAGATGTGGTTCCTTGGATTTGTGAATCCTTGCCTGGTCACGCAGCAAAGCCACAGTGGAGCCAGGGCTGCCTCAGGATGGGACTGTGACCCTGAGAGAGGCTCATCTCCGTTTGCCTTGGGGACTTTGGCCACCACAGAGCTTCTGCCTTTGAGTGGGAAGGCTGGAAGCCCACAGAGCTGGGTGACCTGCAAGGACAGTCAAAGGCCCACTTAGTGGGCTCACCTCCTCCTTAGGCCCTGGCTGCAGAGATTCCCACCTGTCTCCTTTAATCACCAGGCTGGGGGTTTAATAAGTGGCTTAATAAGGCTATTGGTGGCTTTTCCTGACCCTACAGCTTAGAAATAAGTAAGTCATGGTAAAATAGTTTGCCTGGGCACACCTCCTCAAAGTCCAACCCCAGGCAGAGGCAGAGGCTGGAGTACTGTACCTTGAAGTCTGGGTGGGTGTGGACGCGTTGGTTGTTGTTGCATTGTGTTCCCTTGAACTGTGGCACAAGCCCTTGGCGGCTGTGTGTCTGAAAGGAGTGGGATGTGTTGTGGAACAGAAATCCTAGAACAGAAATCACCATGTACCTGCTAGTGCCATTTTGCTTGGTAGACTGGAGATTTTGTGCCACTGAGTGATGTGGTTCTGCTCCTGCTGCTGCTATTTTCTTAATGCCCCATGACAAGATGAAATAGGCTGACACTCCTAAATTGAACTGAATGAATGAACCTTCAAATATCTTATTTTCCTCTTCAAGTTTTAAACAGTTCAACCGCAAAATATATTTATTCAGTATTAACAAGAGTATCTGTTGCTGCTTAATATAAAGTGAGAATTAAGCAATAAATCAGTAATGAAATACTACAAAAATATAAAGCCCAGGCAACCCAGGAAAGAAGAGATTGCTAACATTTTGATTGCTCAAGTTCTGAGAGAAGATTTCACAACTCTGCTGCCAATTTTTAATCTTTGGGGTTTTTTTGTACAATACATGAACAGAAACAGATGTTCTTTACTACTAACATTTGATCTGTTTGTAAAGAATTTAGGGTATTATCTACTGTCAAGACAATGAGTGATATTTAACCATGCAGAGTCCTGTTAACCATGCAGAGTCTCATACAGAACTACAGTGGTAAGCATCTGTATATTGTCTACAAACCTTAGAGTAACCTCTTATGACAGTCAAGTCTCTATAAATGATATAAAAGTATATAAAGAAACAAGAACGTTAATCTGGATAATTCCCAACAAAGGAAGGTTTTAGTTTCCAGTAGAGTTAGGGCCATGAAATAGTTTTCCTTGCATAATTCAGCAACAATTTCAGGTATCAATCACACATTTTAAAATTAAATCCTTTTCTTAAGTATTCCAGCATGTTTAGCTTCTTTTGGTTCTGCAGATCAGCCCCAGGGTGGGCTTAAATGTCTATTTCTCTTTAAGAGGGTCACGGTCTGATATATTCTTTTTGTTGTTCCTACTCTGATTCCCTTCATAACCTGAATCAAAGAAATTGGAAAGTTATGAACTCAGCTTTTCACTTCAAGTTGCCTCTACTACTCAGGCTGGAATGCCCTAGGGAAAAAGCATTTAGTAATGATAGCTATATTATTTCTGTCTGAGCACTGATCTTTGCCATCAAGTTAGAATAAATTGTGGCAGGGACACAATAATGTGGCCCGTGTAAAATAACCTCAGGATTATGACAGAGCAGAGCCATGCTGCAGCTCTTGTCCTTCCACAAGGATGTTTTAAGTAAAGTTCCCCTGGATCTAGCATATTTAATAAATAGCAGATCTGATGCTGTTACTTATAAAGTGACAGGGGCTTATTTTATGTGGCCTTTGTGAAAGCTCATTTTTGTACATCCAAGTATTTACTCCAAGTTCTCTGTAGTTTATACAGTCAGTATTAGTACCAACAAGAGGAAATTCCCTGGAGCAGCCAAGTTGCTTGAATTGAAAAGAATGCTTGAAATTACTTCTCTAACCCAGCATTTTCCAAAGTCATTGCCATAAATCTGCCAAATACATTCCAGAGTAGGATCTTATGACAGAGTATTGCTCTTGTTATATCCAATGGAAAAGATTGTAATCTGTGCCTTCTTTGCATTAACCAAAGAGACATACTGAAGAATGTTAATTTAGAAAAGATGAACATGATACAACATTGCATATTAATTTTCAGTTTGGAGAGTACTTATGTAAAAAAAACCAGTCTTAAAGAGCTGGATGCGTCAATGAGACCACTGTTAGCAGATGCAGCACTGTAAATGATGGATTTGTTATCAAATGTTGTATGTCAGTCAATGGACTAAGTTAATTTGTGGTATGCATTAATTTAAAAAGGAAATTTTGCTCTAAATATTGTAGAAGAAATGTAATGATTTTATTTGTTGGAAAAGTAGAAATAAAATCTGAAACTTTATAAACCTTCAGGAAAATGTGTACCCAGGAAAGAGGTTCTGTGAAAATTTCTCCAAATTGCCTGGATTTTGACGCCCTGAGCGGTCATATCGTAGTCATGAATGCCTTACTGCTAGCTCCAGTCATGTAAATTGGAAAAAATGTGAGTCTCTCAAAAATGTGAGACACTTATTATCACTAAGGATTCCCTGGATTCCCTACCTATCCTCACCACTCATCAGATAGGGCTAGGTACATCATCTCTGAAGGAGCAGAAGAGTAGCTGTGGATCAGATAATGTACATGTATTTGTATCTGGATTTGCTATAAAGAAAACATTGCTGCTTGCTTTGTCAAGGCTTGTGGCAAAGCCACATACAAGGCACCACTCTGTGAAGAGATTTGGACAAATTCCTGTCACTGGAGCACATTATTTAAGAAAAACAATATGGAGAACAGTGAGTGAGGTGATTTTATTTCATAAAGCTCTGTATAATATCACGTAGGTGTCAACACTTCTGACAAAAGGCAGATTTAACCACGTTTTAGCTAATCCATAAGGTCGTGTGGCTATCTCTTCTCTTCTCCCTAGGGCTGGCCCCCCATGCCCTCTGGGGTTAGTGCCACGCTTCTTCAGTATGTCACAGAAGGCGAATTAAACTAATGAATTTCATTGTTTTTCCTGGAAAAGAGGCAAGTTTTGTTATGAGGATAAGCTTTCCCTTGTCAAGGGAGGCTGGTGTGAAATCTCCTTCAGGGTGAAGCTTTGATCATTATTCTTATTCTTTTGGAGTTATTTTGATGCTTTTTGTGTAGCAAAGGATAGGCAAGACTAACTGTCAGTCAAAATTCCTTCTCATAGAGTAAATGTAGTTTTTCCTATGTGCTAAAAATTAGTGACATCACCTCTTAATCATAGTTAATGACCAACCCTGGTATAGTTCAGCTGTGTTTGGACATTAAAGAAAAATCTGTTCAGACATACTTACCATTTTTTTGCTGCCAAAATTCTTTTCCACATTTAATTTCCCTATGAAGTTTGCTCCATTTGTTTTGAATTAATTTAGAAGGAATGGCTTCTCTCAGTCATCTATCCACTCACAAATGCATGCAAAAAGCAGGAAAGCTTAGTTTATTATGTACTAGGAGATTGTGAACAGCAGGCTAATTCCTCCTTGAGATGCAAGGAACAATAGTTGGGGATTTGTACTAACTAGGTTATCAGTAAACATCTTCCCAAGATTCCAATTTGTGTGTGTAAATATGGTTTACAGACTAACAGCAACTCTTTCGTACTCTTTTCTGACGTATTTTTAGTGATAACCCCAGATTATTAATTAGCTCAGTCACAAACCTGCATAAACGAGGTTGTCATGGTCAACTCAGTTTCCATGAGACAGTTTCAAATACAGCACAATATCATAGCAATGGCTATCACTGCACCATCTCCATCCCCAGCTCTGGCTCTCTGACACTTCACACATGGTATAGTATGGGTACTTAAATGTACCATAAGCTTCACTCTAAATTCAAGACAAACTGAACCTGAGCCCATGAATTGGCCTGTAGCTAAGCAGAGCTGCATAAATCCCTAAAAACATGTTAAGTTAGAGATCTCTTATTTATCCATTTCATGGTTTCTTTAACATTTAATGCTCCAATTAATTTTTCTCCATATTAATCCACATGTCCTTTCTGATTCTCTTGGATTATGTTTTCTGGATTTATGCTTTCTTGATTTTTTTTTTTTTTGATCCATGAAGAATAAGATCTCCTTAGTTCCACAGAATTATAACTATCATAGTTATTTCATTCCCACAACAAAAAGGGAAAAATAATTTTTTGCCATTAGACACCTACAATGCTTGAAGCATTATTCTTCTATCATGTGTTCCTTTGTTTGCTTTGTAGAGGCTTATAAAAGCAAATTTCAGCTTGCATTAAAAATTGTTGAATACCTTTAGCAGTGCACAGCACATTACACCTAACATATGCCATCCAATGATATTTCTCGTTGTACTCTGCCTGTGGAAAAAATTGCATACTGTAAACATTAATTTATTAAATATTAGTGAATGTTAGATGTGCGATGACATATTTCTTGCTAGCTCAGGGCCAAAAGCTAGTGCCCTATTTGCAAGATATTATTTAGCTTACCTAGTGAGTTTCTAAGCCATGATCCGTTTAAGCCTAATTGATATTATTTAAAAATGTTTTGCCATTTTTATTGAATTTTTTTTGTAAATTAAAGGATACAAAGATAATTCACAATTTTTGGAAGCACGCAAGTATAGATGCAACATACTTCATGCCCTTGAAATAATTTTTTTCTGTAGGTCATATATGTACGTTTTGAGCAATTACAGGAACAATTTGTACCATAAATTCAGAAGTCCTTAACTTTTTCATTCTATATTGATGATGTGAGGATCTGTCTTTTCGTAAGTTTTGTATTGCACATAAAATGCACAGCAAAGACTTAAAGACATAAGATTAGTATGAAAGGGTTTACATCTAATGTAATGTAGCAGCAACTGCTAATGTAGTAGCAACTTCCATAGCTTAATGTTAATACGACAGTATTAACAGAGGCAACTTGAGAAAATTCTAGTGCACAATCAATATTGCTTAATTCTACTTCTATGTGTGCAAAAATAGAAGTATAATCATGAGATACTGGTAACCCTGCTGTTTTTCAACTTTAGCAAACTGATTTGGCAAAATACATTTTTTTGTTTAAAAATGAGATGAAAAATTCATGTCACAAGTTTTAAGTCAGCAATTAGATCTTACAAAGCATCTTTTGATAAAATGAAAGAGGCAAAAATCAAGTGGCAAGAATTTACATGGGCAGCAGTTATTGAGGCAAGGATTTGTGGGAAAAAATACTGTATAGGATACATCCTTGTTGATCAGATAGAAAGCCTATCCATATTACTCTAATGTGTAATAAATGAAAACCCCACACATTTGACAAAACAAAGGTAAGCAGAAGGAAAATGTGTCCTAGGAGACCGTGAGTGAGCCCAGACCCAGAGGCTATTCCAGATCTGTTAGCACAACTGCCTTTAGACCTCGCCACAGAGCCAGATGTTGCTGCCAGAGTCTTCCCAAGCTTGGCATCTGGGTCCTGGCATGCTCCAGGAGTGGCCTGGGGTGCTACCCCCTCATTAGGGTAGGTGCACAAACACGGAGGCCGGGTGAATTGCTTCTTGTCTCTGCTGAAAGATCTGATTTGCTTCAGAGTGTAGATCCTCTAGACCACAAATGTGAAATATTTGAGTAAAAATGATACAGATTAACTATTTCTCACTCTGAAACATTAAATTTAATTTCCCTTTTTTCTGTTGGTAGGAAGCTTTTCACACACCCACCCCCTTCCTCAAGACTTCAGGTTCAGAAGTAGTAGTACTTTATCTCAAATTATAGGAATTTGTAATGGCATTCATGAGGTTTAAAAATTGTGTGAGTTTTCAGGCTGAGTCTTGTGAAGTTCTTGTAGCCTTTGCATAGGATATATCCATCTCTGGTTGCTGTATTCTGTCCTAGAGAGACAGGATTTCACCCACACAATAGGGATACTGAGCAGTAACTGTAAGCCAGATCTTCAGCTGGCACAAGCTGCACTATGCTTAATCAACTTCAGTGTGAAGCTATGCCAGTTTGTACCAGCTGGGCATTTAGCCCTTTGTCTGCCCCCACATAAAAACTGTGTTTATCTGCTTTTATTGAAGCTTTACATTTTCCATGTGAGCATAAGTAACATTCTAACTTTAGAGCCAAAACTGACTTTTTATTTAATTTCCCATTTCTGCTCCATCTCCATCCATCTTGAGAATTAAATGCACACAGGGGAGGGTAAGTAAACTGCTTAGGAACATCTGGGATGCACAGAGTCTATGTTCCAATCTCCAGGGAGAGCAAGCCATTTGCACAGTACGTCTGATGAACATGGAGCTATTACTGGAATCAGTGGTTACGTCGAAGATTTAATGGGATATCCAAATCTTGCTGTGCTCCTTTCCCTCCATCCACCTTCAGTGGCTACTATCTGAAACCAAATAGGTCAGTAAAGGACCAATGCTGTATGAGGGACGATGGATTTGACCTCTGTGCCAAAATCCTGAAATAGCCGTGGATTTGCAAGTTTCTGCATCTCCCTGCTTCAGACTGGGTGAGATTGCTACAAAGTCAAGTGTGCTTGTGCAAACCTGAACACATGAGCAATCATGTATCTACCAGTGCTATTGATTTCAACTTCAGTGTCTAAGTGCTCACCACATGAGTAAAGCTTGAACATAATAGCCTTCTGATAGTGTTCCAAGTTTGGGGGGATATATGAAGGTTAATTGAAGCTACAGACTTGGCAACTTGCCTCAAATGGCTGTGTGCCATGGTGTTTGGGGATTTTAGCTGTTATATGTATAAGTAATTGCTCTTTACCAAATGCTTTAGGGAGAAGAAAAATCACCAAATGGAAGACTGACACATAAAATTCTCTACACAAAAAGCTAAAGCAAACCTAAACCTTCAATATATGTAAAGTAAGCCTTGGCACTGGGACTGTTACCTAGCATGAAACACCATGTTCCTGCTTCTGTAAGCATTTATCAGCAAATTGTTGCCTCAGTAGATTTAATCTTGCTGTACAACAATGATATTTATGAGAAGAGCCAGGCTCATGTTGCATACCTGGAGACCTGGTATACAAAAAGGCAGCAGGCAGACTGAGTCTTTTTAAGCCCATACTTTTCCCATCTGTTTGTCCTTCCGCAGCACTGAGGGTAACTGGCCCCACACCACGTTAGCAGGACAAAATGCGTGCACCAACCACTCTAGGAGAGGGCTTGATATCCAAAGATTCAGCAGATGAGATACACTGGGTAAAGTATTCACCAGTCAAACTAATATAGCGAATTGTGAATTGTGAGCTGAAGGAAAATGTTCATTTTTCCCATACCTGCTATACAGGTCTTAACCTCCAGCAAAGGAGTCATGTGAACAGTCAGAAAAATAATAACTGATACTAAATCCAACAGAGTACATCTGTTAGGGCCCTTAATGAGTATATTGCCAAAGAGGGTAAGTTTATGTTCACGTGATAGGCTTCAGACCTTTCCTAAAGCAGCAGATCTTCTCCCAGCCACTGCCTTGATGCTGTGGGGCACAATGGATTTCTCAGCTAGGTTATTGTTGCTCACATTTTAACAGTTGAAATACTTTCAGTCAAAGCCTGATCATCTGATAATGTATAACAAGAATATATTGAATAAAGATATTCATGTTACTGTGGTCAGAGATAAAAAAAGGGAGTACTTTGTGTCAAAGCTTCGGAATAAAAAGTAATCATCATATTCCCAGGATATTAGGAATATCCTTTGGACTCTGGCATCAGGAGAATGCTATAAAATCAACTTCTGTCTGTTTCTGAGGATGGCAGCATTAGCTCAGCTGTGCCAGTCTGACGGCAGCAGTCAGCAGAAGTTGTGTTTGCAGCCACAGAACTGCAACAGAGTCTGATCATCATCCTGATGAAATTACACTGATCTAATTTGCACGCTGTGAAGACATTTGGCACTGGCTGGATCTGAGCCGTGACATCTTCATTGGAACTAAAAGTACACTAAGAAGTGACATTACATTTCATACTCTTTTGTGCCAGACTGTGGCATTTCTTCCTCTTTAAAGGCATTATGTCAAGAACATTTAATTTGGCTTTGATATGTCTGCCATTTTGCTATGCAGGAATGTACTGAGCCAGAAAAGCTCAGCTGTAATAAAGTTTGGCACCATCAGCCCACCATATACCTGCACCATCCTGTGCAATTTAATTGGCATTCAGTGGGTTGATAAATGGATTGGCTTAATGAGACAATATACGTGACATATGCAGGACTCTCCTGAGGAATAAGATTCATTTTTGCACTTCACACATCAACATGCTACAGATACCAACACAGTCACCTCCAGCAGCTGTGCTATAACCAATGACGTGCCTTCCAGTGTGTTGACCAATATCGCTGCTATCTCTCAAACTATCTTTACATCATTTCCCATTTAAGCATTTTTCTTTCTGAATTTTTTCATTATCTCTCTGATTGCAAAAATAAGGCAAGATACTGTAACTGCCTTTGAAAGCTCTGGAATAGTATAATATCCATATATTTTTCTAGTATAAATCAATAGCCTATCTTCATAGCTTTCTGAGGATTTCTGCATCCATGTTTAGAAAAACTTCCAATTGTAGCTTGAATGTAGTATAAGTAAAAACTAAAAATATTCAGTAAAAAATGAGTATGAACAAGCATGACCTATTCTTCTCAGAGGCTTGTTTGTATAGAAGAATTAGATTTATATTAGAGCCATCTCTGTGAGTGCGAAGATGGATTCTCTGGTGAGTTGCAGAGTAGCTGACAATGGGGAGCATTTCAGTGCTATTACAGTACAAAAAAAAAAAAATCTGATTGCTGAAAAACTTTATTCAGACTTTTTTTCAAAACAAACCTGATTTTGCCTTAGTCAGGAATGAATAAAAGAGCATCAGTAACATCAGGGATCTGGTTCAGTGTTTAAAAACCCAGTAGTTTCATGGTAGATCTTTGAATTTTGCCTTTCAGATGTAACCATGAATGTAATCAACACCCTTTGATGTTTTCCACAGTCCTGCATCTTGGGGTTATAGATCCTTTAAGAACTAGGATTTAACAACAATCCAGAGGGCTTATCTGTCTTGCATGGACAAGAGAGATACACATCCAGCTTTCTGGCATTTTACAAAGTCTTGGAAAACAGAGACAGAAAACATTAACCCACTTACACAACACACACTGTGATTCAGTTTCTTAGCTGAATTAAAAGTGTCCATATATATGTCCCTTATTTTAGGGAAAAAATTGTTCAGTATGACCAAGTTCTCAGTCATCATTCCCATCAGGATAATGAAGATAAAATGCAAATAGTTTTATTGGTCTTTCTTCTCCAGTGTAATTCTGAGGGTCAGATTCAGCTGCTTTAAGTGAACTGGTTGTTTATCAAGGTATAGAAAGGAATGATTACCGAAGAGCTGGAAAAAATTATCAAAATCATGTAGGCATGAGGCATGAGGAAAACTGAGAGCCAGAGCAGTTTTCCTGTCTTGCCCTTGAGAAGCTGTGTTAGGACTTTCAAAGGAACCTTTGGGAATGAGGAGCCAAACTCCTGCTGAATGTACATGCATATTAATATATTAAATTCCTTGTTTCTGCTGGAAACAAAAGCTAGTCCACATACCTAAGAATGTACAGGCTCACACTACCGGAATGGCCAGGGAAAAGAAAATTTGGCAGAGTCAGAGAGGTGAGTGAGGCTGCAGCTGGCTGTTGCTGAGCTGTGCTCTGGGCCATCACAGGATCTGCCGCTGGCTTCTTCTCCATAAGGTGGAAGAAGCCCACATATCACTGCCTCAGATTTCAACTGGGTGCCAGTTTGATGCTTGCAATTCTGCTCTAAGGAAAGCCTCATACATGCAAATAAGCCCAAGGAAACTAAAAAATGAAACGGTGTGTGACAGTTTCTAATTACTGCGTAAAAACAACATATGGAAACTTCATTGTCCATTTCATCCCTCAACATGTACTATCAAGTTAGATTTCTTTTGCTCAATCATTCTCTCCAGAGCATTTGGAGCTGTTTCACTTGTATTATATGAAGAAAAACAGCACTTGATATGAGCAATGTGATGGTTTTACTTTCTCTGTCCGAGCTCGTTAATCTCATGGAGGGTTTAAAAGAAACTAAGAACCTTACTGGGTTGGCAAAAACCGTAGTGTTACAAAAAGGCAATAATTTCTAAATTCTTTTTCAGAAATATTCTGTCCATTGTAATGAATAATATTTGAAAATGTATAAACAATGAGAAACAGGGGAATAATATAGTATTAAACACAGCCATATTAAATGCTAGAAAGTAGAGAACATTGCTTACTTACGTGTGTTGGTGGGGTGAATTGCTGTAGATCAGTGAAGGAACAGAAAGTATGACTTCGTTTTTCATGTGCAATTAAAGAGGAGGAAGTATTCTTCTAAACTTTTAAGTGTTTTCTCCTAGATTTCAAATTTAAATATGTGTAATGGAGGCATAGGAGAAAATTTAGATGATATGTTTGGGTCAAAGGAACAAAGCATACATTGAAGTCCCATTTTCTATGAGCAGGAGTCTTGCAGCCTTCCCTATCAAGCCCTGTGGCCACAGAAGCAGTCAGTTAATGAATCAGAAAAAAGCTGGTTACCAGATGTCCTTACTTATTAACACACACATCGCATTCTGTAATGGCATTCACTAAACAATCTGTGTGGAGCACACTTTGCTCTGTTTAAAGTCTCTTTTTCAAAAAACCACTTCTAACTTTTCTTCCTCTGTGATTGATTTCGGGTTAGCTGTTGTTTAAGATGCTGCCAGGCATTTTGTCTAATTGAAATTTCTCCCCCATTCTGAAGGTTCCTAAGGTACCTAGCAAAACAAAACAGTTTTCAGCATTTATTCTTTTACTTTTCCTTCCAAAATGATAATGAAATAAGATAAAATAAATTTTAAAAATTAACTTAAAAGCAAAGCAGGAGAGAAACCAATTCTCTTTGATGGGTTTCGACTGCTGCTAATTTTAATGCCACCCATTGTTCAGCTCTGCAGTCTAATTTTATGTTAATATCCTGAAAGTTGTCAAATCTTGGCAAAACCTATGCATAAATTACACAGAAAGTAGCTCACAGGAGGGGGAAAGTAATGACTGTCATGGTTAGCCAAACCCATTAATAGTCTGACAAGCAATAACCCAAGAGCTCTGGTCAACTGCTGCAGACATCTGTGAAACTTTTGCAATTAATTTTTTTTTGGAGGAGGTATCAGCTGTGAAATAGCACATAAGTGACTGATTATTATCAGCTCTGCTGGTGAGGGCAGAACTGATCCACTCCAAGCATTCATCCTTCTACCACATTATTGGTTTACGAATACAAAAGTTTTATTTTTTCCTTATTTTTGAGGCACTCCAATCTCCAGAAAGGGAAAAGGAGGAGTAATTGCACGTAAGTAGCACATAAGTAGCACTTACACATGGTCTTTCATATCAGCAGTTTCCAAAGAACTTTACAGAGGTCATTAGCATTATCTCTGTCTGTAAAGTGAAGAAACTGAGGCAGAGTTAATGTCTGTGTGCTCATGCACATGACAGACCATGCGTGAGGCAGACAAATGGATAGACGGGCTTCCTTGAAGTCAGATATTAAGCCAGAGATATGTCTGCTACATCAAGCGCTGCTCTATAGAACTGTAAGGTCAGCTATTTAAAAGCTGGAAGGAGCACACTGTGCTGAGAAGATGTAGCTACTTGTTAAATTATTTATCAAGTTTTTCATAAAACAAGTTCCCCTGAAATCTAGTTTATAGGCTGAAGAGTCAGCTGAGATCTGTTCCATGATTCCTCATGAGTGCAAAATTCATGGGGGAAACTGCTTTATAATTGGGTTGACCTGGTAGAGGTCTGCTGCACCAAAGTGCAGGCCTGTTAAAATTGAAAATGCATACATTTTAGTTTTTGAATTAATACCCAACATGGTTGACATGCTCACAAGTAGCCCTTGGATCTGAAAATATGTGCCCTGTTGCATTATTTTGCCTGGGTTTTTTTCCTGCTTTTGTATAAAATCTAAAATCCTGATAAGCATTTGTCACTGGTGCACAGTATTTTTGTCTTCAACAGGATGCCATTACATAATCAGTTTTGACTGAATTAAATGCTATGTACTTCCTTAAAAGCTTTTTCTTAGGCAAGGAAATTCTGTTTTTTTCTAAGTAGATGGTCTGAAATGTCACTACAGTACAAAATAATTCAGTAGATGCTAAAACCAATAGCAAAACCTCTAAAAATCCTCAGGCACCTTGATTTATATGGAATGCTGTACCACTAAAACAAATAATTGCTCTCACCAGTATTAATGAACAGATAATTAACATGATAAAATACATGGGGCATATAAAAGTGCAGCCATATCTTATTTTTTGATTACAATATAGATATTTATGTACTGTTATAGCACAGCCATTACATTTCAGACCTTTAATTTTTATGCTTCACTTTTTTCCTTCTGCATCTTGAACTGTGCTAAAGCTTAGTGGACTACACAGAATAAGCAGTCACTTTAGGATGTATTCTGAGAAAAAACCCGACATGTTACTTAAAGAACAAGGTTTTTAAAACCAAACTTATCTTTGAAAACAGAAGAAAAAGGGACATGCTAAATGTAGCACATAAACTGATGCCCACAGTCTGGAAAACAAGTTTGCTACTGCCTTGGGACACATAATTTTTAGAAATAATGGACCATTTGGCAGTTTTGCACATGTCACCAAGCATGCTTGGAAACACCATGGGCTTTGCTTTATTAATATACATGATTTGAAATAAATTCCCTCTGAAATGCTGGAGAAATCCTCAAAACAGCTAATTCACGTGACCTTTCATTATTTAAGACAGCCTTTATATTCAGGCTGTCCTGTGCTCTCACAAAATACAGATATTATGTAGTCTATTGATTTTCATCCCCAAACTCTGGCAGAAAGCAGTTCTGTGGGATAGATTGCACTGCACAGATGGGAAACTATCACTGGGCATTTACTTGGAGTGCTGCCTCGTTCCAATTAGAAGAAAGGTAAAGGAAAAACAGAATCTTGATTCTGTCAGCCACCTCAAACTGAATTTAGCAGAGCTTCCCACTGCAAGGAATCTCTTTCTGAGAGGATAGCATACAGTGCCTTTTCTTGGAGGGCTCTTGAAAAGAACCTGAACAACAGCAGCGGCAGTGGAGAGTTCAGACACTTTGCACCGTGTCACAGGCAATGCAGTCCTAGGAATCCTAAAGGTGCACGGGATCAGTACAGACAGAAGAGCTCAGGTGCCTGAAAACTCTACTGTAAGTGCAGCTGTGTGCATGGAGCAGTGGAGCGGTGAGAGGGCACAGCACTCCTCACACATCATTTCCAGGGGCTTTAGCCCTGCTGAGTGCTGTCCTTCCGCGAGTACAATCTCTGCCATTGTGCTCCATCCTGTGCTGAGGATGAATGCCTGAAGGTGCCCTTCTGCCCCTGTGTATCTCTGCAAAGACACAGACACAATTTAGCTTTTAGTTCCCCAGCTGAAGTGATCCTTGTTATTCAAAGGCCTCTTTTGACCATAGGTTTTTTATAGGAGAAGGATTTGAAGCGCCCCCTTTTTTGCCCTTTGGCACAGAAACTTCAATGGAATGTTTAGGTTGGACAAAGGCCTGCTCAGAATTAATATAGCTGCTCTTTTTGTTGAGAAACTTATTAATAAATTAAACCTATGTATTTTTAAATTGTCTGTTCCTTGCTGTCTAGCGACAATAATAGGAAAACAAAGAAGTTAGATAAAAATAAATTAAAATATTATATATATATATGTATATGCATGACATCAAAATATAACATATTCAAGTTCAGAAGAAATGTCAGGTTTTCCTAGCATCAATAAGATGAGGGAAGGGGATACTCCATTTTAAAAATTCTGGTTATTTAAATGAAATAATTGGGGTTTTTTTCCCCTTTCCCACCCTTTCCCTCTTCTCTTCCCTTTTATGAGAAGAAGGTCAAGATTTTAATATTCTTTTTTGATCTACACTGATTGTTTCTAATCCAGTAAATTAAACTTACTTGTGACTGCTTTCTGGCATATGGTGCAAATTGGCCCACATCCATGCTATGAACGGTCTCACTTGTCCAAAGGGTGTTTTTGTTCATGCTACCTGTGGGGAAAGGTCCCTGAGAACTGTTTGGAACTGCTGTAGGTGGGAAAAGCCAGGAGTGTGTCAGGGACCCTTTTAACAATTTAACAGTGCAGACAATCAAATTCCAGTGCTTGGAAGCATTTCCCTGGCACTTTTAAGTCTACTAGTCTAGACACAGCTACTGTGGTCAAAATCTGCTTCCCCCATTCACCTAAATAACTCCAGTGATGTCAGCTGTGAGACTGGCTGTAAAACAAGAATTCTGTTTTGCAAATAATTTCAAGCATTTGGCCTTCAGTCTACATTGGGGGAAAAGAAAACAACCTACAACCTTGAGCTTTCAAATTTTTGAAATTAAACAATGTCACTGAGAACTATCCAAATAACAAACAACCAAGTGGCCAGTATGTTCATCTGGAATGCAGGGGCTCATGTTGAAGTGTTATCTTCTCTGTGTGAGAAAGACTTATTCCTGATGAGTCATATTCTTGATGAATTTGGGAATCCAGTATATTTGGAACTCAATATATCATGAATCCTGGCTCCAAATTGTTTTATTCTTTACATTAACATGAAAGCTTAGCCTGAAGCTGAGAAAATTCCAACAACAAAATACCTTTACTATGGAAAAAGTATGTTGTTAAAGATATCCTTGTAATTTACAGGATGTGATTCCTGAAGTTCAAAAACCCCTCCCAAAACAAACCCACAATACAACTCTGACCCCAAATCAACTCAGCCAAAACTTCAGTAGTGGCTAAGGCGCTTGCCTGAGTAATGCCTCATCTTAGAGCTCACAGAAGTTCGGGTGGGTCAGGAATTTTCCCAGACAAAAGTTTTTATTTTATAATTAAATTAATTTCTACATAATTTTAGTGAAGTAAAAATATGCAAAAATATTGCAACTTTGACAGGAATGTTTTAGAAAAAATTCTGTGAAGCATTTGATCATCTTTTCAAGTATAAAATACTGAGCTTTTGTTTTGAAAATATTTTCATTTTACTTTCATCTCATAGAAAAAAATTAGAAAATAATTAGGTATATTACTGTATATATTCACATGAAAAATATGAACCGATCAAACATTTTGGGGTTTGAGTCTGAATATTTTATTTTGATTCTTGCTTGAAGATTTAGTAATTTTAGTTTGCACCTTTTATTCCCTATTCAAAAATCAAATCAATCCCGTATTTAATAAAGTTCTTTTTAATGGTAGTAAAGCATTTGCATATAAAGCTAATATTCTGTAAAAACAATGAGTAAAAATTTTTTTGTTATAATTCTCTGAAAAATATTTTAAATTTTAACCATCCCTTGCTACACATGCATTTTCATTATAGTTTTCCATATGTTGGGTCAGATTCATATTTATTTACTTCAGTTGTTTTGTATAATGTCTCCATATAGAAAGAAGACACAAATAGGCCATAACTGTAGTATTTTGAAAAAAAAGGCTTGATATTTAATTGAAAAAAACCCCCTCTAAATAGAATATTATTTGTGTAAAATCTATTTAAACAGCACATACTGGACACAACAGATCATACATGAACTTTCATCAGAGACACTTTCACACACAAGTGGTTGGCCTCATGCAAAAGCATCATAGACACAAACCCCATACAGTCCATCCACAGTCGCATATCAAGCTCACATTCTGTGTGAGCAAACACTTTAGACTTATCTTTCTGGAATTGTTGGGATTTTACAGCGTTAACTGTAAGCACATCCTTGTGCACCTTGCATCAAGCTGTTGCTGATGACACTGCAAAAGCAGTCCCAATGAGACCTGAACAAACAGGTACAGATGCACGTGCTAGTGCATCTAGGGAATTCTGTGTTTCAGGCTCTTCGCTTGTGTGATTCTGAGAGCAGAGGGGAAAGGGGATCTTGCTCATGGGTGCAGTTGTGCAATATTCATTCCTTGGGCAGAGAGCTGGCTCATGGCCACTCACAAATACCCCATTGACACACAGATCAGCTGATTTCCAACAGCCCTCCTAGACTCAGGCATTATTGACACCTGCCTCCAATGAGAGCATGATGGTTGGGTATTGAAATACTTGGAGAGCAACAACTGACTGAGGGCAACCTACAACACCACCCAGCACTGAAGAGAGGGTCATGGTGTTGCTGTAGCCACAAAGACATTTTGGCAGAGCCAAAACCAAATCTAAACTGAAAAATATAAAGGAGTTTTTCCGCTTTAAGTTATTTTTTTTTAACCTATGTGACTTTAAACTCCCATACTTTCTCTGTAACACAAGCCTGCTGCATTTGACATCATTCTAGGTAACAATATGAATGATTCAGAGAAAGGTATACACTGAAGCCTACAATGTTTGTCACTGGCAGCAGTGTAGACTAAGACAGTTCATGAGTTCTGATTTTTTTTGTAATTCTAATGATCTCAGTTGACAAAATACATTAAGCAAACTGGTAATCCATTTACATTTTAGTACAGGACTTTCAGAATAAAAAATGCAGGTTGGATTGAAAAAATGTCAATCATTGCAGAAGGCTTAAAGGCTTATGTTTTCTTTATTATTTTGTATGAAAATACTTAGAAATCCAAATACTACTGTGAAATGGAAATACTTAGGAAAGAAGTATCCATGATTAAAAGCAATACAGAAAAGCTGAAATATCAAGGTTACATACAAAACAGCTGGAATGAATGCACAGTGTCTTAACGTAACAGCATTCTAATATTTTGATTCTCTTTTTTCACAAATGAAGATGTGTTATTACATGTGAAACCAGTATATTGATTGATTCATTGTCACCATCCATAGGAACAATTATATAAGTATCAGAACTCTTTTTACATTTTCAAAATACAGCTATCTGCTTCCTTTTTTCATGTATAGTTTAATACGTAAAATATATAAGATAAGGGGCTCTCAAGTATTCAGCTTCAGTCTACTGGAGTTCAATAATGTTTGACAATTTACAACACGATAATTGAACACAGAACTAGGTTGTCTTACTTACTACTTGGTTATATACTTTATCCTCCAACTTATGAAAGACAAATGAATCATGGTCTCTTCCAGATTTTATGACTTAATAGGAGCTATCTTGCTTGCTGTTGATATCTCATCCTAATTCTCACTTATTTCTTTTATATATATATATTCATTAATTATCATTTAATTCATTAGATCAGAATAAATATTTTTTATACTCAAGGTCAAATTTGGTGTTTGTTTCTTAGGTTCCACAGTAGGTTTTGAAATGTCTGTGAAGAATGATGTCCTTACAAACTTGTTTATCAATAATTTTCAGACATGTTTTTAATTATTAAAATTTAAAGGGGCCATTATTCAATACATATTTTGTGGGTTGTGTGTTTCCAAGTCAAATATTCTGACATAGGGATGTGGATGTCAAGAGCTTCAATCTGAAGTTAATCTTTGTAAATCAGGCTAGAGTGGATTAAAATGCAAGAAAGGAAAAAACCTTACTACAGGTTAATGAAATGGACTGAATCTAATCCAAAAGAAACTAAGTGATTATAAATTGAAGATTACTGCAGAATAAGTCCCCTGTAATCCTTCTATAGTTGACATTGGATGTGTGACTTTCTAAAGGCAGGTCTATTAGAGTTTAATTCCTTCAGTTTTGGGGGGTTTTTTTATCATTTTCCAGAGCGCTGAGTTGTCTTATATAAGTAGTTCACTGCAGTTCTGATAGGATAGAAAAAATCCTTTTCCACTTTGTTTATAACTCATAGAGAAACCTACACCTTGATTATTTTTAAGAAGAGGGTTGAGGATTTTTTTGTTTCTTTTTAAAAGAAAAAAATAAATTGTTTTCCAACATCTCTTCCTGGATTTCTTTCCCTAAGCAAATTAAAAGAATAAGTTATTAGAATAGAATGTTTTCTATGTCTGGCTTTGATTAAAAAACCTCACAGCAGGTTTTGAGTGGGTTGGATGGGGTGCTGTTGGCCCGGTGTGCAGTTAGGACACACCACTGGTGCATGCTCAGCTTGCTTCCTCTCATGCCAGACCCTCTTCCACGTTTGCTCTCCAGTCTGCTCAATGGCAGGAATTCTAGTCCTTCACTCATAAAAGTTTCAGAGAAAAGAAATAATAGATTTATTAATGTATTCTCATTGAATTTTGTTGGATTCAAAGCAGATTTAAATAAGCAAGAAAAATTGGCATTCATAGAGGAAGAAGATGGAGTAATAGGAGTGTGTATAACAGCAGTGCAGCAGTGCCATCTCATTCTTACCAGCTCAGTGCAATTTCACTGATTCCATTGAAGCTGAAGTCAGAGTGGTTAACAGCCTAAACTCCCTTTCGAGAGTAAATCTGTGTTTTAAAACTTCATATAAATTAATGTAATTTTTTGCACTAACAGAAAAATTAGCTACATAATTATTATACAAAAACTTTAACTTTTTATAATAATGTACACAGAAACAGTGGTGAATTTAGAAAATTCTAGCTGAGAAGAAACTACAAGGTTAGAATTCTCATTGCAGGGAAGATGTAGAATCAAGACAAATCACACATGATTAAGACAAAGATACTGATCTTGTTCTTATTTCTTTAACTGCCTTTAATGTTCCAGGCAAGATCCTTAACTGTTTTATTCTCCAATCTCTCCAAGTATTAGTTAAGATTGAGGTGCTTCATAATCTCTGCAAGCTGTTTTTTTTATTGATCAGCACATATGTGTACATATAAAGTGCATCGTGTTCATCTTTGATACTTTTAATTTCTTTTGCAATATATAGTATTTTTGGTAAAGAGGTGATTTTCTTATGAAGGTTAGATTTTAATACACGTAGGGCACTGCCAGTGATCTGGACAGCATCTCTGTCAACACAGCATCATTGGCAGTATGCATTAGTAGAAATGCAATGTGACCTGCACCAGCATATGACAGTCTAAATGGTTTTTTTCTCAACCATCTGGAAAATTTGCAGAATATATCCTCCTTCTGGATATCCAGAAACTTTATGCCCCATGCTCCAGAAATTCTGTAACTATTTTGCAGATGAAAGGAAGAAGAAAGAAGACACTGTTGCAAATTTAAGTTAAACTCCTCCTTTCTTTATCTAAGTGAAGATTTTATAAACAAGGAATGCAGAAAGAATTTATAAACAAGGATTTATAAACAAGGAATGCGTAATATAATAAAAAGTAATCCATGGTCTTTTAATATCCATGAGACTCCTAAGTGGAAACATTTCCTTTCTTAATCCAGTGAAATTTCTAAAATTGAAGACTCTTTCCAGATTGCTTAGTGCAGACCAGTTCTTTGTGGTAATAAAACAGGCTTTTTATCATCAGAGGAAATATTTCTGCCTGGTGTTAAGAGGCTGGGATTATTCTGAAGGACAAGAAGGGAATTTAATCTCACTAGTATTCTCTACATGCACTTTCAATTCAAAGACATAACCAACTTCCTGTACTCCAGGAAACTCACTGACACAATAAAGCAAAGACACATTAAACATTTTAAATCTCCAGGGCAACAGACATGGTGATGGATGACTCACACCCAACTAGTCAGCCCTTGAGTAATCAAGTGAATAAACTTTAAAGTGATAGTGGCTGTATTCTTCATTAGAAGCTCTCACACCTGTGATTGACTTGATGACATCTAAGATCAGGAGCTTAAGGATTTCTTGAATGTAATCTCTTGTCACCTGAGAGTTTCAGTGTCACCTCTGGTCACTGTCCCCAGTATATTTCATTGGTTATTTATGGCCAGAAGTCACACCATGCTAAAGGTCTGCAGAAGCCTGTTCTGCAGCAGCTTTGCTGTGTTTCGCAGATCCTTCTCCCTTAGCAGCAGTACTGCTGTGGCATCTGTGGTCATCCAAAGGCACAGAACAACATTCTGTCATCTGCTTGGCCAAGTGTGTATGCCTATTACTGTACTCCTCATTTTGTTATCATCTGACCCTCATTACTTCCAATATTTGAAAAATGTTTCTGACTAGATGCTTCTTCGTTTGATACAAATTTATTGCAGTCTCTTGTATGCCTGTAGTCTGTTTTACAGGGTATGAAAACAAATCTCATTGCCTCAAGTTTAAACCAACCTAACCCAAGAGAAGTCTTGTCCTTTTTTACTGATAATCCCTCTTGGTTCTTTAGAAGCATGAATCTCAAGGTTGCAGCATTGAAAAGCCAGAAAAGATGATTCCTTTGATTACATCCCATACCCGATCTCTATTTAACCTACTAATATATACCGAGAACTGTCAGTTTGAAGAATTCTCTGAAATAGCTCAATCTATTTTCCACATTTATGTTTTCACTTGTCACACCACAGTCATCAGCAACCTTAAGGAACTCAGAGTAAATTCTGGAAACTGGATTTTTTTAAACTATATGAAATGTACCCTTAACTTCTCATCTTAAGTTAAAATGATACCTCCTTGCACCCCAACACACAGACACACCGACACACCGACACACAGACACACAGACACACAGACACACAGACATATATATATATATTCATGTGTTACCAACACATTGCTTAGGAAAATCATAAATAATATAGCATATAAAGAATGGAACTCTTTTTAAGAATTATAGCCAGGGTAAAAGTGAAAAAATGAATGATTCCTCTTCCAGGATGCTTTAAACAAAGGCTGTTGACCTTATTTATTGTTTGAGATGAATTTTAGCATAACTCAGAGGATTGTGAAATGGTTGAAAGCTCTACTTAGCAAGGATAAACTTAAAGAATAATAAGGTGCTTCCATAGCCTTTTTTTTCTTCACCTAAGAGTATATTCAAATCCTTTGTCGTTTACAGACATGTTCAGGTACAAAGAACACCAAGCATTTTTCTTGCTTTAGAATCAGTGAACATTAATTTAAGAAAGCAGAGAATCTGCCTGAGGTTTTGTGTCTCAGAATAGAAGATCATCTCTAATTCAGGTTTTAAAATATAAGACAAATTAAGGGATGTCAAAATAGCATTGAAGTCTTGGGATGGATCTGAGTTAATTTAGACTGTATGGTTATGAATGCAGGGAAATTTTTAGTTTCCTGAACTTCTAGTTGTTTTTCTCTATATAAAAAAGGAAATATAAGTTAAAATGACAAGAAATAAGAGTTCTGGTCAAAGGCACTGTTTAGAAAATATTCAGATACCAAATGGCTGTTGAAGATACATAACCCTTTATAAAAACAAGTGTGAATCTACTGTCCTTGGAAGTCCAGGGTTTTTTGTTACTAATATATCATGACCTTGCCTGCACAAAATTTTTACACACACTATCATTAATCATTAGTACTATTAGAGATCCAACACAGTACAACTGAATTAATCTCAATTTACTAAAACATTAACACACCAAGAGCTACCAACTTTGGTAAATTGTAACTCTGTGACAAAATGACTAAAACTCAGGACCAGTATAACAAAAAACGGAACTGAATGTTACTATTTCTACACATTTCTTTTTTGAAAAAATAGAGCAAGTTATTGGCTTTACTATGGTGACATTTTATTTTGTGATTAATTTTAAAAAAAATTGTAAAAACTATAAACTCATTTTAATTTGACAAGCATTTGGTAATTAATTTTCAAACAATGCTATGGGAATCTAAGAAGCACTCTTCATTTGACATGTATTTTATAATTTATTTTAAAACAATGCTGCACAAATCTGCAAAGGCATTATTCATTTGAGAGTTCATTAATTATGCAAATGAGTTGCAATTAACAAATCTGTTCTGAGGATGGCATTTGCATAATAATGAACTTCATGTTTGTGACATTATTTAATAAGATACCTTTGTGCATTTTTAAACAAAACACCCTTGTGAATAATTCGGATAAAAATGGACAACCAGTCAGTAACATTAAAAACCAAAATACTACCAAGAGCAACCTCACTAAAATAAATCATATTGCCTAAGCTCTCTGAAATAAAAAGGAATGTAAAAGCTGATTCTTTTATTAGCCTTTCCCTTCCAAAAAAGAGACTTTTTCATTCATGGTGTTTCCAAAATGGTGTTAAGGAATAGCTCTGGGAAAGAATTGGTATTTATTAAGATAGCTGGAAATAAACAAATGAGTGCAAACACCTATTTAGCATTTCTGCTCGGTGACATAGATTGACGCTCTGCAGTGATGGATCTCATCAGAATCTTATATGCAGCATGTGAGCTAAAAGCCTAGAGATGATCTTTTGGTGGTTGTATGGTTAGCAAATGGCAGCACCATCAAAAACATAATTTGAGTTAAATGCTCTTGCAAAAGCAGAATGGCTGAGTAAAGGCCTTTTGTTTTCACCAGTGCAGCAGTGAGTTACAGCTCACTGTAGCCAGGGATCTGAATTCCCACACATCCCATGTAGAGCTTCGAGCAGCAAAGTGTTAGGGCAGTGCGGACCTGCGTGGTAGCTGAAGGCAAGGTTCTCAGGGTAAAGAAAATGGGCTTCAGTCAATCATGAAGCCTTTGTGGTACCTATATTTGTGTTCAGCCCAAGACAATGTTGCTTGGCAACGCTCTGGCAGAGTCTTGGTCCTCTGATGGAGGCAGTGAATCACTGATGCGACTGATAAATTCACAGTGGCACCTTCTAGGTGCATTGCCTGAAAGCTCAGAAGAGTGGAAATCCTTAGACAGGGCTTGGATGATTCCCTAGTGCCAGTGACTCTCCTCTGGCATCTCTTAGATTTATTATTCTGCCGTCTGTCACTGATGAGGATGTATTGTTTAGCATAGCTGTGTGTGAATTCTCCAGGACTCGGTCAAGTGCTTTGAAATGCACATGACAGCAGCTTCCATCCGAGAAAGCATATGCAATAGAGGCAGGCAAAACCGGTATAAAGATATATAGAAAAAAATGAAAGAAATTCCTGCCAAAGTTGCATCTCCAAAATCTTGAAAAAACCCCTTAATTGGCTATGTTTGATAGAATACTTAAAAGTAATGAGCAGGACAAGGATTTTTTAACAATAGCATTTATAATGGTGCCAAGGAATTTCAGTTGAGAATGATACTACTTGTGTCAGACAAGGTACAGGAACTTCCCATTTGAGAGAACTTCCAGTTGGACAGGCAAGACAGAGAGAGGATTTGGGTAGGAGGGGATAAAACAGATAAGATAGTGACATTTTGAGATGTCATGTTAATACCACAACAAATTTTTGTACCTTTAAAAAGCTCAAAAGAGATAGGGTGTTGTTTGGAGACAAAAAAGGCATGGAGATAGGAAGAAAGAGGAAGGGGATGTGAACAGAAAGGTGAGGCAGAATTAAGTGATGGTGTCAAAGGGTTTGGTAAGGTACTTAGTTCTCATCAGAGAACAGGACATTCAAAATATAGGAGTCCAAAAAATATTATCAAGCACTAATTCATGCTTAGCCATTGGCAGTCAAGCCCTTAAACTCCATTCCAAGTGAGATTTTACTCAAAACAGCTCATCATAGAAAAGCTAAACACATCTTACCTAAACACTTGAGCACCACTCCTGACACTTTCAGCCACATAATTTACTGCATCCTACAGTATATCCTTGCACATGTACTTGAAAAGTGTGCAAAAGTCATTCTTGGCAACATGTGGAGAAGGCACCTGCTGTAGCTGTTTCCCATCAGCTCCTTCCACATGGGAATTAGCTGGTGCCAACAGCAACTTCTGAGTTTTTGGTTGGATTTTTTTCCTTTTTTTTCTTTTTCTTTTAGTAAAAGGCCCAGTTTCTAAGCTCTGGCATCTACAAAGAACTTATGTATTAATGTTTTCATTTCAGAAGGTGTGAGAAGAAAAATTTTATATTTCAGCCCATTCCATCAGGGTGTTGCAGTGATGCCAGTCTTCAAGGCATCCCCAGTAGGTATGGAAGAGAGATCCTGCTGCCTCTTCTGTGTGAATAAATGAACAGGAGTTACCCCTCAGTACAAAATTAGTAGGGGGAGAAGTTCTAACATAGATCAAATGTCTGTTATTTTACATTATGCATGAATAGGTGACAGTGTGAAATGAAAAAACTAGAGATATGGTATTAGACCATAAAATGATCACTCCTGAAGAGTGGCCATGTCACCTTGTTGCTGCCTTTTCTCTTCTTTTTACAGTACTTGTACATTTAATTGCCAGGTCCACTGCTCATATTTCTTCTGAGCATCCTTCTCTGGGTGCCCAGCCATACAGTGGTGTCCCACAATTGTTTGGGATGCTCCTGGTGTTCTGTCTTCCCTCAGAGGACACAGAGGCTGCTGTTTCCTGCAAGTCTGTCCCACTGCTTCAGCTTCAGTCTAGTTCCGTTCACAGACTTTAAATGATTTTTATAATCTTCTCCTTTGTGAACCCACTTCCAGGAACTAGCCCCTGACTGGAATTAATCAGTGATGCTTTAGATGGACAATTTACAAATGCTACCTGTCAGCTTCTTGTGTCTTTCCCTCCTTCTTACTTCCTGACAGTTTTAACACAGCTTTTGGATATCCTTTTAGCCAGCCAGTTATGTGACATCAACCTCATTCAGTACAAAAAGGCCAAGCAGTGACTTGCAGAAACTTTCTGACAATATTAATTGTTATTTTTCAGAAAATGGTTGTGTCAATCAAATAATTTACTTGATTGTCAAAACAGCATTTAGTGTAGGCTTCTCTCTGTTTTGATATAACTCTTCAGGTGGGATTTCCACTTGTTATTGAGAAGATAAGCAGAGCATTGCTATATTAACAGAGCATAAGCAAACCATCATTGGGCAGTTTAGCACATTCACAGATGTCTTGGTTCAAAAAATAGCTGGGAGGCCTTTGCTGGGCTATATAAGTTCAAGATACTATTTCTAGTATTAAATAATAACCAAGGATCCTCTCTCTTGTTTGTGTTTTGAACTCTCATTAACTTTTGTTCTTATAATTCTGTCACACACAGAGTTAAAACAGTTTTACATGTAGGCTCATCTATTTGTAATCATTATCCATAAAATATTGCCTTAACAAAATAATTATATGTATTTTTTCTTAGTTGCTTTTATTAACGCAACTTTTGCAGATAACTCAGTCTACAACTATATAATTAACTACAACTCAGTAGCCATGATATGATTCTTGATATGTGACACTTCTATTCACAAAAGTCAATTTTTAGTTCTTTGGAAAAGAAATAGAATCTATTCCAAGATCAGTGTAAAAGGTATATCATTAAAATACTATAGCACCACTGGATCACATAGCAAGGTTTTGCTATTTTCTCAAGATGAAAGTAAAATTGGACATGAATTTCAGATTTCTGAAGTTTCTAATAAATGTGATTCTTCTTCCCACTTAGAGAAAGTATTTCTTAAAATTAATTTGTGGACAAAAGGGGCTAACATGAAATTAGATCATATAAACTTTAATTAACTTGTGTAAAATAATTAATAGCTCAGCAATTGTTGTACAAAAATAATGTATTAGCACTAGTCAGTTCATGTTCAATTGTCCTTCATATGATTCAAACACTGGACAAATCCAGAAGCTCTTGGGACTATTTGTATTTCCTAAAGTCTCTTCAGATGAAAACATGACAGGAGTAACCAATTGATACAATATTGAAAACAGCGGGGAGATTAAAAGGATGATCTCAAGATCCAAGAATAGTGATGTTAATAATTTGTTCTTATTTCATAGCATTTATTATTTCCATCTTAGATGGCTATACAGAAACTTTACTGTTAGTTCTCAATGTCTTGGAAGCTTGATTAACAAAAAAGTGTGTTTTTGCATTGGCCACTGACATAAAAATCTGCAGAAAAAGACTGATGATCTGAATACACACTCTGCTCTGGAGCTGCTTAGTTCTGCAGATTCTCAGGAACACTTGGAAAAGATTTGCAGAACTGGGCTGATGGAGGTTTCAGTTATACATTCTGGCTAGATCTTTAAAATATATAAAAGTATATAGAACAAAAGGGAACAGAGAGCTGTGTCGTTAGATCTTAGAAAACAAACCAAAGCAGGTTTATGAAGACAGCCTATATACACTATAAAATAATGGGTGAGTATTGTTGCATTGGTGTTCTTTAATGGGCATTTGGCTGAAGATGTCCACAGCGGTTTTGGTGTTTCCTTATTGCCCATAAAAAGATTACTGAGAACTGTGTTAGCACTGAATTAAAACAGCTGGGCATAGCCTATGCTACAACAAAAAAGCCATACTTTCATAAATTCCATAAAACTGTTATTAGTAGCTATATCCTGTCTACTGTGATAAAGTTGTGGGGGAGAGTGGGAATAGCAAAGTTTCAGGGAAGCTGTTGTGGAAACAAAGGCCATGCTTGCTGTAAGCTGCTGGGGAGAGGGAACTGAAAGGTTAAAGCTGTGGCTCTATAATGAGTTGACCATTTTACTATAGCCTCTGGCATATTTCTAATATGTTTCACTCCCAGCTATTGACCTTTATGCTCTTAGATCGTGGGATTTCCTAGTTGTCCTATCTTTAACAACCCTGCAAAGACCAGCCAGGAGTTTTGTACCAGTAAGTACTGTGAATTGATTTTGTAAATAGCTGCTTACTAGCTAGCAGTGCCCTAAATTTGAGGAAGTGATGCTTATGAAGTATAAGATAAAAATAACTAATTTTTACCTTCTACAGATAAAGAGACCCTTTTCACTGTTTTGTGCTATCCTCTTATTTGTACTGAAAGACCAGTTCCCCTAGAATAATTGAATTCTATTTTATACTGTTTTCCCCCTATGAACTGGCAATTCGGTTGACAATTTCCAAAGTTTAAAAGCAATAGATTGACTAAAATTATTGAAAAGTCTTTTTTTTCCCTCTCATGTACTCCCTAACTCTTAGCTATTTCAAATACTTGCTGCAATAAAGTGAATATATACCAGAGAATATAATGAATCTTACTGGTGTCTGTGTATGTCTGTATAAGGTCCTGTTCAATCTCACCAGTTCTGTCAGTGAGATTTGGAAATCTCTTCTGCATAGTCATTTGTTTCCCATGGTGATTCCTTTGAAACTTAAACATAGGAGAAAGAAAACAACCTTGACCACATCCATTTTTGACCTCTTTAAAATTCCTACACGCTTACTTGCTGTAGCACCAGGAGAGGCTATTTTTGACCAAGCTGCATATAACCATGAGCTGAATAATTGACAAGGAATGAAACAAACACTGTGCTGTGTATTTGTGAAAGGACATATAGACACTGAATGCAGGTGGAGTAAGGCCAGCAGCTGCAGTGGTCCTGCTGTGTGGCCAGATCATTTTCCTGTGGTATTCTGTAAATTTCTGTAGCACCCATTCACAAGTAGCCTTCAAATCAATGCAAAATTCTTGCAAACCTGAGTGTTCAGAGAGAGAGATTGTCTGATTTAAAGTACATCCTTACTCCAATTTAATGTCCAGCTATAATGTTCTCCAGTATTTCCAAAAGTTTCTCTTGAGTTACAGCTCTCTCATTTAGTTCAGTATCAGATTTTTTCTAGTTACTTGACCACCACACTGTATTTTGTTCAACACATCGAGTGTAAGAGAGATTCCTCCTGCACAGATTGAGTTTGACTCTTCAGCATTGCCTAAATGATCTGCTGTGGTGTACAGTGACTGTTTTCACTGGATCCTGCCAGAGCTTCTTTGTGGCACAGAGGAGGTAGCAGAAGGAAATACCCCCTTCCTTTGTACTCACAATCTGTTCTTGCCAGCACAAATCTCTAATTATATAGGCTTGACTGTGGACAATAGCTACATGGGAAAAATAAATTCTTTGACATTCATAGTACATGTTGGGTAGTTTCAAATATAAAAACTTTGTCATCAGATCTACTGATTTGCAGAGTGTGTAATTCCCTTTTGTATTTCAGTCACCATCTTCACATCTCTTGTTGTATCAATGTCATTGCTTTCTTGACTTACATAATATTTATCTTCCTTAAATATCTCTTCTTTCACTACTCTTCTCCATCTCTCATTATTTCTAATCTGGTCATTTCCATCTTTATTCTCCTTTCCACTTAGGACCCTTACACCTGTGTGATCATTAAGAGCTTGTTTGAAACCTGACTTATCCAACTGGACAGTGCTCCTAGAGGCTGCATAAATTTGTGTTTTGATTGCAGCCAGTTAAGCTGACCTGTAAAATACCTACTGTTGGTATTTTACCAGTTGCATTCTTGTTTATCTCTTCAGGTATGGAAAGCTCTTGAAGACAGACAGGGCAAGGAATTTTCTCGCTGAGAATAGGTGCTTTGAGCACACCGTGTGTGAAGAGCCTCTGTTTTTTTTCCTCAAAACATGAGAAGACATAGTGAGTAAAGAAAATCCTGTGTAATGAAATAAGGTGATTATATTTTACCTTCAACTTGAATGTAGCTCTATTTGCTTAGTAGTAAAAAATGGATAAAAGATTGTTTAAGAGGCTTAACTACAACTGAAATTAAGCACCTTTCTGCATTTTATAAATTCTACACATTGAGACACCAGAAGGAGGAGGGCTTTTAATCTTGTTTCCATTCTTTATTAAGATGCTTTGTGTAATTAGTTGCATTTCTATTGGAATAAATGGCAATTTGGAATTCATCCAAATTGAAAACCTAAATGAAAAAGGAGCATTAGTGCTGGGTTGCATGCTAAAAGAGGCAAACTTCTCTAGGGCAGATCTGTTCATGCAACTTGGCCCTGCTTAAATAAAATCTATAGAATCCATGTGGAATTTAAGAGGGAATGTAGCGCCTAGGATGGATGGGAATGCAAAAGAAAACAGATTTTCAGCCAGAAGGGCAATTCACTTATAGTTAAATGAAAAGCCCCTAAAACCAGAAAGAATTATCTATGCTATGTAGAAAGTTGGTTTTGATGTTAAAAAAAAGGAAGCCTATAAATAAATGCAAAATTATGACAGTGTGTTTTACATTTTTGAATTGAGTATGTTTCAGCAGTGACTGATACAAGTTACCAAATGAAACTATGCTGTATTCAGGTGACAGAATTATAAAAGTGCTCTGGATGTTGCCGTAGGGTATACTGTGTCACTGCTTCCAATTATAAATTCCACTTTGCAGCTGGCTGTTTGTCCCTTTTAAAATATTTGAAATGCATAAAATTTTCACCTATTTATTTAGGCAGTTATTAATATTTTTCCCCCTTTCTTTTCTTTTTTTTTTTTTTAACTTTTTTTTCAGTTAATGATTTAAAGACATTAATCTACAATGCACTCTTACTGCTTTGGGGGAAAAGGGCAAACTTTTTTTTTATGGAAGTTGTTACTGATAATGCACATTACCTTTCTGAGGATAAATATTTCATAAGGAGTTTTAGTGCACAGACTTGTGTACATGAACAACAAGCACGCAGGACATGATGGACTGGAATGCCTCTGAAAGAGCTGTCACAGGCCATTGTGTCAATGTAAGGGCGGGGGTGTGCTTGAATAAACTGAAAAATTCCTGGTGTTAGTTCTGGTGACATTTTGTCTGTGGTGTGAAGAATCCAGATAAGGAAGATAGAGATTATGGAGTCTTGATACTTGCTCAGAAATAGCTTTCTGGTCAGTATTGGTTTTCATACTGTCTCATATAAATCATGAAGTGTTTGTTTGACTGTCAATGTCTAATACTCTCCTTAAAGCCAGGGTAACTGGCTTTCAGAACACAGCTCATGATGGTTTAGATGACAGACCCGAAAGGTCTCTCTTGCATATGGATTTAATAGTTCAAATGTTTGTATTACGGGTAAAGAGACAACAAGGTGAAATATTGAAAGTGACATCATTTTTTCTTTGGAGGAAACATCTTTCTCTGCTGTTAGAAACCCAGATTTCTCCCATGGAAGCCTTATTTTCCTTTCTTTATTGTTTCAAGGAAGCACTTTTCCTGTGTTTGGTAGTAGCAGTAAAGATAGGGATGCTTTGTGTTACACCTCCAGGGTTTTTTTCTAGTTGATTGATTTAATAGGATTTTTCTATTATTTAATAGGAGTTTTCTGCTATCAAATTTTATAGGCAGACCACAGATCCCTCTTCTACTCATGCACTAGATTTGGAAAGTTTCCTTCCTTCCATGCATACATGGAAGAATCAGCTACAATTTACCTAGAAACCGAGTCAAATCACATATTTATAGGATCTTCTAGGCAATGTGTAAGTTGGAGACTCACCATTCAAGCACCCCGCTTAATTTCACGTCTTCGAAAAAGGACATAGGTTCTACAATGCTCAGTGATCTATACTAATAAGTTATTTTATTTCCAGAAATAAAATGGATACAAATGCATTTTTCTGAGGGCTGCAAAATGTCACTTGCAAAAAGTAAGGCAGTGAGGCAGGCAACTTTATGCTCTGCTCCATAAACTTTAGAGATGAACAGTTGGGTGTATTGCTATATAGAGGCTCATTGCAATAATCCAATCTGCTTGTGACAAAGGAGTAATGCAATTTGAGAGAGAGACAGCTCTAAAATAAAATCTACATTTTCTTGTAACAAAAATTCTAGCTAGCATTGAATTCTGGACCTAACTCTGCATTCTTTATCTTGTAATCAGCATTTCCTTGCTGGAAACAATAAAACCAATGAATCTTAAAGATCTTTTGGCTATGAATCTTTGTACCTAAAAGATCTTATTCCTACTATCTCCCCTTGTGCCACCAATATGTGACTTTTCTTAGGATAAATGCCTCACCTTCATTTCAAAGTGAGCTGTAATCAGTGTTCTCCTAAACCATAGGTTTAGGCTAAATACGAGAGAAACCCAAGCCTACGGTATTATCTGTGTCTGTGACACATCAGACTAAGTGTCACAGCTAGTTATTATCAATGCAAATTAAAAGACCTGCTTAGAGGGAAGAAAGGTCAGAAACAAAAGCTGGGAAGTTCACAGAAGGTCCAAAAGCAGAAGAACACTTACCCAACTTTCGCTGTCTAGAGAAAAATCAATTCTTACACTTTCCTCAGTGTGTAGCATAACTGAGATATCACAGAATAGGTCACAGCAAAAAAAAAAAAATCGAAAATATTCTTGAAGATCAATTTGTCCTGCCCAAGCACAAAAGAAGAGGCATAGCTAATTAGATCAGTATTTTGATCACTGATCCCAATTCTGTAATTAGGGAAGCCAGGAGATGCTTTGTAAGACTTTTGTTAGCCTGAGATGATTCAGATGTTACCCAAAACGTTAGCCTAAGATGATTCAACAGAAGAGACCATGACAAAATAAGTAATGCAACCTCTGATTACAAAATATTGTGCCCATTTCAACGCAAAGTATCCTATGGGAAAATGTGTATGACTTGGCCTCTACCAAGGATTGCAGGAGGTAGGCAAATTCAGTTTTGAAGGATACATGAGTGAAAGAGAGTGCATCACATCTTTGCAGAAAAATATGAATGCATAAATACATAAGCATTACATTTTTGGTACTTCTGATTGCAGCTGCCAAAATTATGTTACTGAAAATAAGTTTGTCCTGTTACATTTCAGGAGGGATCTTTCCAGGACTATCGCAAAGTACAGCTGTTTTTTTCTGGTTGCCATTGCACTTTTTCACATTTCACATCTGTTCTGAGCATAAGTCTAGACTAAGTTTGGAGCTTTTCCATACACACAACATCCTCATATTCTGAAGATACATATTGCTACTATCTTTTGAGCAATCTTTTCAACTTGTGACATGCAGCAACTGGAGAGCAAATACAAGGCATTGTCTGCTAGTAGGGCAATGAAAATCTTGGACTATATTTAAAAATCTCATTTTTAAATGATCCTCTGCACCAGGTGTAAGCAGCTACTTTGATCTAGAATTTCTTTCTGAACATATTGTAGCTTAACTTTTAATGCGAATATTTTCATGTGAATAATCACCCCATAAAATATATTTTTAACAAATATTGCAATAATGAACCTTTCCATTGCTTCTTTTGCTAGTTTCACACTAATCTTTTGTGTATAACTTAGAAATTTCTGTATGGCTTACTTACCCATGGTTTTGAGCACAAACATTTTCTACAAACATGAACTGAAATAGGAGTGCTTTCTATTCTTTTAAAATGTCACACTGTAATGGCTTTTCTAGGTTTGCTTATCTTTGGAGTCTGAAAATGTTGAGTTTTCATTTTGTCAAAGGCATCTGTAGAACAAAATTGGCTAAAAATATGTTTTATGTTGCAGCAGTGTGAAGCCATGAATCACATGGTAACACATTAGAGTGACTAGTATCAAAGGAGCCCATGGGGAATTTAGGAAAAGGTAGTTAAGCAATTAATGAAGATATTTAAAATCCTAATATGGCAGAGACAGCTTTGAAGGCAGCAAGGGATTAATATTTATTTAATAGATCATCAGATTCTGTGCCAAAAAAGAAATATAACAGGAGCTACCCTACTCTGAATGCAAACATGCACAATTTGAAGAATATTTTGTGGCAGCAGTGACATTGGCACATCACACTTTGTCATGATAGCTGAGAAAAATATCTTGCCTTAAAGAAAAAATTACCTTTGCTGCTTTTGACTATTTTGGCTGAAAATTACTACAGTGATCCAAGCTCTGTCACAACACATTGACTGCAATCTTCAACAAGGAAGGAACATATTGCTACTTAACAGAGGTGACATGGGTTAGTTACATGACTGACAGCAGATAACTGCAACTTCTCTGCAGCATTTTATGGGCTTTGATGTGACTATCACCTGCAGGCTGGAATGGAACTTTCTAGTTTCCAGAATTGCTGGTCATGTTGAATGCATAAACTCCATTTAGGCCAAATTTTACTTCTCAGCAAAGGTGAAACTTCAGTGTTTATTACAATGGTTTTCAGAAGTTGTTTACAACTGGCCTTGCCTGGCATAGTCTCAGAGATGCACTGCGTTAGGAGTGTAAAAGACTGCTGTAAAGATCCATGATTTCTTCTTGCAGAAAACCTGGAATTCGTAAAGAGCTCATCCTCCTTAGTCATACTTTAGGTTTCTGGAACACTGATGTATTGTCCTCCTTTGCAGTTAAAATATTAATGACGCTGTTGAGGAGGGTCATGAACAAAACTACTATTAATGTATTTGTTTCTTCAGACACAGCAGGTGCGGTTGCCTTATGTCCCCTGCTCCAGGGAAAAATTAAATTGTGTCTAGAAGCTGGCTTGTCTTAAATAAGTTAAAACAGAAGAGAACTAAGAGGTGACAATTGTTCTATGGTCAAAGTTCAGGGAGTTTTACATGCAGAGTTACAAAGACGGAAAAAATACAGGCACTCTTATCAAATGGAGAAGATGAGAAGCTTCAATGAGTGCAGCAGTGCAGAGAGACTGAAACTATCCCACAGATGACATGATTTCTTTAATTATTTTTCAATAAAAAATAATAGCAGTGTAATACAGAATTCATCTAAAAACATCAGGAGAGCTATTCTTTATGGCTGTTTTTGGCATCACAGAGGACTAAACTTAAATCAGTAGCGAAGAATGGAAAGCTGAGAGTCACCAGTTCTCACTGGACCATCAATCCATGCAATAATGATGAGGCAGTGTGATTTTTTATACTTCTGCCTGGTATCTAACAGTTTTTTACTCTAGCTGATTTCTTTTAGACCTTGACTCTATTATACCCATTGCTTAACTCCTAAGCAACCTTTGTTTTTCACATGTTGATTTAAGGAGAATTTCTTAAGAAACATTAAATGGTGACATGTTTTATAAGCAGAGTTCTACTGTGCATTGCAGACAAAGTAGCTTTGCATGTATCATTCTATTTTAAGCAACAGTCTAAAATTTATTGATAAAGATAATGCATTTATAACAAGGTGAATTTAGTAACCACCACCGTATATCCTTTTTAGAATCATATGCTAATGAGAAAGATGCTCTAATAATTAGGGCTTGAGCCACTGAACACAACACCTTCCAATTAGCACTCCCCAGCTTGAATACTACCATTAACATTAAACAACAAAAACAAAAATGGGTATCAATTCACATAATAGAAACTAATTGATGAAGTTAGAGGGTGTGATTATTTGTGATTACTTTACAGTCATGTACTGAATGTAGGAGAACCCCACTTAGTGGTTAATCTCTAGCTACCTCTTTGAAGATAATGAAATTGGCTTCCTACTGATGATTATTCATTAACAATTAATTCTTTCTTGGTGATCTGCTTCATTTTCAGCTTCTCACCATAAACATGCAATGGAATAATTACAAGTGGAAATGAAAAAGCAATTAGTGGCAGATAATGCCAACATCTGATTAAAACACAGTAGAACAGATTAGCCATTCGGTAGCTGCAACTTTGCTGCTTTCAGCAGGGACATGTAAGGTACCCAGCAATTTTACAGTTCAAGCTGTGTTTCCCTTTTATTGCCTCTCTTACGTTGTGCCCTGCCACGTTAAATGCTTGCTTTTATTCTTGGGGGCATTGACTTGTTGTAAGTAATTTTTAAAGATTAAGTATTATTTAAGATGATTTGTCATCCTTCACGTTGACACCCTCTGTCAAGAAAGAAGGAAAAAAGTACTTAAGCAAAGTCATTTAGTGCCCTTAAAAGCAACTTTTTTTTTTTTTTTTTTTAATTTGAAGGAGATGATTGAAGATTTTCTTGAGTGAAATGTGTGGAAACAAAGATCCTGGAATTTAGTTTCCCCTCCCCTAGACAGTATTTTCTCTTAAACTAGAGAACACAACAAACATCTTCTGTTGTAGCAGATGGTAGTTGTCTTCACTGTCACAAGCTTAGCTTGTTTTTGAAACATGTACTGTGATGCTGCTGGGTCTCTAGATCACCACCTCTGAAGTTAATAAATATATCCTATGACCTTTTAAAATTGTGGATGATTTACATTGTGTGGTACCTACAATACCATAATTGCCAAACACTTGCTTAGCAAGAAATCCAACTAAGTAAATAAATGGTTTCCAGGAAATCTACAAAGTTGGTGGGGAGTCTGAGAACCAAACTCAGAGCTCCTGTTTTGTACACAAACCACGGGAACTGAAAGGCAAAATCTCAGCCTGGTTTAGAATAGCAGGCTGCATTCTTGCATTGTAAAACCTTCAGTATGGCAAGTTCCCATTCCTGAAGAGAAATCGTGAAACCATTCTCTGGACTACATTTACAAAAAGGTTACTTTTCAAATGCTGATTAAAGAAGTGACTTGCTATAACCTAATAATTGTACAGTTCTGCTTTAGGTAAGAGAGTTCCCAAACAGTTGAATAAACAGAGCTGACACAACGGGCACAAGGATGTGTCACTGGCAGGAATTTCCTTAACTTCTTGGTCAGAAAATGGTCAATAACATGGAACTACAGGTTAATTTTGTTTTCAGTGTAGAGTCAGCACAGTAGTCAGTGTTGTCATCGGTATATTGTCCATTGGATATTTTTCAGAACAAAGAATTAACAGCATTCTAGGAGTTAATGTTGCTTGGTTAGTTTGAGAGGCTGAATGTCATTTTCAAAAAGGATGGCTACAAAAAATTGGTGTGCAGATTTCTGTGAGAACAGAAAATTTCCTCCAAATACATTGAAAACTGTGTGTTTCATGGTGGGTTTAGGTTTCATTTATGTTTCATCTATTTTAGGCTTTATTTACATTTGCTCCCAAAGATGCATGATGCAGTTGTGCTGAAGTATTTGTCACAAACTCATGATTTTCAGGCTAAAAGCACCTTCTCTGGCCTAAGGACAATTAGAATATGGTAACGGGATAGCAGATTCTGTATTCACTCTCATTTTGTAATTTCCTCTCATTTTTTAACAAGTCCTGGCAAAACCTTTGAAAAGGCACGCCTTCGGTCTTGACTTCCCTCTCTCTCCTTTAATTATGTATTCTGTTTTCTCCCTGTAAAAGTTTTATTTTTACCATGTAATTGGTTCTTACAAGTTCTTCTCTCTGTCTAATTGTTTTTCCAATTCACTGTTTTCCCTCTCTTATTCCAGATCTTTCCTTCATTATTTTGTATAGTGGGTGAAAGAAAACATTTGTTTATTTTATTTTATTCTCAGTAAACCAATTATTAAAAAATTGTTTGTCCTATCCCCATTTTCTATATTTCTAAATTATCCCTGTGAACTTTTCACATACATTGTCTCATATTCTCCTGGGGACAATGGTTCTAAATTATTAAAAATGTACTCAGAGTTTTTAAGGCACATCTCTCATTCAGATCAGAAATATCGTCCTATTACACTACTAATTGCTTATCCTACACCTTTCCTGTGGAAAGTGGTCATCAGCAGAAAAAACTTTCACAGCACTGAGCTTTTCTTTTTACCAGTTAACAGCCACATCATCCTATCAGTTACACAAACTATCATCTGTCTCTATTATCCATACAGAATCAGAAGGTTAAATATGTGAGATGAATTAGAAAGAAGCAGCAACACAATTCCCTGCAAAACAGCAATATTTCAGTCCAGAGAAAGCTTTCATTTTGTCTTCTATCAATACTAATATCAAATACTGATCTGAAAAACCCGCAGTAAAGCACTCTAACCAAGTGTTCTAACCACGTATTTGGTGGAGTATGAACTAATCCGGCTAATCGCCCAAATGTCTCAGGAGAATATCTGAGGGTGTTGCCATAGTACCATGTTTCTTTCACTTGGTAAACTTCTCCTTTTTGAGAAGACTTTCCCTTACAGCTTAAGGGAGATAGACATATTCCATATAAAATGTCAGGGGAATCCTGGTGGCATTGCACTGACGTGTGAAGCTCCTTCTCAGCACAACCTCTATTCAGTTATACAGTAATGTATTGCACTAACTTTATAAATGTCGGGGGTTTTGGTAAAAAAAAAAAAAAAAATTGTTTGGATTTTTTTTTTTTGCATGAGTTTTTTTCTCAGTTGACTTATCTCTTGACACAAGGTTCTGCAGCCAGTGCTTGAAAGTATATCAATCACATTAAAATGCAAAAAGTGAAAGAAATTAATAGCTGTTTCTGATGTTTTTGCCAGCAGTTTTGACTGGTTGAATTCGTTCTATGTGTACTAAAATTTTGCAACTAATACTAAAAAAGAACTTTCAGGCCAAAATTTTCTTCCTAAGGAAGCTCTTGAATATCTTATATTTTCACTTAAGATATCAAATATAATATATACAACACAGAAATAAAGTTTTAAATTAAAAAACTGCAACAGTAAAGCCATTTAATCTCCTATTGTCAATAAAATAGGAGTTCTGAAATGCTCAAGAACATTTGTTGATGTGTTATCATATATCGGATAGAGTTTTTTCTCCTTTAATTTTGGAGTTAGTAATTCAAAATTGTTTTAATGTAGAAAATTTACTCATCAATTAAGGTATTTAAGGTATTAGTTAGTTTAATGAATTAATTTAAAATAATCTTAGTAGTTGACAAGGATTCATTCACAGGCTTTTCCAAACTTTATGAGCTGAGTGTGTGGTCCTGCATAGTCCCTTAACAGCAGCAGAATCACTAAAATGGTGTTTGCAGTACCTATAGAAGTAAGGCATTATCACATTCACAATGAGAAGGCACATTTCCTATATTAGTCTACCACCATAAATCTTGTTTTTCTTTATAGAACCAACACATGTAGAGGTATTAATACACGTTTTCAATGTACCAGTTTGTCCCTTATGCAACTGGACATGGGATTGGTCTGGTCATCACCATTTGTGTTTCATGGGTTGGGCTGCTGATCACTTGCAAGATTTATAATCTGTTTTAGACATGAAAGCCTTTACAGCAAGTATTTATCAGCCACCTTACAGGATGTGTGTTTAGAGAGATGACTGTCTCATTTTTGAATTAGCAGAAACACTATCTGACCTTTCTATTGCCTCGGGCCAGTCAAGATCTTCACCTTTCTACTGAATTGTTCTTTCCTGAAAGGTTTTAGAAGCCAAGACTTATAGTTCCCTTTTTTTTTTTTATTTTTTTTTTATTTTTTTTTATTTTTTTATTAAAATCTATTGCACGGAGCCAGGGGGTAGAATGTACATGGTGCNAGAAAATACATGGTGCTGACAAGTCTGTGGTTATTCTGAAGTACAGGTTTGAGGTCACACAGATGAAACTGGGACTGCTACTTGTTTGTAGTGAGAGCACAAGCCATAAACATTAAAAAAAAATCAGGAAAACAAGGGGTTTAATTTTTGTTTCATTGATAAAGGATTATCCGTTACATTCCCTCAAATAATTTTCTCACTATCCTCAGCCACTCAGAGATTCTGCAATAAGTAATATTGATACTTTCCTTGTGTTCTCTCTTGCAGATGATCAGCAGATTTCATCAAGACTTACAGATGACACTTTTTGGGTCTAGTTCAAAGCCTGTCTCATCTGTAGGCTGTATTATTAGCTTAAGCTGTTCTTACTTTGTGACACTCTCAGCAGTCCATGTTACACTCATTCTTTTCCTCCTGCTGGGCATGGGGAGATGGACTCAGAAAAGCAGGGGCAGATTGTCTGTTCCAGTAAGCGTTGATTGCTTTCTTCAGACTTCTTCAGCTTTTTTCAGAGACACATCTCAGTCCATTGCTGTAACTAAAACATAAGAAGGCATCACTTCCCAGACAGCCACTCACTTACTGTCCATAGTCATATTTGACTCTCACCTCCTACTAATTCTTCTCTTTAATTTGTGACTGTAGTGGTTTTCCTCTCCCTACGCCTACCATAATTGTAGGACCATATGAGTCATCCTTTTGATTTCTCTGCTGACCTTTCCTTCACCTTCATGTTAGAAGCAGTCTTTTCTATTTTGACTTCTAATGCCTAAAACTTGAACTGCAACTTAAATCATCTTCAGCACACATAAGTAGAACAGGGAGAAATTTAGATTATAGAGAGAGAGATGTTGTGGTGGAGACTGGAAACATCAGAAGAAAAAGCTAAATATTAACCTGCCACCTTAAAACCATCACAACAAACTACTGTAGCTGTCCCATTAAGAATGTTAATCTGAAATGTAAAATATCGTTAGACATTCTGATAAGTTGCCATTTCTTTCTCACAGCCTACTGCAACACCTTAGATCCTTTGCCTTTTCTCATAAGACTTCTTTTAAGTAATGAATACCTTTTCTTCTGTCAAAGATTCACTGTAATTTCAAGCCTGGAGATGTAGCAATCAGCACCTGTAATCCTCAAATCCTTACATTAGGTTTAGAGTGACATTTATGGTTAGTTTTACAAATTTAGATACAAGAAAACAGATGTTGCTTTAAGCCTCAACCTTGTTTCTCATCTGTGAGACTTTGAAGTAATAATGTAATATTTTTTCTATTTCAAGAATTTGGACTAGACCTTGACAAGAAAAGAATTATGTTTCTGTATCTATCGGGTTGCTAATCACAAAAAATCAAAAACAAACACAAAACCAAAATACAAACCAGCCCCACCCTAAAGCAAAGACCACAACTGTGCAGCTCTGCAGAAGGGTAGGATGTATGTATGTGTGCAAAAGGGAATGTACTGGAATGTACTGTGGAGCTCTGTGTGCTCTACAGAGCTTCTTTGCTGTCCTTCTCTTCCACTTCTTCCAGTGAAGGAGGAAGTTCTTCCTTCCACTGTGCAGACATCACATCTCCTTTTTTTTACCACTGAGATGGGGATTAGGAACAGGAAAACTTGTTTTCCCTTTTTTACCGAATCCCAAGCTGGGCTTTTGGGCTAAAGTTTTCACAGATTCTGAGTGGCAGTGGAAATTGCAATGGATATCTCTAGTCAGCAAGGAAGATGGAGATCTATGAAAGTTCTGTAAGTGGATAGTCAGCCTCATTATTCTCCTGCAAGAGGGAGAGAGATTGTACTGGGGTCCTGGAGAAATGGAGCAAGTATGTAAAAGTAGGAAGAAATGGTGAAAAAAGGAAGAATCCTTTCTATCATTTTGTCTCTTGTTTCCAGGCACTGCTGCCTACATAAACAGATCTGCTGTATTTAGGTTAGCAGCTAACAGCACACGGAGCAAGGCAGAGCTCAGCAGGGACAAAGTTCTTAAGTCCGTACTTAGTAACATGAAAATGTTCAGTCTTGAAAAGGCTTTCGCAGCCTAGGCTGATCCCCACACTGCTCTTAAATCAGTGTTAGACCAAGCTTGTTTAAATGATGGCAACATCTACATCAGACACTTTGAGCTCTAGTGCTCCGTGGAAATTAGTGTCACACAATCGGAGCTGTGTGATCCATAGGCTGTAACAAACCAAACCGAACTCCACCCAAACCCCCATCTATCACTCTAATATGCATGCCTGTGCAGAAGGTAACAAACGGGATGTCTTTGATTTGTAAACTTGTTTTGGTTAGCACCTATTTACCAAACATTGTTACAAGTAGTTGCTATTTAGAGATAAGATGAAAACAGCTACTGAACCGCCTTGAAGTTAAATTGAAGGGCAAAATCACTGACACTGAGCTGTTTCCTAGATTTGCTGGTACAAACAGAGTGAACAGCAGTCATGTTACTCTTTTCAGAAAATCTGAATTCTCCCAAAAGGGAAAATGTGTCTTCTTTTGTTGAAAAGAAGAAGTGGGACTACATAGCACTCTTTTATTTATATGGTCTGTGGTGGTTGGTATTAGGTAAAAGGAGTGCACTATATTTCCACTGTTACAGCCTATTCCATGTGTACTGGGCAGATTCTAACTTTTAAGAAATAAACACAAAATTCCCTTTCTTAAGAAAGTGTTAGTTTTCTAATAAACAATATGGAATAATTCACATTCTAGCATGTAGGGATTTTTCCCTAGCCCCTGCACCGAATCTGCAAATCATGATACAGTAATATGATGTAATTTTAATTCATTTATTGACTCAGGAGGTTAGGAGAAGGAGTGAAGTAAACACTTCTTACTACACAGAAAGTGAGATCCAGATCCTCATTAGAGTGTATATAATAGAGCTGTCCATACATTTGCTATTTGTTCTCTGAAGAAAGTGGTCGATTTTCCCCGAGACTACAGAACAGTCTCAGCTTCCTGACTTCCAGCCTATCTGTGTCCCTGGTGTTCAGCTCCTAGATTTGTTTCCAGTGGATGCTGATGAACTGTGAGAAGCTCTTCATCAAAACCTAAAGTCTCACACAAAGGAAACATCTCAGCAGCTGACTGAGTCTAAAAAAGGATTGAAAAGAAGCCAAGAGAATAACAGGAAGCACTTCTAAACTCTAAATATTGATCTAGTCAAAGCTTACCTTAATTTGCCTTATGTTTACAGTAGACTGTGGTCCTATTCCCCTCTTAGTGTTTATTTAAAAGAATTTTTGTAGCCTGTGAAAGAATCTTTAGTCACAGTGAGACAGGGGTTTTTTCCTATTTCTACAAGGAAATGTGAGATTTCACATCTTTTATCACATCACAAAAGTTCCCCCATGCTGTGCATCATGATCATGCAGACACAAGGAAATGAAGCTTACTAGGTTACCCAAGCACAGCTGAAGGAACAGAGTGTACCAAAAATACATGTACAATGCATGTAAAAATACTCTACAGTTACATATATGCACACAGATATTGTGTTGTTTTGCAAGATGGAAAAGAAAAATCTTTCCACCAAATGAAAACAGTGAAAATGAAATGACAACAGCAGCAGATGTTAAAGCAAATCATCTAATTAAGATGATTTCATCAACCGTTTTAAAAGACATTTAAAAAGGCAATATAATATTAAGTCACCAGAAGAAATGTTGATTATGCTTGCACATACAGGCAAAATAACACTCTAACTGAAGCTGCTCTTTGAAGCATGAAAACAAATGATACTTTCAAAACTGTTTATTTTTTTTATCCAGCTGTGTTTCACATCCTGCCAAGGAAAAGTACACACATTAAAAAATTCTTAAGAACTGCAATCCACAACCAGGAGACTACAATTACAACTAACAGAAGTTGTGCCTGGGTCAGGATTGCAGAGTGAATCCCGTGAAGCACGAGGAATATCTTCATTCAGACAGTGGGAAAAACTGTCAAATGAATTTCCAAGCACTGGGAACCTCATTTTCACCTTCTATTCTTTGCTTGGATGGGCCAAATTCTGTCTCAAAAAAACCTGAATCAAAAGCCAGAATGAAGATACAACCATATGAGTCTGCATTTTAAGCCTTATGTTGATGGAAAATCAAAATCAAAAGTCAGAACTTTGTCCTCTCCCTTAGAGTAATGTTAACATGTACTACCTTCCCCTCTTATGTTTGCTCCTCCTTTCAGTCATACTGTAGGGTGCAGTATCGGGTTTTTACTGTTCAGTGTCATTCTTACTGTAAAACATTTGGTGTGGGAGAAGTGCGTGGGCTGCCTCCTTATCACAACATCATGTACATTCAGCTTCTCCTTTCTGGGATATATAGCAAGAAACACTCTTGTCTTCATGCCATTTATTGAATTTTTATTCCCAGCTCTTACTTTCTTTATTTTAAAATTGTTGCTGCATAATATAGCACATATTAATTAAGAAAAAAAAAAAGTCAAACATATACCTCCACTCTCTTCTTTCTATTCTCAGTGAGATCCAGTTCATGCTGGACTTCTTACTGGCCAGTTTCATTTCTGAAAGGTCTCTGGTTTCTCTTGTTTTTTGTTATTTTTCTTATCATAATTGCTTCTGGAATGTATCTTTATTACTTCTAAAGCAGTCTGAAAAAGCATATCATGCTTTAGAAGAAAGAAAATTTTCATTGTGAATGTTACATTAAAGGGTAATATTTTCAGTGCTGTTTTTTTTTTTAATCGTCATGTCTGTTCCTCTTTGTTAATTTTCCTATTTATTTAAATCCTCCGTTCTCAAAGCACAGCATTACAACCTCATCTTTTTGACAGAAATCTTTCTATCACTAGAATCATTCCTAGAGATTTCCAAAGGAGGTTTTTCCCTCTCATCTTGGTCCCAGGGATAGCCTACCAGTAGAGAAGGTGGGGTTTTTCCTTTGCAGAGCAGTTAGTCACAGCATGAGCTAGTGAGCAGGCTCTTCCTCACACCCTCCGCAGGCAGAGCTGACAAGCAGCGCTGCAGAACAGCAGGGATAGGGTAGCTTTACTAGCTGGGACAGTGAAAGAAGGGCAATGCCTAGTGCAATAAAATAAAGTGGCACTTCAGGAACAGAATTTCTTTTTTTAAAGATGACATTCTTCACTATAAAATTCCTCTGTAAGAAGCTCAGTTGAGCTTCACAACAGGTTTGCCACATGGTGAGGGCTCATTTGCATGTTTTGGTATGGATGTCTTGAAGATTGAAATAAAACCATCTTGAGAAAGTTTATATTTATCCCTCTTTCTTCCTGAATCGGGTTGGCAACAAATCCATTAAACAGTAGTAAGCCTTGAGTGGAAAGACAGTAAAATGATTTTGCAACAGTGGATGTTACTTAAAACTATTACAAATATCCAGTGTTTTCAGAGGTTACCTCAGCAACAGTATGGAGCAAACAAGCCAGAATGTGACCACATTAGAGTCAAGTGAAATATTTCCTCTTTTACAGATAAATAGTTCATTTGACATTCCCATATTTACTGACACCACAGAAACTTTTTTTGAAGTGCACGCGGGTAATCTCTAGACTCACAAAGACTGGAAAATCTGAAAATGTGCTGTAAATTAGAAAATCTTACAGAGGAAAGTTCTCACAGCAAGACCACCGTTCTTTTGGTAAAGTGACAAGATTTTTCCAGAGAAATCAAACCCTAAAGCGGTTCTCATTTTCATCAACAGGGAAGTTGAACATCCAGTAAACCCTCATGGTGCTGAGAATGACAAAGATATCACAAATATTTTTAAATACTTGAATTGGTGTTTAAGGCTGCCATTGTTCCCATCACCATAAAAAAACAATCCAAGAAATTATTGTTTTGCCATTAAAAACCAACACATTGATGAAGGGTCAAGATATATTATTTCCTTCAAAATACATCAGAGGCAAGGAATACCTGCATATTTAAATAGTCTAAATCAATTCATTGAAACAGTGACATCAAAAGTACTAAATATTTATACCATATGGAGGGAAAGAAATTGTAACCAGGGGCTTGAACAGGATAGATGTGTTGTGGCAGACTGTCACAGCTGCAAGGCAGGGCTTCTTTTCTGACTAACTGCTCCCTTGCATTTTTCAGTTGATTAATGAAAGCTAGTATACAGTAGAAAAAAATGTAAGGACCAGACATCTATTGTGAGTGGATATTTTGGTATGTTGGTACACAGCAGTGGTGGATGGCTTCTCACAGAGGGGAAGAACCCTTGTCTAAAACTGACTCTTGGAAGAAGATGATATGGGACTTTCCTAGCTTGGGAGTAAAGTTAAACTCTTTCTCTACCACCATAAGAAAGTTTGCAAACTCCTAGCTGGGGTCAATCTCTCTCAGCAAAGAAAAATTCAGCTGCAACTACTGGCATTGAAATTTTGAAAAAACATTGATTTTAAGATAGGAAGGTTTTTATTTTTCTCTTTTCCATAAGGACATTTCAACCAGGCCCTGTCATGTATATTAAAACTCAAATTTTCATATGAAAAGCCAATGTTTTAATCCAAAAATTGTGTATGTATTTCTTAAGCAAACCCACACACCTGCTATAGAATTATTAACTAGTCCTATATCTTCATTGGATAAATGTTCTCTTAATTTTCTGCTAGAGTAAATAAGCTAGTTTCTCCATGACACTACTAATCCTTGTTTAAATGGATTGTGAGGTGCTATCACAAAAATGAAACCCACTAAAATTAATAAAATCTTTGATTTATTAGAGTATTTCTCACACAAAGTGGTCTATAAACCTCCAGATTATCTCATTGCCATTTGATATAAGCCACTTTTATAGAGATTTGAATAATCTAGCAAAGCAGAAAAGTGGCAGCATAACTTTTTGTGCTGGTCTGAAAGCCAAGAGGATGAAACTGGTCCACTGTGCTCAGTCTTCCACAGGTGTCTTCAAAGAGAGTGAAATTTCATAGACTTTTGATTATATTTGAGCTTGATCACAGGAGAAGGTGTGCTCATGAATTTACAGCCAGACATGGGAATGTCCTCATTGATTGTGACACCTCCCTGACTGGCTTGGACAGCAGCTGGGCAGTGTCTTTAGTGGCTCCTACAACAGTTGGAGTTTGTGCTCCATTAAAAACCTGAAGCTAAGCACAAAATAAGGGCAAGATGTTAGAAACAAAAGCTAGTCTCAAAAGTGGAGAGGTAACGTGTTACACCTCCTTTTTCATTTAGTGTTGAAGGAGTGTTTGTGATCTGTGGTGAAGTGTTTTGGGGTTCTGTGCACATTTCGCAATATTTTTGCTCTGTATAAACCTGTGTCAGTTAGAACCCTACATATTTGTTGCTGAAGAGGTAGAAAGACATAAGCCCTACAATTTCCTCTCTTAAAGGGCTGGCATTTGTGAGGTTTTGTCTGATGGAGGCACTTGAATGGGATCAGTCTGCTGTTAAGGCGCTCGAGGCAGTACTGTAAAGGTCAAAAGAAAGTCTGTTTTCCTTTTTGCTCACATGTGTGTGAAGCTGGCTTCCATATATTGTGCTGTAAAAGTATTTTTAACGTCTTTCACCCAGAAATACGAAGCTGTGTTGCCTGTTTGTTGTCTTTGTGTAAGATGACAGGAAGGTAAGCTTTGCTTTCACTGTCAGCCACCCATCGATGTGGTTAACATCATGCCCCACCTCAGCCCAAAGGTGTTGTTAACAGGCTGACTGTTTTGGCATGGGCTCATGGTTTGCTTCCAGTTGCTTGCAATTCTGGTGGCATGCACACGGTCTGAAACACTACAGCAAATAGGTGATGAAAAAATTATGCAAGGGTCATCCACAACCCAGGGTAAATAAGCTGTAAGACATCTATGCCATGCCCCAAGCTGCTGGCAGACACAGGCCTTCTCACAGCCTACAGGAGCTACTGCATCTCCTGTCCAGCTCACTGGCAAAACCAACTACATAGCCTGATTCCTGTGGAGCTTTTCTTAAAACAGACAATTCTGGGACTGGAGCTGCAGAAAAAGAAAACCAAGCCATCCTGTATTACCTACTTAAGACAATGCATCTGAACTTAATTTGCATATTTTGCATTTTTCTTCCTCATTCCTCTTTTACCTATCCCTTCTGGCTCACACAAAGCCATAAGCTATGGAGCAAAATCTACATGTCAAAAGCCAGCTGGCCATCCTGAACACTCTAGGATCTGATGTCCTAGAGTGAGTGAGGCAGGGAAGAGATGCTGACCCTTTCTGCAGTCTCTTTGGCTTTCACAGAGGTAGTGAGTACTTCAGCAGTGGAGCTTTAGAAGACTCAGGATTTGAACTAGCTGAATAACAGTAAAGGTTCAAAATCTTGCCTAACATTACATAAATTAACTAATCCGTCACCTTGAAACACTAAGACTCTTCATAAAATTTACATAAATGTCAGTAGAAAGTCTACTTCAAGTTGGATTTCACAGTATATGATCATGTTCTCATCCATGTAGATCAAAAAATTACTATTTCTTAAACCTCATTGTTGTCAAACTGAATGAAACACCTTCATTCACCATTTTTTGGACAAGAGCAACTGGACAATAGTCTTTACGCCTTAAGCTTAAATTTCCCATAAACTTTCAATCTGATTGAGATTCAGTTTCTACCTTTGTAGTTTGACACATTAAAACTCAAAACATTCTTACTAAAATTCTGAGATGAAAGTGATAGTTGGCAAATTTGCATATTGTGGAAGAAGTGAAGTTTGAAATAAAAATTTCAGTGGAATTCACCAGGAAATAAAATTTTCTTCTCCAGGTATAAAACTCTTATTTTCTACTTCAAGTGCACGTTTTGTTTATTTTATTGTCTCTATCACAAGAAACAAATAGCAACAAACCAACCTGTGCTTCTGTAATGCTCAAGAAAAACAATTTCATCAAACATAAACTTTTTCAAAACAAGTAACTCTACAAAATATACACCTCCCCCTAGTGAGAATATGGGAGAAGAGAGTGAACTGAGAGATGTTGTACACATCATCAAATATTTCCCTACAAGTGACTTCCAAGGTGATCACTGAAGAATCTATTCAGAAAATGGGTTTGGTATCCACACCCTTCTGTTGGAAAGCATCTGTTTAACAGGAAAAGTAGCTAAAATAATCTAATAATTGAAAAAATACTCATTTAGCAATGTGTAAATGCTGGTTACACTTCACATTCTTGTTAAATCCTCCTAGCCTATATGGCTGCATAACAGTCTGATACAAAGGATACCTACTGTAAGTTAAGATTGTCTTTATAGTGCTAAGCCCAACTTACAAATGATTCAGGGAATTCAAACACATGAGAAAAATATTAATCAAAACCAGTTTAAATCATGCTCAGTCTCAAAACTCCAGGCCACTTTGTTAAAATTGAAAAACTTCAAATGTATATGGAAGCTGGTATGAGTTCCTTGAGTTTCAGTGGATGAGTAATTTCACTTTACCACAACTGCCCTGAAAATGGAAGATTACAGTCTTGTTCTTTACAGTGCCAGGGTAAAGTAAACTAATCCTGCCACAAGGCAGAATCAGATAAGTTTATAGCACAGGGCAGGCACCAAATACTGAGACAGTGACAGCACAATGTTAGACACAGAAATAAAACTGTGTGTGGTCCTAAACTACTGTGAGTATCTCACACTGTCTAAGCAAGACCTCTCACCTTTGTGTGGCTGAGAAATCCAGCTAGCTCAGCTTCACACAGCTGCTTACCAGCAAGTTTTTTTGCATTAACATGAAATTCTGGCCACTTTCTACACTTGTGGCACAAGGCGCAAACACATTAGGTCTGCAGAAGTTGTCCACAGTCTCTTGACTTTCTAAACCCTTTTCCTGTCATTTCAGCTGCCAAGCTGTTCTGATGAGATCCTCCTTGCCAGGATTACAGAGAAGAAATAGGCAAACCCTAACCTTGCTGGCCAGGGAATTTATCCCACCTCACCAGGCCAGCCCAGTAGCTGCAGTAAATTGTGAGCTAAGGAGCTGCTCCTCGTTCCTTTTAACACATAGTGTTTGGATGGATATCACACTCCCTCTTTTTGGGATCCTTGCTGTGTGATTGCTCAGCATGTTTGGCAAAGTTGCTAGGAAGCTTATGAGTAACTTCCTTTACTGGTATTTTAAGGACATTTGTCACTCTGAGTTCATTCTCTGCTGAATAGGGTGTGCACAAAGCTGCCCCAAGCCAGAGGAGCACCTATTTACAATGTAGACACATCTGGTTTGAATCACTCAGCTCAGCAAATTCCTACTTTGACTGAGTCATGGCTTGTATGGGGCTGCTTCTGGTTCTGATGATCTACACACTTAAAGATGTCTAGTGCTTGTTAGCATTATGCTACACTGTCAGAAATATCTTGATTCTTTGTGGGGTTTGAATACCTCCTACTTTCCCATCCAAACAAGAAACACTGTATCAAATTGGCAGTGTGAAAAGGTAGATTTAAATGTTTGCATTAATTAAGAAGCCAAAGAGCAGTGAGCTTTGCATGGTATAGACAAAATTACATGGTATAAACAATTACCGAGAATGTTGTCATGAGGCAAAAAGTTTTTGCCATACACTTTAAATGACCAAAAGGAAAAAACATTGGTCTTAAGCAATCAACAGTTGTATGACAGTTCATGTACTACCAGCACATGGAAAAATGTTTTATGATTTGTGTGTGTGTACAAAAGCACTGGTTTTTATTGCATGCTATATTTTGAAAGAGACTCTTCTTAACATGTACTCTCAATATGTTTTGTTTTCAGCACAGTGCTAAGACAAAACAAAGCAACTTTAGTATCAAGACTTATCAAAAGTTGCTTAGGCTTTCATGGTCTATGTTATTTAATAATCTCTGTATCTCTCGGTTGCCTTTTTGAAGCAGCTTTTTAGGACAAATTAGTCTTTTAATAATTAGATTTAAAATAAAGGGAGCAGTGTTTTGCAGCAGTAGGTGGCACAGAAATCAGTGCAGTGGGATTGCTGTCGAAATATAACAACATGTATTTTTCTTCACTGCACCACCCAGAGTGTCATGTATTATATCTCCATAACCAGGTACATAAACTACCACAAAATGTCAAAGTCTATACCAATTTAAGGCTAGATTTTGTTTGCTTACCTTGATGAGAATTTATTCTCATCGGAATTTATCTGGAATTTAATTATTTATGGGAGGGATTATGTTAATATGTTTTCCAAGGAGATATATTACAGACATCAACCAACTGCCTAGAAATATTTTACAATCATTTCATAATTTTTCTTTTTTCTTGGAGACAAAGTTTGCTTTATTCTTCACCCCGCAGTAGTTGCTTCATAATTTATTTTTGTAGGAGGGAAGGTGTTTAAAATCTTCTTCCTTGTATGGTAGTGATAAAATTTTTAAGTTTTGTGCCTGGGTGACTTTTTGGCTCTTAAGATCAATTATGGTCACAAAGAGGGAACAGAGTGATACAGTGCCCTAGAATAACAGAGGCAGATTTCAAATGGAGGGCTCCTGGTTTTACCTAGCAGCTGTGGCAGACACAAGGAAAATCTGGTGATGTACTGCAAAGCAGCTGGAGTTGCTAGGGAAAATGAGCCTAGCAGCTCCTCAGTAGGACACCATTTGCCACTGAGGGAGGTGTTCATTTTCCTGCAGCTCAACTTTCACAGACATTGGTAGGGCTTACTGTTAGTAACCAACAGTGATATGGCTTCTACTTTGGGGAAACTGAGAGCCGTCTCAGAGGACTGCAACCAGATATGTCTTAGGGAAAAGCAATGAAGAATTTAACTGTATTGCATGCATGTGTGAGTGCTGGGCTCTTCCCATCCCATTGTCTTTGTCTGCCAGGCTCCCACAGGCAGAGTTCACACCTAAAGGTGATATGTTCACTTTCCACTCTTCAAATATGCAAACAGGAAGAAGCAAATGATTGCTGAAGGCTTTGGTGCAGCACACGGGGTCTGGGGTCTCACTCTTTATACAGTCCGTGTGAGGGCTCTCCCCAGCATCTGCCCCCTGCTTGTGAAAACCCCGAGGTTGTGGGTGAGTTGTCTGCACCAGTGGTGTGAAAGAGAGGAGCAGACAGGAAGGGAAAATACAGCATTTAACAAGGAGGTGAAATCCCATCAGCCTCTCCAGCTGTTGATTCCCCATCCCAGCTAGACAAATCAAGTGACCTCCGGAGTTAAAAACCTCTGAGTTATCTCATGAGCTGTCAACCTTATTTGAATATGCTATGCTATTTAAATTAGACTGTGAACTATAGCATATCTCATGAAGTTAAAAGTACTGTGTTAATATTACCATATGGGATGGAGAGGAATTTTAGGAATTTTTTGGCAGGGGATGTTGTTTGGAGATTTTTATTTTCAAAATCTCTTTTGGAAAAAAAAATTGTCCCAGAAATTAAAGTTGTCAGATTTGGAAACATCTAAGTAAACCATCTAAATGTCATCACAGGAGAAGTCTTGTGGACTCAAAGCTGTGTGCAATGGTTTGTCTGGCTACTACATTTAATCGTTCTTTTAAAGTTATTTAACTAACAAGGCCTTATGGCGGAAATCTGTGACAATTAACCCCAAGAAGATTCCCACTCCACTGCCAGTTTATTTCCCCACAGCTGTAGCAAATGTTTTGTGCTATTTTTTGTCAGGAGGCTTGTTCTTCCATCCTCTCCACAGCAGGAGCCTTATGTCAAACTTTTTTAGGTGCTATTCTTGGAATCACCTGTCCCATGATTCAGAAATAGATCTCAGCACAAGTCTGTAGGATCTTTCTCTTTTTTTCTATTGTGATTTATGGAAACAATTCTTCCTAGGAAAGGGTTGGTGTAAACACATATCCCATTTAAGAATTTCTCAATAGAGATTCAGATTGCTCAACTACCATCTCAACAGTTCTGAAATACCTCAAGTTTTCATTTTAAAATGAAATATTTAAGGCAATTTGTTCCTTCCCTCTCTCCATTCCCACTTCACTCATTCAGATTGGATTGTTAAGTCAAATGCTGAAAACCTTTTGCTATGTAAAATGCAGACTAATCTGGCCAGGGCTACTTACAAACTAAAATTCAGGCATGGAAACTTACTTGATTTTAAAAAAGACCAGCTTGTAAAAACACAGAGATGGTTTGCATAGGTAATATACATGCTATTATATGAAATACAATAAAGATAATTCAATAAAAGGGTGATTCTTTTTCTTATACATTAAATATCTAGGATTTATTTTTTTTGACTGTGATGAACATTTTCAGGCTGAAGTATCTGTAGTGAAAATGCATTCAAAAATCTGTGTAAATTTTGAAATCCTAAAATGGGCAGAAAGTTGATAAACAATCTATATATGACTTGGTTTCATAAAGATTTGAGAAGCTGTAAAATCAGATATAAACCCCAATATCCATGAGATATTATAGGTTCAGAATTTATAGCTGTGGCCCCAGCAGCACTTTTTGTTAATTCCACTCCAACTTTATCAATAATTCTGTCTGAACTACATGTACAAGTGCAAGATTCTTTGAAGTCTGGAGACAAAATTCAGCCAAATTATCTCTGGGCAAATTTCTGTCAACACAAAGCCCTGTGGAGCTGATTTAAAGTCAATAGGAGCTTTTAATGAACAAGAGAACTGGAGTGGCAGGGGGCACACAGGAGTAGTCTGTGACACCCTTCTTCCTCATTGCACATTGCACAAGCCTGGGTTAATGCAGTGGGCAGGAAGGAAAAGAAACTCATTGCAAAGAACAGCCACCAAAAGGAAGGTTGGCAAAAAGGAAGAGTGAGAAAACTGCTTGTCCAAGCCCTGCTGTGGATAGCACCATAACACAAGAGCAGAATGCAGGGCTGCCTGTCACCCTTTAACAGTAGGCATATATGGATGTTAAACATACCTAAATGAGAGAGACACAGGATCAAGGCAGCTTCACAAAGGGGAAGCGAGAAGAAGCAAAAGAGGCCCCCAACCTCACTGATAAATATATTGAGTAGAATACTGTAAGTGCTGCTGACATATTCAGGCAGGCTGAATGGTAATTACATCCTTGCTTTCTTGGAGCTTTGTTTCTGTTTCCTTTTTATCCCAATTGATACTGAGCTGAAAGCGCTGCTGCAGACACAGAAGATACTGTATCTGCAACAGAAGGAGTGACAGTGATACAATAGCCTAGAACTCCGCAAGCAAAGATGAGTGCATGTCATAGGCTGGATATGGCAAAGAGACAACTTCATCTATCACACAATCACCTCTAGGGTAGAAGAGGGGAGCCATTTAAAGGGACATAACACTACCCTATGACTAAGGACAAAAAACAAAGATTATCTACAAAACTGAAATTATGCAGGGACTTTCAGGTGTATAATGGTTTATAATTTCATTCTGCTTCCACTAAAATCAGTTTGACTGTTTCAACATGGGCAGAATTAGGCCTGCTGTTATTTCTCAGTGGAAGCTTGTTTAAAGTATGACAGCTAGTACCACATTGATAACAATAGTGCAAGAACAGTAGAGACTACAAACTGTCAAGCTCTTGAAATAGAAAGTTCTACCTACCAGCCCTTGCTGGGGTGTGCGTCCAGTATCCTGAATCACCACAACCTGCTCTGTGTCAGGTTTTTGGGAATTTGCCTATCCAAACACTTATTAGGCTTGACGTTTCCTGATGTCTGAAATCAATCAAGGAGGAAATTAAATGGTACTAGATTATCTAAAAGACAACTGTTTAGCTTGCAAGTTTGTAGAGATCTGATGTGTCTCACAAAAAAAAAAAAATTACTACTTGACAGCTGGCCGCTGAAAATTGCAAGTTTTAAAGCTATTATTTGTTGGATGTATTTACAGAATTACCAATAAGCTCAGAGTTACAGCTGAAAATTCTGTGATGAAGCCTTGATGAAAAAGGTATGTTTTTCTCCAAAGGTGTTGATTCATTGAAACTAAAGCTTCTATTAGACAGGGTCATTTTCCATGGATTAGGAAGAGCATGTGCTTGTCCAGAACAATCCAAACTCAAGTGTCAAACTAAATTAGAAAAGAATTTCAGCTTGGTATTTTCCCACAGATATGTTTGCAATCACTAGCTACTTATAGCTTGTTGAGCCAAATAAGTCTTAAGCAATAATTACTTGCATTCAAGTAATTATTAAGCATTCAGAATTGACAACTTTTTGAGATATCTGTCAACCAATACCCCTTTTCAAATTTTTCCTTAAAATCTTTATTGCGAAGGCTATAAAATATTTGAGAGTGGGATATCAGCTCATTTCCTGTGGCCCTGGATTAGCACACTGAACGATGCTGTCACTTTGAAAGCAGCCCCTTGAAAGCAGCCCTTTTCCTATATTCACAGCAGCCTAGGTTTTGAGTTGGGCTTTTGCATTTGTTTCAGGAGTTCTTTTGGTTGAGGTTTTTTTGGGCTTTTTTCAGTTTGGTGTGCCAGACACTTATGCAGAGCACATTTCTACTCATGAGGTATTCCTTAACTGTTAATTCTGCTATGTCTTTGCCTATTCACAACTCATTATATAAGATTAGTAACCTAAATCATGTGTCACTGCTCCTACTCTTTGACTGCATGATGGTAGAGTGCCTAGTGAGGCACCAATACCTTATTTGCAAATAAAATAAGTTGTCACTTCGTGAAAAGCCAAACATTTGTGTGGGCAGATGTCCATTAGCACAAATGTTCAAGGATTAATCACCAAAAGGGGTGTGAACACTTCTGAATAGAAAAGCAATTTAGAATTCATGCAAACATTTGTGAATAATTTCCCTAGCTTTTCTTTAGCTTGGAGAAGGCCTGCCGTTTTGATGTGGGACTCACTGATTATTGCAGTGCAAAATGGAGTATTACAACTGAGACATGAATTCAAATTTCACTAAGACATTTATAAGTAAATTAATTTCACTGTACTTTCAGGTTGTACTTTCTACTTAAATGATTGCAAGCCGAAAACATTTTACAAAGCAGGGCTGTTCACTGTACTATAGTGTAGCTGCTCAGTGCAGAAATCAAGGAGCATTTTGGGAAACCTTAAACTGATCAAATAATTTCTGCTTTCAAATCTGTATGCTCTTCTAAATACTAAATGGTTTAGTGGTATATTCCACTTATTATCTGCAGATGGATGGATTTTGCACAGTGCTTTAGAAAGTGATCTCTCCTGTTTTCAGCTATGCTTAACGTGCTAATCAAGCATGCATAGACATCATTTCTGTATCATTATATGCAGCTTTGTAACAGAAGCTGAGACTTCTACCTGTGATTTACAGACTATAGAAAATATTTTTTTAAACATGCAGCCTTGTGGAAACTGAGCCCTTACACTTGCAAGATATAAAACATTACAAGGACCCTGCACATGAAAACCTGTGTAGGAATGGTTCATTGCTGATTAGATGGCTTGTTACAGGTGGTTCTCTCCCTACTGCAGCCAGAGAATGTTAGAAAGAACTTACTGCAGAGAATTTTAACAAAAGCAGATAAGCAAAAAAGCTGCTTGCTTGATTTTGAGTATCAGATAATGGAGCTTTGGGAAAACTTAGATTTGTATTAGAGTCTGAATCGCAGAAAACTGTTTACTCGACTTCTCACACTAATATTTTGAAAGGCAGTTTGTGAGTATTAAGAGCTTGATCTTTGAAATAGCAAAGATTTACTTTGAACTAAAGGTACAGAATTAGATCCCTAGCACTGGATATGTGCTTTTAAAGGAAAAATAACTGCAGTTATACTTTAAGTACATATCTTACTGGAATAACATATCCATTAGTTATAAACACCAGCAGTTGTTCAAGCACAGCTGTTTACAATAATATATGACCTGACCTTCGTAACAAATCCATGTAACCTAAAGAAGACCTAATTCTATGGTCACAAAATACAAACTAGAAAAGGAAGGACAAAGTCTGACCAATACCAGGAACATCCCTTTTTACCACATTATTCTCTTTTCTCTCCCTTCCTCCCCCTTGCCCCCATGATTTTAATAATTGAAAAAAAAGAGAAGGTTTTTTTACACAATCTCTGAACTCTTGTTACATGCTTGTCTTTCCTTTGCCCATTGGTATAATCAGCACGAACTTATATTTTCTCAACAAGAAAGCACTATTTTAACCTGGCAGTACCAGTTAATGAGATGATAATTTGTATTGTGGTATATAAAATCTAATCTTTTTTTCTTGGAAAAAAGGACACCTGCTAAAACAGGGCTAGAAAACCATCAGTAAAAAACCCAACATCTTAAAATGCTCTCTGTGGTTTGCATAGTTGAGTTGAACATTTAAGAAATTGATCAGAATCTAGGGAGAGCTGCCCTGTGGAGAAAACTTAGGGAACAGCTACATGACAAAAACCTTTGTCGATGATGAAAAGAGAGAAACAGCCTTTCATTCACCTGAAGGGCAGTTTGTGGATAGAAATGAATGAGAGGGACAGAGATAATGCACACCAGAATTGCTGTGTGAGGTGCAACAGCAACAGCTGGCTAAAAACACATTAAAGATGAAATCAGGTAGTGGGATGTGACAGACATTCTCGTCTTCCACCCTCAGGTTACTTTTGGCATAATGATTTTGTGTCTTACTGGTGAGGCCCAGTTGTGGTGAGATATACTCAATGGCTATCATTCTCCCAATGTCCACACCTACTTCCCCTCACCAAATCCCACTGTCAGCAAAGAAATAACCGTGGGCTTCTTCACATGTGATATTCTCCTGTAAGGTCCTTATACCCAGTAGGAAAAGAACTACTGGAAGAAAACTAATGTACACTCAGAAAACAAAACCTACAAAGCCGTCTTGGGCTGGACGGAACAACTCTCTATTGTTACAGACAGTAATGAGAACTGGAAAAATTTAGATATCAAATATGGTTGTTAGATATATTTTTAAACATTGTTCTGCATAGAAATGAGAGGCGGGAGAGAAAAGAGGGTAAAATAGATTAAGTATATATAGGCTTTTAAAGCCTTACTGAATAGAAATATCACAGCCTAGTTTATCTAGTTAGCTAATGAGACTCATTTTAGTAACCTGAGTGATGCAGCACTGTCTCCCTGTAATAGCAGCTAGCTTATCTGACACTAGGAAGAGCTGGGAATGTCTGTGTTATCAACCACCAGGTAAGAGCAGTGCTGCAGTGCTGCAGTCCCTGCAGGAAGTGCTGGGGGTATTTTCCCTCCCGGGGCTGAGGAGCAGCCTTGCAGAGCCATGCTCGGCAAACCAACAGCTGCAGCGTCTCAGGAGGGGCGGCAGCACAGTCAGAGCTCAGCTCCTGCAGGCAGCGCCTTCCTCCAAGCGTCCCCAGCGAGAGGCAGCTGGAACCAGTTGATGTATTGAGATGGGAGCTTGTGCTCAGCAGGGCTGCTGGGTTTGAGCACAGGCACCAAAAGAAACGCAATCTGACTCTGACCCTGCACTGAAAACACATGGGACTGGGAGTAAAATGAGCTACAGAAATACTCTGAGTGGAAAATCAGGGGAGATAAAAGCAGATAAAATGCCATAGAGTAAACTGTTGAAAAATGTGTAGGACAACTGCAGATGTTTTAAGCTATCCTACATGCTGAATCTGCTTGCGATGAATAGGGTCTGTGTAACTTAGTATCTGCTAAGAACAGCTTCTGTGCATTTCGTTTTTTGCAATAGTTTTTAGGCCACAAGTGAGAAGGCACACAATGACTTTCCAAGTTAGCAAGTGTCCTCATTTTGTTGCATCAATGAGTAGTATGAGAATGTAATTTTGCAAAATTTGATCAGGGGAGCAAAATCTAGTGCATTTCTAGGATCTCACAGTGCTAAAAAGCAGCACCTTTTACTAGATATAGTTAAAAACCAGAATCATTGTTTTCAGGCAGTTCCTTCACTCTTTCTAGTTTTTAGCAACTACTTTTATTTTCTAAGTCTTATTCTAACTATGGAAGGACAGAGAGTGACATTAGGGCTGCAGACAGCTGGGACGAGCATCGCAAAGCCCTGTTCCTGGGATCTGTTGCTTTGTATCCAGCTTGTGCATCTCCTTGAGAGAGTGAACTGCCCAAAGAAGTATGCAAAAGAATTGATTGTAAATCTTCAGAGAGTTATACAGAACACCACATAAATAGGGTAATCTGCCATCTGGATTCTTTCTAGAGGAAATTATTTTAGAGACTTGTGAGTGAGCTTTTATTTTGAGAACCAAGAGACAAAATATGATCCCTTCTGTACCCATGGGAAAAGATTTCCATCCAGAAGCTGTGCAGGGAATAAAGAAAGGGCTCTTTGGCATTAGCTCTGAGTGATGCTGTGTGGACACTCAGACACAGCCCAAAATCTGAAAAGAAAGTCTAGCCCTAGTGTCCAAGCTGGCCTATGCATTGCTCTTACCTATATTTTATAAACATTTGAGATTTTGAGAAACATCTTTTAATTACTGGGTGATACTCTAATAGTGACAATGGTTTACCATACTATTTATCATTTTTTAAATTATTATTTCTCCTGAAGAAACTATTTACAGGGTTTGGGTTTTTTTACTTACTAAATACTATAATATTTCATAAATTCTTCCTTGTGAGCCTATAACTGTGTATAACATGAATTATTGCCTAATGCAAACAACATTTTACAAACAAACCCTCTAGTAGAGATGGATCCTTAAAATGTCCAGGGTAGCAGTTTACTATTTCAGTTCTGGAACTGGGCATTATAGACTATCTATAGCATAACCACCAAACTTTGAATCTTCAGATGCCTAATTGCTCTAATACTGTTGAGATGTAAGTGTCTAACTACTTTTAGAAAGCTGACAGTATATAGCCAGTCTCTTACTGTAGCACAGAAATTTTTGACTAAGCTAGCATTTCTCAAGTTGCATGAAAAATAGTAGCTGCTTTCCTAAAAAGGTCCTATCCCTGTCAGGCTCTGAGAATGTGGAGGCAGGAAGTATGTTTAATATTTCATTCAGTGTGCTTTTCTGGGGGAAGAAAAAAACCCCTTGGTTCTCAGGATCTTTTGTGCAAGGAGATGGTGGTTAAGGTTACACTCCCACAGTTCATAGGAAGCTGGTGGGTGTAAATCATGCAGTTGGTTTCTGGCGTACTGCCATGGGCAGGCAGGTGGTTCTTTGCAGCCCTAAAAGACATGAGGAAGTTGTTTTACAATGATAAGTATAGCTCATAGCTTTGTTAACATTCCATTACAAAAATTTCTAGGTAAGGACCTGCATAAAAATTTAAGATTTTATTTGTATATGTTTTGTGTTTGACTTTCTCGTGAGGCAGCTGAAGAAGTAGTGTTGAAGATTCTAACACTTTTAAATAATACAGATGGTGAGACAATTTAACCTATTTAGATCTTGCAAGGAAAGAAGAATTTAATTTGAGAGATGAAGTTCAGATCCCTACAGCATCATGGTATAAAATCTCACTCTTAAATGATGGATTATCAAAGGGTTAAATGAGAGCTAGCTAAATTTTGCCTCTCCAGTATTTCTGGGATTATATTCTGCTCTGTTCATTCTCTTTTTTCCCCAGGGAGGTTTTCTGTCCTTCTGCTGCTTCAGCTAAAGATTTCCACCAAGCTGTTTTCTCACTGTGGTAATGGTAGAAGGCAAGATTTTAACTTTGTCCAAAATATGCCCTCTTGGCTGTGAATTCCCATCCTTGGGCTCTCTTGTGCTGCCCCTTCAAATGCTGTAAGAGAGCCCCACTTCCTGGGGTTTTGCACTCTCAGAAAAGCATATGCTGGCAGCTTTTCCAATAGCCAGACAAAAATATTAACCACAGTTTGAAGTGTCTGAATTGTTTCTGTGTATTGTCTTTCCCTTGTTCCTGTGGATCATATATCTGTGCTACATATTTACAAAGAGGAACATGCCAGGCAAAATTAGTATGTGTGCAATTACCTGAACATGAGTCAAGACTGTTACAGTACTGATGTTTGCAGATTTGTTATTTACTGGTTAATTTAGTGAGACAGACAGGTGACACCATGATTTGACAGCAATTACAGCTACTTACTACTTGACAGAACACCGAACCTTTGGAAGAGATAAGTCTTGTTCGCTTGCACAAATTATTCTTTTGACTACGAATATTAAAACTTAGGCAATACCAGGGGATACCAATGAATTATCATCTTCCCTCTTGGGGAATCAAAAGGGGAAAAAAAATAATCAATAACATGATTTGCCCCTAATAGCAATGATTCTAGGTGAAATCAAGCTAGCTATTAAGTGTTTCTGTCTCAGAATTTAAGACTTCATGTTGACATTTCAGTATTTAAGATCCTCAAATTTTTCCTGATGTACAAACACATTTATCCACTAGTTACTCTCTAAGATATGTCTTGGTTTTAGCATGTGTTCTTTGACTGATCAACTGATTCAAGCCCTATAGCTTCATATAGATGTTTGCAGATTTTACAGAGAATTAGATCGGTATGCTTCAGTTCCGACTTGCCATTGAGACCACCTCAATTAGTCATTAATTACATTGGAATCAGAAGTTAGTATTAGTTCACAGTCACCAACACTGACTGATTGGGTGGCCTTGTCAGAATACCTGAGCTCCTCATATGTGGAACCTACTTCCCAACTTTAGAGGAGAGGACATACTCCTCATCTGTGCTTCTCTTAACAGCTCTGCAGAGTCATTGTCAGGATAATTACAATATAAGGAAAAATACTGCTTCTCATTAAACTTATGATTCTTACACCTTAAACTTTGAGCAATGAAAAATACCTAATAAGATGCATAGCATGAAAACATAGAAAAAATGTTAATAATGAACAAGACCATAACTGTTTCAAACCTGGTTTTATAATCTTATTTTTCCTTAATATGCTATTTATTTTTCTGTTCTATTTAATATTTTGTAAAGTCTTAAGAAACAATTCTTAAAGTGCTAACAATCATCTCTTAGCATTACATGAAAACAGTGAGACAGAGAAAGCAGGATTCTGCTCTCATTAAACCTAAGGAGAAATTCCAATGTGCTGTCTGTTGACACTGGAGTGTACTGCTGATACCAATGCAGGTGTTACAGTGTGAGCATTGCACATCAAAATGAGACTTCTTCAACAGCTGCAAATGTGCAAAGCAAGGTTTTCCTTTCCTTGACTCATTTATAATTGAAGGAAAAGTAACTGATTAACAGAAGATAAAACAGAAGCAGTGATGTCCCTTTGGTGCAAGTTATTAAGTGTCAGGTAAGAGGATTGGGTGGCCCTGGGAGAATTTTCCCTGCTTTTTAAAAAACTGTTTTATTTCCCTCTTTTGCTTGTTACTGCCCAGACAACTGTGAGGAAAAGCTTTAAGGCAGGAGTTTCTGTTTCTTCTGTCATGCTCAGCTGAGCTGAGTCTCCACCCAGCTCTACTACACCCACAGACCAGCAGAGGCAATTGTCATTTGGTCCTGAAGACAAGGAATGGTGGTGGCATTTTTGGTCTACCAGGAAATGACACAATAGACCATAGAATCCCACCATTGTAAAGAGTTAAATAATGGTTAAAATAACAGGAAAAATATTAAAAGTGTGTTAATAGTAACTGTGGGAAGAAAAACAATTACTGAATTAATCCATTTACATGAGAGGTTCCATAACAATGTATGTAGAAAAGAGTATTCAGACATATTGAGAAATGATCAGGTTATTTAATACTCTGAAAACTTTCAGCACATTTTATTGTAGTCAGTGTTGCTTGAGTCAGTGCTGCTTCTGGCTTACAATATTCTTAGCAAGCTAAAATCTGTCGTGTTTTCATGATACTTATGCCATGATAAAAAAAATCTGTGTTTTGATGCGGAGTCTTTCTGGGATGCAGAGATTCTTTTCTGTCAAAAGTCCTTTCCCTAGAAATACAGGACCAATTACATATTTTATTTCATTGCCCAGAAGACAGCCAAGAAAGACTAAGCCTTTCTGCTGAGTGTTAAAAGCATAATAGAGACATTTCTAAAGAGCTCACAACCTGAGTAAAAGGCAAAGCAGAGGGCTGGATATGGAGCTGTGGAAAGTCCATTCATGCTGTATACAAAACTAGTATTGGAAAATCTGAATTTATGGCTTGCCTTATACTTCAGAAGAAAGGCTGACAAACTTCTGTTGAATAGCCTAAGGACCTCTATTCTCAGAGGGTTTTATTAAGACTTCCATACATGGCTTTACATTGAGTCTCTTTCACATAAACTGGGCAATCCTCAGAGGGTCTCAATTGTATTTAGGATTTATAAACTATACCTTCAACAATGTGAACATTTTTATTTAAGGAACTGAGATGGTAAAACACTTTCACAATAGTTTCCCAGAGCCTGCATATGCAGACTTACAATAGAGAATATATTTTTCTCATTTATAAACATCTGGACAAACTGGTATGCTGTCTAGATCCCACAGCAAATTAGGGTCTGATTTTTAATTAAGTTTGGCATGCATCAGAGGAGTACATATGCTCAGCACATGTTTTTACCTTATACATCTTTTGCTCCATTACCTATGTATTGTTCAAAGTGGGTTCTGCTGCTGAATACAAACTGTCCAATTTGTTTTACTTGAAAAAATTTACAAAATTAAAAATAATCCACGTCTTTGACAAAATGGAGCCATGATTTTTTTTGGAAAGAGTATCCATGGACCCAGGAAAAAAAAAATCACTGAACTTGTAAAATTATTAGAATTAGTTGCCAAACCACATGCACTTTCCAGATTTTGAAACTTCATAGACTGAATTCACCAAAAAGGTGTTAATTTCTACTTAGTGTTTGAGGATGAATGCAGCTCTTCTCTAGTGAAACTGGAATAATTTTACTGTTTCTAATTAAGAATAAATAAATCATGTTTTCATATAGTTCTGATGTGGGAAGGACTTAGAAATGAAACCATGAAACTAGTCAGCTTTGAGAATTGTGATTGTAGGTACAATTATAGTGACATGTTCTACAGGAGAATTTTGGAAATGAGATTTATGGTCTTGAGTTGCAAAATGTTGGGGATTCATCACATGTCTACATGTCTAGACAACTAAATCTAAAGTTTCTGCTGCACAACTCCTGGTCTGATGCTGCTCCCTGAGCACACCTGGAGCTGCAGGACTGGACATCCCAGAGGGTTGCACCAAGGCAAATGGGACAACAATTCCAGGACTACTAAATATGGCATACTTCCAGGAGTAAATACTGGTTTATATGTAAACACACCCGTCCCAAAGGGCAGAACCATACCAGTTATGGGGTATGTGAACTGTCTCTGCCATTAGCACTCAGAAAAGGAAACTCAGATGTTGAAGACAAGCACTCACTTGCACCTTTCACTTCAAATATGTGGTCTTGCAATAGTCTCATTAGAAAAAAGATTTAAATGGGAAAGAAAATACAAAGTAATTTATCTGCTTAGGCTTCTCAGAACAGTACTCCATGAGTGAAAGTGAAGCCAGTTTGCCATGGTTGCTGTGGAAATAAGGTAGTCCCAAAAGTAGGTGTATTATTTTTGCCCTCCTCACCCCTGCAGGTCTTAACAGGAATCTACACTCACAGCACAGCTATGTTTGGTAGCTGGAGAAGCTTCCTTTACAGAGAACAGCCTCTTTTACCTACTTATAACTCTTGTCCACTCAAGCCCCAAAGAAAGTGAAAATAGGGAATTCTGTGGATTCTCAGCCCCAATCACATCCCATAACTTGAACTGATAGTTCCTTGTTTTGAGGGAAAAAATCCAAAGAGACACGTCATAACTTCATGTTTTTGATTGACACTTCACAAACATAAAACTGGTCAGCAGTTAAAGGTACATATCCTGTATGCTTATGTGGTCCCAAAGTTTGTGTTTTTGGAAAAAAAGGATTTAGTAGCTGCATAATTGTTTCAAAATTCATGCATTTAATATTTTTATGATGACAAAGACTTAATAGGGTTTATTTTACCTTATGTTTCATTTATGAGGCTACTGTATCTATTTACTTTTTGAAAGATGTAAGAACTACTGCTACAGAAGTGTTCCCAAGACATGCCACATGTTGAGTAAACACTCATATAGTCAGAGAAGGGGGAGTTTGCTGCCTTTTTTTTTTTTTTTAATTTGTAGATTTTTTTGAGTTCTTAATAAATGCTGAAAATCCCTAACTCGCAAGACTGTTGTGAGGATTAATTAGTGAATGTTTTTAAGATGCTTTGAAGATGAAAGGTGTGATGTAAATGCTAATTATTTATTATTACTATCTTCCTAGTCTTGGACAAATTTGGTTGATGTGGAAGTGAGTGATTGATCTTGCTAAACAGAGGTAGGCACAGTGGAGAAGGGCCTTTGCAAGATTCACATGAATAATTCTCCCTATGAATCTCAGCTCCATCTGAACCTCTCCATCTCTCCCAATCTGCTGCCTCTGCAGGGCTTTGACAGTGCCCTTCAGACTAAATTGCTGTTCTACTGCAATGTCTCACACTCATCCAACAACCCATGAAATCAGAGAAGATTTTTCCATCACTTTCAGGGAACTGGGCAAAAGGTCAAAAATAGTCTTTTATGCAGTATTTTGGAAAATACCTAAATGACAAAAGCCTGTTTTCTGAAAACTGCCCATTCTTGCTCTCTGCATGATTAGCTTGATACATACTGTCAGGTTTTGTCAGTTGTGTCAGATCGTATTCATATCACACAGTTTCCTTTGTGCACAATAATATGATTCTTTGCAGGTCTGTTCATCTGTGAAGCTGTAGCTATTTGCTGCATTGAATCATGCCCAGCTTTAGCATCAGTATATTATATCACACAGGACAAGACATTTTGGTGTTCAGGGCATGAGAGCTCTTTGGTTCCCACTCCAGGAGCACACTGAAAATCATCTTTGTAAGATGACAGGTCTCAGCTCCCAATGCCTTCACAATTCAGCAGAAGATGCAAGCTACAGCCAGCTATCTCTCACATGCTTATCTTTGCCAGTTGTACCTCAGAAATGTCTTTGTACTGGAAGCTGCTCCCTTCAGCCTTCTCATTGTGAGGATGCACTGTAGGTAGTCACCAACATAATGACCACAAAATCAGGGGTTTGTTTAGAATTGAGCTCTCTTTGACTTTACAGACCATTCCAGCATATAAAAAGGTATTAGAACCTTACAACTAGTCGAGAATATAATTGCTTAAAAAGAGTCAATGGATATGCAACAACATTTGTCAGATACAGCAGAATAGCAAACCATTAAGGAAGAGGAAACATGTAGCAGCTTTGTAGGTACAAATACCAGTTTACATCTGTCTGCTGCAGACAAGTATCAAGCAGGAGATAACAGATTCACTTAGGCAACAGTAAAGCTAGAACAGCTCCGTCTGGAATGGAACCTGTGTTGTTCTTGGGAGTGGCAGTTATCCAAGGACTGGGATATATTCTTTATCTCTTGGCATTTTAAAAGGCACTTTAGATACTCTGTATGTTCATTCAAATGAAAAAGTGAATCCCTGGCATTCCTATAGCTGATGTGAAATGAGGAGGCTCCTTTCACATCGAAGCATCCAGGAGCACACACAGTGAAGTGTGATGCATTCATTACTGGGTCCATTCATTACTTGTGATGTGTAGCAAGCAGAGGCAACAGGAGCAGGACCCAGCTCAATGAATACCAGTCCTCATGGACTATCACAACAAGTTATGCTACCGAAAACTGAGATAAAAGAAGTCCTTTCTGTGACAGTGTGTGAATTGGCTCAGCTATGAACCAAAGTTGGTCTCCTCCCAGTTTGGCATGGGTTACCTAGCTCTGTTGTATAATAGGATAGCAGTATGACCTACAAACCCCAAAATAAACCAACAAAGAAACTGTTGTTCCCCTACTGGTATGACATATTACATCTATCTAGAGCTGCACTGGTGCTGTGGGAAGCACAGAATGTGTAGAGCCAGAACAGTTCCCAAAGCAAATTTGCTTTCTTGTTGGTGACTCCCAAATGTCACAGTAAATCTTCTGGGATGTTCTAGACTTTTTTTTTCTTAGACTATGGAGTGTTAACAACTAAAAATCAGGCAGCAAGGGTGCTGTGTGCACTTACAGTGGGAGTTCTCACAAGAGAAAAGTTTTCATTTACAGATTTTGTTGGCCTCATTGTTTATCTGTTGTGGCCTGTGGGACCTTTACATCATCAGACCAGGAAGTAACGTAATTATTTTCAGTTAGTTTTGGGTTGCTTATGTGCTTTTGATGCTTCTGTCATTAAAGATGTATAACTAGATCACATTAACCAACTGAGATGTTTTAAAATAACGTGTAATGAATATGTTGGTAATGTTGATGCTGCACTTAGGGAAGTTAATACACAGCCATGAAGTTTCTTGAAATCTCCCATCTATCTCAGTGAAGGCCTAAGTGCTGAAATGCAGGTAGAAGGCTCTTAAAGCACCTCTCTGTCTCCACAGATCTGGCCCTTAATTTATAAGTCCATAATATACAGTAATGCAGGATTAGCCTCCTTAGGAGTTTTCTTTAGTCTGTTACTGCTCTACAGTTCAGAGCCCTCTAAGAACAGATACAAAAGGGTTTCTCACAGGGTCTCCAAATTTTCAGTGGCCATTGTCACTGCTAGGTTGCCCTTTCTGCATGTTAGGTTCTAAATGCAGCTTTTTTTTTTTTTCATCTGATCAGAAAGATTGCTGTGTGTCGTTAATAGAAATGCCAGTGGTGTTGTTAGACAAGTTTGTCCTCAAGCTATAAGAATTACCTGTCACAACTATATTTTCAGTTTAAAGACATGACAACTGAAGGAAATAAGACTGAAAGGACTAAATAATTTGTTTTCAATGCTCTTTAACCTAATTAATACATTGTTCTGAAGTGTTGAGGAGCCACATGAATCTCAAAGCTAGAGCTTCTGTGTACTCAATGTTGAATTATTGCTCATCTGGAAAAATTAATTATTGATGACAGGATAAGTATAGTGTGATAGACCAAACTAGCCCTTCAGACCACAAAAACTATGCTTTCCTAATCTAGCAACAGTTTTTCAATAAAATAAATGTACTTTCTTATGACTTAGTCAATACAATTACAGAAATAATTAGAAGTCCCAGTAAAGATATTACAAGATGCTTTAAAGGAAAGCTATAATAAACCAGAAGCAATATTGTGCTGCAGATTAAAAACAACTTTCAGTCTATACAGATATACATGCTGTGCAGGGGAGAGGCTCTGTGTGGGAGGAGTGTGGAGGAATGGACAAACAAAAACTCAAAAGGACACATGCAAGAAAGGACTGTTTCCAGTTTTATATAAGCATGCAACTAATTCACCTCAGAGGCTGAGAGCCTGCAAAACAACCTCTAAATCTTCAGCAGAACATCTGGGCTAGAGATGGGCGGACACAGCCACTCTTAATCAGTTCTGCATTCACTAATTTATTGCTACCTGCAACAGGTTTATTGCATATTACTTTTCCCAAAAGGTAAATTATAAATGCAAAACACATAGGACATGGCAACTGTATGTGAAGAAGTGTCAGTATATTTTATTGCATTGCTGGCAAATCTTCTGGTGAATCCAACTTGTGTTTATTCAGGTTGTGTCGTATGGGTTTGGATGATGGATAGATTCTCCCACAGGGTCCTACAGAAAACAAACAAAATACTCCACTAAGTATGGAACTGAATTGTACAGAGATTAAATGAATAAAAGGGCATAAGATGCAATTTCCCATCTCCTGATTTAAAACTGCAGAATGAACTCATCATATCTGTATTTTTCTCCAGTGTCTGGCTGGCTTTATCCCATGTGCTGTAGATAAGTACTGCAATACAGGACAAACAAATGTACAAAGAGATATAGGCCATGAGTTTACATCTTTCATGTGCATTAACATACACTTGAAAGAAAAATGCAAACGTTGTGATAATAACTGGAAAAAATCAAGACTGTAGCACTTCAAATCGGACTATTAGCTATATTTATAAGTTTATATGTTTATTGCAGCACATATTAGTAGGCAACACTGGTCTGAAAGATACTGCCTGTCTAACCTCCCTTGTATCCAAAGCAAAAGTATTTCCTGAGGAAGCAGACAGATTTCATACAATAATATTAATCTCATATTTTCTTCTGACTGCTTTCTGTCATATGTTTTTATCTTTCACATCTGCTTCTATTCTGTAACCATGTGACTCATAAATGACTATTCTATTCTGTATTTTAAGATGAGAGTCAGCTATATACCACAGAGAAGTTTTCTCATACAGAAGATTAAAATGAATCACAGAAAAGAGGAAATACCAGTTTGATCCAAAAATATTCCTTTAGTCAACCCTTTCACTCTAAGCTGTATTCAGAAAGGAACTCACAGCTGATGACAAGCAACCATCCAAAAAATAATAATTTTATTTTTGACTTGAAGTATCATATTTCCAGAAGCATTCACAAGTTTTTCTTTCAGTCATTACAGAAATAACTCCTGGACAAGTTCCCATAAAGTAAGTTATATCCAACAAGGATTCTGATGGAAGTCCCTCTGGGGATCAATTGAAAAAAAGGATGTTTATTTGGCTCTTTTCTCACAGAGATCTATTTTAGGCAGAACCTTAATTTAAAATTTTCTTGATTACTTTTTTCTTTACAAGAGTCACCGCCTATCCTAACGTTAACATTTCTTGTTAATGTATTTTGATTGAAGAAATTTAAAGTGTCTGATCTGTTTCTGTTTCAGCTGATGGAAATAAGGAAAGTTTCATTCATGTGAACCTAAATATGGTTATGTATTGATGTTAAACATATTATTTTATTTTTGTCAAGAGTACATAATGGATTTATGTTATGGATAAATTTAAACTGTTCATATAGCTACCAACTGACTTTAATGATTGCTTACAGTTATGTTTAACAGAAACTGTTGCGCTGTGGCTTTTGCCAAGATCTGCTTCTCTTCTCTGTGCTTTGGCAGTGCCTGCAATTGAAATGATATGCTGTGTATTTTTAAATACAATTTATTCTTTTTTCACCAAAAGCCTACTGTAAAGACAGTTTTAATGAAATTTCACACACAATAAGAAATTTTAAGAACAATAGCCATTATTTGTGTCTGCCATTAACATTACAGTATTTTTTAAGAAGTGTGAACCTAAAAATGATGACAAAACAGAGGTTCAATCTGATTTTGGTGACATGAAACCATTACATGTGAATGAGACATCTTTTATTCAGAAAAATTTCCAACAAACAGAACAGTCTCTCCCCAGGCCAAAGAAGGAGAGAGCACCAAGTTCAGCCCAAGTGCACAGAGTGCCTAAAAGGGAGATATCTGGAAACTGCTTTGGGAGAAGTAAATATTCCAGCCAGTAAGTGTGTGGCATCCTTCTCATTGTACATAAAATGATGCAAATTACATGATAGGATTTTATAACCCCAGTCATACACAGGATTTTAAGTACCATATTTCTTGAAGTATTTTTCTTTATATTTTCATGGAATTTATTTCCTTGTTTTCACCCTGTAAAATCCCTTTTAAATATGTCTGCCTATCTCTTTACTGAGGTAGACTTTGTGGCAGCCAGTGTGCTTGGTCACCTTGCACCAAAGCTAACACTTCTATATGCACTTATAAAGAGCTCCCAGGACTAGGGGCTTCAGAAGAGGTTTCATTCCCAGGGGAAAAGCTGACAGAAAGTAGAGACCAAGTACTGTCACATGATAATGCAGAGAAAATGTTTCTCTGGAATTGTCATGATATAAACTTATGCCTTGGAAAATGAAAGACAAAACCAAAATAAATAGAAAAAATATTGGTTTAGTTGGTATCACTTGAGATTTCTTTATTACAAATAAATCTTAACCATCTGAACCCTGGGAAGGACCTTAGAATTTGCAGTGTGGACTCAAGCTTTCAGAAACTGCAGAGATCCACTGAAAAATATAGACCACCCAAATTCGCTTCATATAACCCATTTCTTCTTTTGATAAGGCAGATGATGACAATAATAGTAATAATAGTAATTGTAATATAATATTCTGATCCAAGGTTCTCATTAAAAGTTTAGGAAAATTATTTCAAAGATCCCAGCTCTGTAATTCTTGGCTTGGATGAGAATAGAGAGTCTGCTCTTGGAGCTTAGGTCGTGCTAAATAATGTGTTACAGATGACAATTTTTCCACTTATAAAAAGAAGAACCAGTCCATTTTTGTGCATTTTTCTCACCTACAATGGCACTTCAAATTGGAACAATAAACCTACAAATAACTGGAGTGTTTATTATCTGATTTGAATAATTTTATAGATATTTTTATCTTCTAAAATTTTGTCCCTAATCAAGGCAATGAATAATTACTTTTAAATACAGTTTTCAATAATGACTCTTTCCCTTACATCTTAATTTCCTACAAAAATGATAATAATTAATGCAAGTTTTTACCTTTCGCTCTTTCGTTAGTATAAGGCCAAGATGCCAAGAACATCAGCAGGGAACTGTCTCTTGACATCGATAGTGAGATCACATATTTTCCATGTAGAAATACTTCACACTTTGTTTAATGATTTACTAGATGGAAGAATACACACTGACATTTGAAATAACTCTATAATGTCACTGTTGTTTTAATGACATCACAAAGCTCCCTCAGAAATATCACCTGAGATGCATTTCTACTAAGGAGCAGTGTAATTCTGTGTGCCACTGAACAGTGCAGTCTCATTTTCATGCTCTGTGTGTCTGTGGTTTTTTCCCATGTGACTAGGTGGGAGTTCTATAAAAGAGGAACTCCAGAGTGTGTTACAGCATATTAAGGGTATGAATGATATGAAGAGGAATTCTTAAAATAAGTTGCCTGCTTTCTTAAGGCATAAAGTAGCCAATATGATTATTGGTAGTATGTGCAAGCTATGAGTAAAGCAGTGTAAATTGTACTCAGCTAGCCCTTTTTTCCTTTAACTGAGCATTTTATTGCAATTCTTTCTCATTAAAACACACAACCTTATTCTACAAAGCATTAATTAAATTACTGTGTGTTTCAAAAGTTTCCAGACTTCAGGGACAGGTTAGGCTTTGGTTATGTGTCCTGTTAGGAGTTCCTCTTCCCCTGAGTTTAGAGATCACAGCAGGTCAACCACAGCCTCTCATGCAACAATGGACAGTGTTGCTGTTTTCAGTGAATTCTCCCATTTCTCTGTAAGTGATTGGAGATGAAGTTGGCTTGTAAAATGATTACATGTTAGAGATATGAAATAATTAAATAGCAGTGCATGTTTTCTGAAAATATCCATGTCTGATATTTAAGTACATTACTTTTAGGCAGATAGCCAATATAATTTTTTAAAGCAAATTTTATTTAAAAATTAGTCTGTGACTCAGAGCATTAGAATGACTTTGCAAGCAGTACAGTGATAGTAAAGTTGTATCTGTAATACCAGAATGAGTAAGTTTTACCTATTTCTAAAAATAGGCAGGATACTTTTTAAGTCATTAATTTTAACACCTTTTCATCTGCTTGCAGACAAACAGCCAAGTCAGTCAAAAGGCAGCCTTTCATGTATCAGTTATAATTCGTGGCTTATTTTCACATAGAAAGATTCATCTGAAGGTGGAATTTGAAGTCAGTTGTGTTACCTTAAATCCCAATGTGTGAATACTCTCATTCAGAATAAATGGTTTTAAACAGAGTAGAAAGGGATTCGTGTGGTTTACATATTCATGTTACTTGGATTTTATCTTTCCAAATGTTCCTGTGTAAACATTTAGTCTTGGACTGTGTAGGGTCTGAAATAGCTTGGCATAGGCCTCAAAATGACCATGTTTGGAGAGGTGGGAATGGTTTGAAATTGTGCATATTTCTTGAATAGCCTGCAGGGTCTTTGTGATTTCCACTGGTTTTTATGACAGTTTTCACTCCCAAATTTAATTTTATCCCATTTGCTGTACAGTATCTCCCTGTAATTAATGTGTGACAGGGCCCATGTTTGCTCTGCTTTGAAATGACGTGAAGGGAATAATGTGTTTCATGATGCTAAAATATACTTCTCCCTCCTGGCTTTTCAGATTTTAATAGGAATGGGATCTTGACAAAAGTTTAGTGATTAAATAAGGGCAGATACAAGCTTCCTATCAAAGCCTTTATGTAAATCAGATTATTTCTTGTGTAGAGATGTCATCTATTTATTTATATGGTGCATATGCTCCCCAACTCTGAACTTCAGAGCTGACCTGGGCAGGCTGCCTGCAAGGAGAGGGCAGCTACGGTCAGTTAGTCAGGTGCCATGTGGTAAAATCGTCTTTCAAAAGTAATTGACTATGACATTAGGCAGCAAGTAACATCTTCGAGTTTCCGGATGTCAGATAGACAAGCAGGGGTTTATTTTGCAAGAGATAATTCAATGTAGTGTTCAGCTATGCCTAAATAACTCCACTGAGACAATAAATTCACAGCAAAAATACATTTTCTATATTAAGTTGTAAGATATTCAAGAGTTTAGCTGTGGAAGTGTCTCCCACAGCATTCCATTGTCCCGGATAATTACATAATATGAGTTAAGTAGAAGGGAAAAATCAGGTTTTATGCTAAAACAAGAGAAACTCAGCCCTAGCAAATATATCATCCTGTAGCACTGACATTCCCTTATTGTACTGTGGAGATTAGAAAGCAGTTCCTCAAGACTCACATTTAAACAGCCACGTAGTGGTTTCTGTTTGTTTTTGTGGCGGTTGTAAGGCAAATAAGAATGGTACTCTGGGAAAAGTCCTCAGGGAGCCCCATGAGTGGAAAAATATTACCTGGTCATAGCTGGGCTACTGTGTGTGTTAACAAGAATTAGCTGCTAGAAAAAAACATTCCTTTAAGTGATCTGGAGGGACTTTCACTTTTCTCTGTCTCAGAGTCTCCAAGTCTTACATGAGCACCTAAAAGTGGCATATGTTTCTGTTTCATGTGTGAGCTTGAGCTATCCTGGATTTCTGGGCTGAAATACTGTCAGCCCAAACATTGTGCCCTAGTCTTCCAGCCTGAACTGTCTTGAAAGCAATTTGAATTGCACCAAAACAACTTCATAATCTCTGGGAGCATACCTTTAAAAACATGCTGACTTCTCTACAGAATATCACTATCCTATCTCAAGCACAATTATGTCTGTGTACCCTCAGTTTACTTTTCACAGTTAATGGTCATTAACTGAAATTAGGCCAGAGATCATTTGCAAGCAGAAAAACATAGTACATATATAAATGCTTCTTAAAATTAGTTTCAAGTACATTAAAGTCCTAATTAGTGCCTGGTGTAAGTGCACTGTTTCCTTCTCTCAGGTAAAATGTGGTGCTTCATTGCTGTAACAAAGAAAAGTAAAATTAATGCCATCAGGAACACGGTTTTAAAATAAAATGAATGTCCCATTAGGTTTATTTTGCTCATTGCTGCTTTTAAGGAATACACTGTCTTTCCTCAGAAATTCTGGCAGGAAAATATATGTATTTGGGGTGGGACAGACTGGACATTTCACCAGAAGCATTTCAGGTGCAGTTTGTCACCTGTGTACTGTACAGCTCCATTGCCTTGGCAGGTGTAGTTGTGCCTTCTGCAGGTGAAGCAGTTTGCCTTTCTTGCAAAGGAGTGCTTCCATAGTCTTCCTAAGCACAGACTTGATTACTTCTAAGCCAAAATAAAAGTAAACAATCTGACAGATCCCACACTGCTATTCACAATACCATGTCCTGGCATCAGAACAGGCACAGTGCTATCTTAAATGGATGGCAAAATCAACTTCCAAAGATATTCCTGTTTTAAAAGAACTAGTGATGAGCTGTATTTTTGAAAAAAAATCCATTCAGATTGGGATTACAGAATTTTAAATATTATTAACAGTGACCAACCTCTCAGCTTCTGCAGTTTCCCAAAAGTCTCCCTTGATTTCATAATTAAGCTAACATCACTAGGACTGAATCTTTACCACACCTGTGCTGAAAGGTATTAAAATATTGTATTAGTATTGCATGTCTCAATATAATGACTTTCAAAGAAAGACTTAAGTACAAAATCATCTTACGTGTTATTGTCCTGTGTATTGTGACATTTTCCTTCTCATATAGAGTCATTCACATGCTTAAGTTCTTCATGAGCAGAATTAGAATGCCCACAACAATGACATGGCTGAAATGATATTTTCTATTTGCAATAATTGAATTATTTGCATCTAATAAAATTATCCTTTCAGTATATGTATATGTATACATATACGTATACACACATACACATGCAAGTATATACACACATTATACACACACATATGTACATATATATAAATGAAAGAATATTTGCCTTGTGTTAACATATGTTATTGGCTGCTAGTAGTTGACACAACAGGTGGCTATGACATTTTATGTCACTCTTCTATATTAATAACCTAGAAAGTCCCCATTCACATTGAAAAAAAAATCACAGACTTAAAAACAATTGCTATTTCAACCCTAGAGGAGATTCCATGAGTATCTTGTATTTAGCAGCCCACTAATAGAATCAGTGCATCAGTTCATGGCTATGAATAACAGAGAATTTCAGGTCATAAATTAGTGTTGATCTGGATTCTTTCTGTCAATTGAAATGATCTTGTGGCAACATGAAACTGCTGACTGCATAATCAAGCTCTTACCTTCAAACCAAGCTATTGATACTGTAAACGTTAAGATTGTCTGTAAAATAAATATTTGAAAAATGCCATGTAGCATCCATGTTGCTTCATTTCATACAGTTCAGCAGGGACTTTTTAGCTTTCTTTTTCCTCTCTCCTTCATGTGTTTACCAAACTGTTACAAAACATATGCACTATTTTTGAGGAAGAATAACACAAGCCAAGCAGACGGATCTATTCATGATCAGAATGCAATGGCCTTCATTATATTCCAGTTTGCTTATAAGTGACTGATCGAGAGTTAGCAGATGGTGTTTTCTTTCACCCCTTCGCCTTCCTCTTATTTAATTACTCCAACTTAGTTGTGTGGCTCTATAGTGCCTAATAAGCATGTATATCTGTAAGATCATCACTTCTACGATCTCCAAATTCATCAATGCTTAATCCATCCTCACTGAACTTGGATCATGTATTTAAGCTATACATCTAGGACCAGACCAGTCTGACCTCTTACATTTTATGTTGCTCTTGAAGGTGTTTCCTCCAAGAACAACCTAGAATCCATCTAGGAAACTGTAGCACCTGTGGAAAGATCAGTCTGGTAGGTAATGTATTGTACTTAAGTGTCCTTCCAAGCAGCAACAGCTGCAGTCAGTAGTGGCACTGGGGCTCTGCAGGCTGCCTTACTAGGCTGTCAGGGGTCTCCTGGCACTGAGGAAACTGAGGGCAGTTTTCTAAGGGCTGATTCATGGCCAGGCAGGCAGAAAGCTTGCACATACAATGCTCTGGAGCTCTACAGAGAGAACACTGCCTCTGTTTGACATGGTAACTGGAACACACGCTGTTATTCATAAAGAACAATAATACCATTACTATTAAGATAACAATCCATTCTTCTTTCTCTGTCTCTAATTTTATCCCAACTCCAACCATTAAATATCTGGTAAGCTTTATAGTGGGCCCTGACTCTTGTCTAGTCGGGGTATTGAGAGAGACGAGACCACTGAGATATGCTTTAAAGCATGATTTATTGCTATTATCTTCTACAATCTCATGAAGGAAGGAGAACGTCTTCATCACATAGGCCAGAAGTCCATGGTCAGTGGTCACAAGACCACAGATTACAAAGTATTTTAAAGGTAAATTATCCAATAAACTACTGCCACAAAGAATGTTTCTACTTTCACACCAATCTCTAATTAAATTGTATCACACATCTTGGCTGCAATAGGGATTTTCTTTACCAATCATATAATGACACACAAACCTACTTGCTACACCCTAAAACCTTTTACTATTTCTGTAACTAGCTCTATATCTACACTTTAAAGTGTTAAAATTTTCTACTACCTATTTTACCATGTTTCTGCTTAAACTGCAAATCCACATTCTGGTTTATGGTCTCTGTGTCTGGAAGGCTTTTCCAAGGTCTCAGGTCAAACCCTGTATTCATTTTTGAGTCTGGGCCTACACGCACAGGATTTTGAGAATTTTCTGTACCTGGATTTCCCACAACATCTGAAGATCTTTCTTTCCCTCCAAAGTCAGTTCTGTTTCAAATCAAAATATTTCTTACAGCCAGGACCTCATCAGCAACCCCTTCTACCAGGAATTTGGTTCTGGTGGATTTACATCAAGTTTTGATTTCTGAAAACCCTCCCTGGTGCACAGCCTCATGAAGCACAGCTCAAGGGACATCCCAGAGTGGAGAGCAGAGCCCCTGTTAGCAGAAAGCCACAACACAAATCACTCAAGGTTGAGAAGATTGAGACTGGGAAGATATGAAGAGCATGGGACAAATAGAGTCCCCTTCAATTTGCTTTTTCCTCAGTGAAAATTCAAGAAAGGGAGACTCTTCAGACAGGAACATATACAAATCCCAGGGTCTGCCTGGGCTAGAGATGCAGTCACATCTCATTTCTCCCCTGTTTGCTGCCTCCAGTGCAGTCTGGCACATCTGGGTATGCAAGTTAAATGAAGAGGTTTTGTCTCCCCAGATTGCTTTAAGTTTGCCATTGTGCCCATTTAACAGAATTTCCATGGGACCAGAAATTCAGCTAAAATTTAACTTTAAAACATCAGTAACATGATACTGACATAACTAGTTTTCCCATTACTAGAGAGAATTCAAAACTAGCACACCCACAGCACATAAATTTTGAAGAAATGGCATTTGCCAAGTGATCTACTAGGGAACATCACAGACAGAAACTGTGCTTTTGTTTTGAATCAAAATCAAGAGATTATTTTATTTTCATTTTAGGTCTGTTTTAGCACTCATGTATGTAGCAATATTGAAACTGTGGAAAGATGTAATTGGCCAAAGTTAATACAAATGTTTGTCTATATGTGGCATGCATTATTTATATCCATTACAAATGTCCAGCAGATAAATTCTGCTTGTTTCCGTTTAAGGTGCAGATTCCTGGAATAAGAAAAGCCACTTCAGCAGCAATATTTTAATCTGTTCCAGGTATTCTGAACTTCTGGAATATTTGAAACTTTATTCTTCTGAATTTCAGCTTACTAGGCTGAGCATGACATCAGCTTATTTTCCTCTTATGAGTGTGTTAGGCATCTGGATATAACTAGAAAGTAAAAACAGGATTTCCTTTTTTATTTTCTTTCTCCTGACTTCATGCTACTTCTGAGCTAAAGAAAAGAATTACAGAGATGGTGTTTTAGAAATCGCTAATACACGACCAAACTCCAATCCCTGTGAGAACCCCAGATGCTCCAGTAAACTGGATTCCTGGATTAATTCCACCTCAACAGGGGTATCATGGCCCTGTATAGAACCCATGATGTGGTTCAGCATGGTTAAAGATGGAGTTTTAGGTTTTTTGGCTGGTTTATTCATGACGCCGTCACTACAAGCCCTTTGGATAAGCATTTCACGCAGTGGGTGTGAGATTCAGCTCTAAGGACAGTGTTACACTGCATTAATCCAATGACTTTAATACCTTTACTCCTACTATCTTACAGCAATGTAGCTGAGAGTGAATCAGGCTGAAGATTTTGAGTATAGGTGATTCTGCTATTTTTATGAGGCCCTGCAGGCTCTAATTCTTTGCACCATGTGGGAGCCTTCCATGAATACAGAGTGCCATCTGTGCTTGGGTCTCATTCCTTAAAGAAACATTTAGCTTTCTATTCATCCTTTTTGCATTCCTGGGGCTGAGCAGTGTGTGAGTGTGTTACCCCTTCCTCCCTTGTGTCACTGGAGTTTATTGATCAGCCTCAGGACTAAAAACGCAGCAGAGAGCCCTGCTGTTTCCAGTAGCTGTTGCCTATCTTTTGAAGCAGAGATGAATGTTTGAACCATAATGTATTCTTTCAACACAAGAGTATTAAACTATTGTGAAAATAAATGCAAGAGATTCTCAAACTGGGAGGCGAGAAGGCATTGGTGCATCAGAAAGCTCGCACACCAAGCCTTTTGCTTCAGCTCTTGCAGCCTGAGCCTCTTGTATTTCTGACTAATTCTCTCCCTGTTCACCACAGGAATACTAATTGCCAGATGAATCTCTTTGTTCAGCTAATGCCCTAATTGTTGCTTAGAAGAGGAATTGTCTCTGGCAATCATTTATTACTAAGGAAATTTGAGACTTTATTTCTACCGTTGGTCCAGAGAGCTCAGAGTTACTGAAATTACAAGGTTAGAGTCACTGGGTCAAAAAAAGCAACCAAACCAAACCAAAAAAAACCACAACCACATGCTTTCTGTAGTGGGTTATTCAAATCCAGATACACAACATTTTACTTTACATCATAGGTGACAGCATTCAGTACTTTGCATCATTCCACTGTAACACCAGAACCACAAGACATCTGGAGTTGCAATATGAAGGAGAATCCATGGAGTTTGGATTTGTATCACAGCCGTGTTTGACTCATCAGCACCAAGCCATGGCAGCTTATAAAAACTACCTGAGAAAAAGAAACATTAAAACAGAAAAACACAATATAAATGTAGGTAAACTTTTGAATGGAATAGCTCTTTGAGTTGCCTATGTTTTGATTTATATCCATCTAGTCTGTACTTGAATGGGAAAATTTAAGAGCTCTTTTATGGGCATGGCTGCATTTTCTGCAGCACACTAAGAACAAGAACAATAAGTCAAACTTCTCAAGGTTTTTCAGAGATTTGATTTGTGATATTCCACATAAAACCAAGAACACACAGCAGTATAAACACACACACATGCACTCACACAAAAGTACACCTGGACTAATAAATAAATAGATAAATACATTTTCTAAAAACCACAAAAACATGTAAGAGAGAACAGAATAAAAGCAGCAGAGATATGTACCATTACTGCCACTATTGACATGTTTATGTCAATAAACTTTTTCTGTATTAAATATAAAAATAAATCCAGTCCAGAAGACTTAATCACATAAGTAATCAAGAATTCAGAGACTTTTTTTGTACCTGAAGGCACTTTCTGGGCATCTTTAGTATCTTACAGGGGGCTCTTCACTGCCTGTTCAGCTGATTGTGATCCTATGCATAATAGCTATGATGTATCATCCATTTATTAAACCTAAAGTGTTCTCATGAAAAGTAGGATTTCTTAAGATGGTTGGTAGCACAAAATAAAACCAGAAAATGTATATATATATACACACTTCCTGGTAATGTATTGGGTAATGCATCTTAGAGCTGGTTACAGTAAATAATAGAAATCCTGTGAATTTCTTTACAGAAATGTTTCTTCCTCTCTGACCTACCAAACATTTGAGCATTACACTGATCTGACTTCCTTTTTCGTGACTTTTCAAAGCTTGATAATACCTTTAACTTTCTTTTATGTGGTCGGTTTCTTACAATATCACGTAATTCCTGTGGTCTCATCCCAGATTTGCTCAGTGTGTGACTAAGTTTGTGGCTGTATCACCTTTGCTTCTTAATAACCCAGTGCAAAAGTTGCAGACACTCATTTCCAAACATAAAACTGCAAGCACTCACTATTCTGTGGGAGTGAAGGAGGTGGCTGTGGAAGAAACCTTGTAGGGACAGCAATCATTATGTTTGTAACTGCTTGCTGTCCCTGACCAAGAATGTTAGAGAATTTGTTACTTTTAATACAATTTCTGCTCTTTATGAAGTAGGAATTAACGATTAATGAACACCAGTCTGTTCCAGCTACATCCTACACCCCATATGGCATATAAAAAAAACTCTTTAAAAAAAAAAAAAGTTATAGAAAGAGAGCTGCTCAGTGCATGAGTAAAGTAGAGGGATTATTTAGAATCTCATGACTTACTACATTTTTCAAAATAGTTTTGAAAGTGACTAACAAGGAATCAGATGCTTCTTTGGGAGACTGCCTCATTCTCCAAAAATTGTGTTAACAAATTTTCACAGATATTTAAGGCAATTAATTCTTCCTTTATAGTAGACACTGGTATTAAGTTAGCAAGAATAATAGATAAGATCTAAAAAAATGGTCTACATAAGATAAAAAATTCACAGTGCTGAGAATACAACAAATAAGGAGAATGGCATGTTCTAAAATTGTCAGTGATATGATGGGGCTGGATCACAGAACCATAAAGTACTGAAATGGTTTGGGTTGGAGGAGACTTTAAAAGGTGATGCAGTCCCAACCCCTCCTGCTGTGGGCAGGGATACCTTCCACAAGACCAGGTTGCTCAAAGCCCCATTCAGCCAGGACTTCAGAATGTACTTTCTCTCAGTAATGCAGTTATGTCTCTGACAGCTAACAGAACCCTTTTTCTTCCCATTTAATATCTTCTTTCTCAACAATGCCAGGAGCCATGTTATTGGGAAATCTATGGCAAATGATGTAGTAACAGCCATTAAAAAGTGCATTTCCACTTCACCAATACAAAAAGGAACAACAGAAACAAAATAGCTGAGAGCTGTTTGAAGTCCTAGTGTAGACTACTAGGCTCTTATTCAATGAGACATAGCTGTCCTGAGCTTGGGGCCATCAGTCTTTGGCTCCCAATTGTCCAGACTGGGACTGCCACTTCCCTGTCTTCTGCTTTGCAGATCCCTGGCAAAGAGGTTTGGGTGTGGTGAGAGGCAGGTTGGGTGTCACCAACATCTCCTAACATTTGGATGATGGAGTCCCAATGCAGGATGAACCTGGGTGTAGAAACCCAAAGCATCTTGGCTTTGTCAATTTGGACATATCCTTGATGTTATGTTATTGCTATATGCTATATAGACGCTTGCCTGCATCATTATGCTTGTGTCCTGAAATTTATGGACGTGGGGTTTTAAAACATTCAGACAGATAAATCTAACATCAGGTATAACAAAAAGCCAGGGATTTATGCAGTAATTCAAACCCCACACAATGGTTACACTTGCTTTCAAAGAATAGGAGCAAATGTGACTATTAGCAGAGACTAAATCAGTTTTGCATAAGATATACCTAGAGCAGGTTAAACCAGCATGTAAAAGCATACAGAGTATAAACCTTGTATACATTCAGTTTTGTTCATGCCAAAATTTAATTCCAAAAAACCAAGAAAGTTAGTGGAAATGCATATCCAAAGATTATTGGACACTATAAGCTGTATAGAAAGTAGAGGTTTTGGGATAGTATTCACTTACCTATACACTATGACTTTGATTGTGGTTTATGGACTAGGTGGTGTTTGGTCTATTTGTTTTTTTCAAAGAATACAAAGTAACTAAACTTAAAGGTTTTCCTGTCATCCACACAGAGCCTTTGAAATCACAGATTGTTTTCTCTCTTTTCAGGATTTATTTTATTTTAAAAATTACATATACACATACACATATTCCATAATTATTACTTTTTCTATAAGATTTGAAAGACCTTCAGGTGATATATAGATCATGTATGACTTAGCCTGGACAGGGGACATAAGGTACTTATCAAAATTCATCCCTGCTATTGTGCCTCCTTTTATTTCTGTCCACTATAGCAAAAAGCTTTGTATGCCCTTCCAGTAAAGGACGCAAGGCTGGCTAGCAGTCAGTGTGACAGAAGGAAAGCAGTGCAGCAGAAAATTGGATAACAGGATAAAAAACACAAGGACCACAGGAAGCCCATCAAAACTGCCTCCTCTTGTCAAAAACCAGACAAGTGACAAGTACAAATATAAAGTATTATCCACAATTCAGTATTTCTAATGATATCACAATTACAGTCCTGCTTCCTATAGGCAACCACTTAACTTTTTAGGCTTGACCTTACAATCGCAAACCAAATGTGGTGTGACAAAACAAATCTGTGGAAGAATTGTTTGCAGTCAGACATCTGACTGTACAGTCTCAAGCTAACTTTTATTTAGCTATTTTCCCTTAGAAAAAAAGTGTTTAAAGAGTACTGCTCCATCACTGATCTAAAAAACATGTTGACTTAAGACCGTGCACATATTTAGCGATTCCAGATCGTGCATCAGAGTCAGGCAATTTAAATTGTCTGCCAACAGTTCAAGACTGTGGCTAATTCATTACTCACACATCTCTAGTTGGAGTAGTAATTTAAACTCATGTGTGTCATATTAATTGTAATCTTGTTTCAAAGTGACAAGATAAATTTCTCAAGGTACATAATATATTATGGACATAGGTCAAAACAAATGAGTGTCTAAAAGAGATTAACACTAAATACATGCAATATGTCATGTTTGTAAATTAAGAAAGGATAAATTACATTAACATTTAACAGATTGTTCATTATACTTCATCTACACTTAGGCTTAAAACCACTAACAGATACTTCTCCTCTATATAAGGTCTCTTTAACCAACTCATACAGAATATATAGGATTGCATACTTGGGATACAGAAGCATCAGTTCGCAGATCTTACAAAGAACAGAACACAGTGCTACAGGATAAACAGAACTGACATCCTGATTGGAGTTTCCCTGATTTATTCTTATTAGTAGCAGGAATGTTAAGGAAAAAATCCAAGCATTTGCCCCATTTTTTTCCTTTCTTCCTGTTACAAGATTAAACACGTTGGAGACAAGTGGTTTAATTTAAAGGCAGTCTTGGAGCTTTTCCTAACAAGGAAAGCTTTGAGCCACTTCATCCGTTCAAGAACCTGAGCAATTCACTGTCCCTGTGCTTGCAGAGCTCTGTTCTGCAGGGACAACAGCAGTGTTGTGTAGGAGCAGCCAGCCCCAGGACATCACTGCCTCAAATTCCCTCCACATACAAAACCTTGGCCAGCTTCAGAAACTCACAGCAATGGCTTTCAAAATGCTGCTAGGTAAAACTAATGAAGGGTACAAGGAAATAAATGTAACTGCTCCTGTGACTGTAGAATTTCACCTATCAAAGAGTGTTTATTCATATTTATATTGTCACAAACATGTTAAAAGGAAAGGATGCATTTTTATATTCACCAATATTCAGAAATGGGATCTTTTGTAAAAATCTTCCTGTATGATATATTTATCTGATATGTGGATTCATCCTTTTGGATGCTTGCATAGGAAATATATTAAGAAAGTTAATTCCAAAGAAATTTGATTAGAGGTCCAATCTCCACAGAATTTATCAGACAAAAGGGGAAAGAAAAACACTTATTGTATCACAATAAATAAGTATTTCATATAATTGTAACTATATCTGCACTAAAATTTCTAGTTCTGTTACCAGTATTTCTCACCAAAATCTACATACAAACCAGTTCTTCTACACTTTCTAAAGCAAGCATAATCCTATTGAGTCAATGAAGTTGTCCACAGAGATAAATAAGTAGGAAGCCTTAATACAACTAATTTTAAACAATTTACAGAAAAAATAAACATTTCAGGTTGAAATCACTGATCACGCTGATTTTATCAAATAAACTGTGGGGTTTTCCCCCTTGTTATGTAAGGATTCCATTGATAGACTGAATAATAATAAAAGGATTTACTTAATTCCAGATGACATTTTAATTCATTTAATTTTAGTCGGTCTGATGATAACGCTGTAACACTCCTTTCAAATAAAGAAAATCTGCTGAGAATTATGTGCTGAATGGAGGCTTTTCCATCACTAACTCATGATCTCATATATCTATTTATTTCTGCAGAAAACTGCTGTAGGCTCCTGCTCTTTAATTACTGCCATTTAAAGGTAATAATTTAAATTTCATTGCTTTTGCCATGTAAATGTCATTCCTTGTCTAAATAAGGTCAGCCATTTAGACATATTGGTGTTGATATATATGTCATCTATATTTCATTTCATTATATTTCATCTCCTCTTAAGGCATCGCGATGCTTCTCACCCTGCATGACTCTCCACCCTGACATTTGTCTGTGGGATAGCTGTGATGCTAACACAATTCCTGTATCAGTCACTGGTCACTGTCATCTCCTGTTATTTCCAACTACCTTTTTTTAAAATCTACCAATTTCCATGGAAATGTACAAATGCTAATCAGAACCAGCAACAGCTCTGACTGTGGAATAAAGAAATGAAAGGACAGAAATATGTGGGATAAATCAGATTTCATTGCTAACTAATGCAGATGTCAGTACCCATGGGTGAACACCTTTTCCTTACCTGCTGTCCTTGTTTTTTATCCACTGGTAAAAACAGAAGCAAAACTGAAGTCTTTGTTGCTGTTATATGTTCAACATGGACAACTGGCATTCAGTAAAACTGGCAGTGTTAACAAGGCCAGTGAAGTAATGTCTCATTCCCCTAGGCTGAAATCCCTGGGTAACATGGGGATCATTCTGATTAGAAATACACTTGTTACATGTTTTGAGCCTAAGTCGTCTTTTGTAGATATATTATTGTCTTTATGGGGAATCTCATCTGCCTTCCACAGGGAAAAGATCCTCCAGTTCTTTTGGTAGTTTGCAGTCAGCTTACCTCGTGTTAATAATATCTGCCAGACTGGGTGATGTTCTCAGAAAAGCTGTGCCTGCATCACTCTTCCTCTTTTAAGCAGATAATATCAGACTGACAACACAGAGCGACAGAAACACAAGCTGGAAAGTCACATTTGGGATCTATAATGTGCAAAGCAGAAGAAAGGTCAGCACACACACTAAGGAGACTATGAAATATAGAATGCAATAATTATAAAACTTTCTAGAAGTCAATACATAGTTGAGCAGACTGAAAAAGTGAAAAAGACATCCAAAACTAGAGTAATTTTTTTTTTCAGTTCATTCTTTTCCACTTCTCTTTTGACTGAACTGAAAATTGTGGTATTATTTTTTGTTATATCAAAACTTATATAAAAATTTAATCTGACAAAACACACTAAACTGTGTGTGAAAAAAAAAAGTTAGTTTATAAATTTAACTCTCAACAGAACTGTTCACATGTCAGGCAGACATATATTCAATATGCTGTGACGTTCTGGTCACCAAGATAAAATTCTTTTATGAATATATACTGTGAGTTGAAAACTGAGGCAAAACTGTTGGATTACCTCCAATGGTCCATTCCATCTTGACTTTTTTATTCAGATTACTTTTGTGAAGTGTCCTGGATTACTGAAGCTACAAAAGGAGCAAATGTGTGGGTAAAAATGTGATCCAAGTCTTACCCTCCAGGAAGTTTTAGTAGGAATTACAAGAATATTTAAAATTTTGATTGTTTTAGGCAGGGTTTTTCAGATTTTTTTTCCCATGTTCTCTGGGTAGATAGTGAGACTTGTGGGAACAAACTGTGTACATTGTTTTATTACTTAAAACCCCAAATGTTTCATGTAATAAGTGATACTTCAAGAACATAGTTTGATCCCTCATTATTGCTGTAAGGGCTCTGAAGAAGGGACTACAAAAGGTCAGTGCCTTTAGCAGCAGGGAAAATTTTTAAACTTTTAAAAAATAATTTCTGTTTGCAATCATCAAGGTTTTCAGTCAAGTATTTTCTCAAACCTGCTGAAATAAATGGAGATTGTATATTCTATTTAATCTATTTAAGGCAGAGAGCAGGGGTCAGAGACACTTTTTGAAGCTATAATCATGACATATATAACTGCTTTTTCCCCCAAGAAATTCTTAGATCTTGATGTTTTGAAGGCAGTGAAGCCATTTCTATTGATTGTTGGTTTTAGGAGAATTTTAAACTACACTGAGCAGATGCTAAAACAGAAGGACACTGTCTTCTGGAAAAGTGGGAAAAATATCTGATTAGAAAATGTCATGCTATTGTTTCTTCCTAATTTTTCCAGCTGGATGAGCTATGAAAGGACTTTTTTTAATGTCATAATTGAAAGAAAGTATAAATGCTGACACTACCTTAGTCAGTCTTACAAAAGCAGCTAGGTCCTGGCCCTGCTCCACTACTCCTTTTTTAAAGAATGATCTCATGTTGGGGAGCCCCAGCCTCTGTTTTCCCCTGGGGAAGAGCATTTCAGGATGAAAATCACAGCAGAGTGTAGCTGGAGTCAGAGAAATCTCAAATGGACAGGAAGCCCTATGGAGACTGCAAACCCTGCTCTGACAGGGGATAGTGGCAACCACCTGTCAGGCTGACATCTTTGTTATATTTTATTCTTTCACCACCTGGGATATATATGTTTGTGGGAACCCGCCAGGACTGGGAGAAGGGAAAAAGAAGACATGCTACTCCTCACCTCTTGATGATGTCTTTCCTGACTAATGCTCGCCCGGGGACTGGAGGTGCTCTTCCTCTCCATAAAAGCTTCCCAAAGGATCCCACATGCCCTTCCTCCTGGCCCTGCATCAAACTGCTTGCCATTCAAAATTGGTGCACGGGGCGCCTTTGTTTCTTGCATACAGCTGTTTCATCTGTAAATCCAATCAGCTTGAAAGCAAACTCATGTTGGTCACTAGTCTAACTTGTGTCGTAGCCAAGAGTCTCCCAGTACTGGAGTTGCAGGATAGAGATCTGCACATGGAGGGGTTGCACATTGTGAACAGAACACAAAAGGAAAAAATGAGGGATTTGTTCTGATCTTCCCTGCTCTATGAATGACTCATCTCTCCATGTTCTGTCTGTAAATTAGATAGTGGGCTCTTCCACAAGCCAGGTGGTTTCTCTCAGGCTGTTCAGTAACACTGGGTGTACCAGCTGATGGAGCTTCCTCTGGTCTGTTTCCTTCATCACATCAACCTCTTTTTCCTTTGAATAGCTCTTCTTTCTATTGTATTGTTTTCCTCTGCAGTCTGATTTTTACATCTTTCTTCCAAATAATATGAGAAACAATTGCAAACAGTTAGAATCACAGCTCTATGAATAATTGAAATGTTCTTGATTGTTTAAATTGGAAAAAGATTACTATTAAGACAGGCTGGAATTTCTGTAAATTCAATTTTACATATAGAAAAATACTTCCCTCATGTCTAAATGGAATACTTTGTTTCGTACTGATACATTTCAAAAAGCTAACAGGAGATATCTATTTATACATAAAAATTCAATTCCTACAATAAAAGCTGTTTTGATTGTAGAAACACTTTGCTTTAAAATTTTGCAGCATGTTGTTTCAAGATTAGATATTTTTGGTGCTCTGCTTTCCTTTAGTGAAAGCAATTGAAATGAATGTGGAAAATGCTGTGTTCAACTCAAATTGGTGATTTGGGGTAAAAGCATTTCATCTCCTGTTTGAAAGGAGTTTCTTCGTGATGATGATTTAAAACAAATGTGAAAAGTTTGCTTCAGACTGCAGTTTGTCCTTTGGCAATGTGGATCCACAATGTGGATGGATTTTTCTGGTGATCTCTTCAGAGGGAACCCTGGAACAAACTGGACTGTGCTGTCTGGCAGCCTTTTACCTTGTATAATGGGAAGTGCATGAACTTGTCTACACGTGAACTTTTATTCTGGCAGAAATTGCACCTATTGCAACACAGGCTGGATTATAAACTGTGTAAAAATTTGCTGCATGAACTGTCTAGGAGCTCAATTAAAAAAAAAAAAAAAGGAACAGACTTATTTGTTACAGTTTGCTACATCCATTTAAAACAATGATGAACTGACAAATAGACACACACAAGAATACTTATCCAACCAAGTTATTACCTTGCAACAATATGGTCATGTTATATCTTAAGAGTGTCATCTGAAGGCTGAGAAGTTGTTCTAGGCCCTTTAAAGTGATGAATTTTTATGCCTGTGTGCAAACAGATTACAGAAATTAACTACTGTGTTAAGCATGTCACACTACACAGTGGAATAAGAGCCTACCTTAGAAGCTAGGCCTTTTCCTTCTTACATTTAATTCTGTACACAAATATGAAATAAGCATTTCTTTTCCACTGTGATGTCTAGCCACATGTCCTTAATATTTTTCTTCTATGTTAAGTCATATTTTCTCTGGTCTTATTCTTACATAAAAATTACATGGAAGAATTACTGGACACCCCCTAACATTTTTTTATGATGCAATAATCAAGTCTAAATTTTTACACCTTCATTAAGCTGAAAATATTCTTAATATATTTAGCCTTATTCTGCTCACCTTTGCTGAGTATTTTCAGGCATATATGCTCCAGCTAAGTCCTTAATTTGATTTAAGAATAATACCCATGACCTTGTTCCACTCATTTTGTGCTCTATATAAATTAAGTAATGTGGTAGTCTTCAAACAGTTGTTCTGTCTAAGAAGCGACAGAAATAGGGAAATCAGTAGCTAATGGATTTCACAATGCTTTTCTTTATCACTGTATTTCTGTGTCATTCTGAAACAGTGTACCTACCTCTCTTCTTTCTTTCCACATGAAGAGTTTCTTTCACGTGAGTGACAGATGAAATACATAGTCAAGAACAGAGAAGTAACCAGGAATAAACCACTGTGGCTAACAATGCACCAGAGTAGTTTTCCAAAGAAAGCACAGGAGGTAGTTCAAATGGCACCTGAGCCCCCTCAGCACAGCTCCCACCATCTCCCACCCCAGCACTCTTCACACAGCTGTGGGTAATTAGATGGGCTCTTGAAAGGAACCCAAGAGCCTTCTTAGTGTCATTTCTTATCACAGAACTCTTAACGAAGACCTGATGTTGCTGGACAAATACTTATTATCCTGCTCCTTGCTGGGGGACATAAGCTACCAAGAGTTCTGGCTCCTATCTCTGTGCTATTGAAAAGTTACTTTTATATCTCCACCTTCTTGCAATCCTTTGAAACTAACATACATGGTCTTTGCATGTAATTTTGTGCTCTGTGGGATCTTTTAAATATTATTAGAGAAGATAAAACAAAATGTATTCATCTTGTAAAATTTAAGAATGTAATGGATAACCAAAAACACAAATATAAATTGTCTCAGGAGAAACAGCACAGCTCAAGCAATTCTGAAATGGCACTGTTGAATAATTAGATACTGTTAAATAAAATGAGAAAATGTCTAAATTAATTTTAATAATCCTGAAAAACTTCTTTTGCTAGAGAACTAAAGTTCTGTGTTCAATAGAATAGTAGGCAGAAAGTAAAATTTGATTTTTTGCATTTGTGAATGTTTAGTAGCAAAGCACATTCTTGCTGGTCAGTGCCTTCAGATATATTAAGGTAGTCTTCTGGAATTAGGCATTGGTAAAGGCTTGTCCAAGGAAGGAAATAAAAGTGGAGTGAAAAGAAAACTGCTGCCACAGAAAGCCTGCAGTGTCAAGTATTGATAGAAACAAGAAAACCTCCCAAGTTGATTCCAAACCTCATCATTTTACTCTAGCACTAAGAAGCTATATAGAAAAAAAACACCACCAACAAAATCAAACAAACAAACAAAACAACAGCAACAACAAAATCAGCCCATTTCGATTGCTAGTGGTGCTGAGCTATGAGAAATTATGTAAATATTTATACATTTTAGCCATAGTTAGAAAATAGATACTTTCAGTGAGATATATCCCCACTGGGATATGAAGAGCATCAGATATAAATGTTCAAATCTTATGTTTTGCATTAAAACTCATTGAAAGAGCAAAAATATATCAGTTCTATCCCAGAATAAAAGACACAGTTGTTTTTTCAAGTTCCAGCATCAACTTAAACATGAAAGTTTATCTGGATCCATACTTGAAGAAATACTAAAAGGCATATGAGTGGTACATAGCAGGATCACATTTTTGATGAAGCTTTAATAAAAAGGAAGATATTTAGCTAGAAAATACAAGGGCGACAGGGAAGAAAACAGAAGAGGCAAATATACATCCTTAGCAAAAGGAGGGGCTCTAATCCTCATTCATTGTAGTACATAATCACGAGAACTATTACTGTATCTTTATAAATTATCTAAAAGTCCTCAAGTGTTTTGAAAGCTGGGATTCTCACCCTGAAGACTGTCAGAGTGTATATAGATCTCATTATTTGGTGCAGAAATAAAAGAAGAAAATGCAGCTCTGCTGTCTCATCAAACCAGGACAGGGTCTATATGCCATTCTTTGCATCATCAGAGGAAGCTTAAGAAGCTTTGAAGTAAAATAGACAGAGACCCACAAGTTCAGGAACTGATGTTTGCTCATGTAAACTGGCATTTAAAAGAAAAACAATTTTACTAGGAGGTGCAGAAAGGTGGGTTGGCATAATCTGCATTCTGCAAAACCTGCATTTAAAGTTAGTGAGTTACCACAAAGCCTGGACTGCAGCAAGTGAGTCTCAGATGCTAAAGTACACTGAGATAGTAGAAAGCATGGTAAAATTTGTCAGTGGCTAAAATGCATTTTTTTGCAGCCCTGTAAATACTTCCAGATATTACCATTAATGTTTTTGTTGTTACGTCCCTGAAAGTGCTCACAGCTTTACAAGTTGCTTAGTTTGAGAAATCAGAGCTATGGGGTTTGAATAGTAGAAAATTAGTCTTTGTAAAATCCTGTTTTATTACATGGAACCTTTTTTGCTGGAACAAACAAAGCATGTCAAATGTCATCAGCGGAAGAAGGTTTTAAGCTTTGTCTGAGACAAATTTTGCCGAGCAGGACTAGCTGGCTTTAGCATTTCATTTGTGCCAGTGTAGTCAGTATCTGATCCAATTTGGATGGAAAGTGCCTTTTCCAAATGTTTAGCAGATGGAAGGGTGGTGAGTAGTCACAAGAAACAGGTTATTTCTATTACAATAAATTGCTTGAAAAATCAGGTATTCCTCCACTGACAGGTATCATTATAACACAGAATGTCTATGAATCAGGTAGACTACTGTCAACCCAGGAGCGGGTTTTCTCACTCTGCCCAGTGCTGCTTTGGAAAAACCAGCTGCTTTCCAAACGAGTGAGCTCATTGCTCAAGGGCACAGTTACATTCTAAGGAGCTTTTCTGGCACATTCAGCCATCCCTTCAGAGCAGGGTAAACTCACGGAGTAGAACAGGACACCTTGCCACTGTAAGGGCTTTATGTTCAGTCCTCTCTGTATTTCACTACTATTTTGAAAATTTCTTGTATAAAGAAAATATTTCATAGTAGTGCTGCTGCTGCTTTTACTATTAAACATAAAAAGTACAAATAGGAAAATAACAGCATTAGTATCTCTTTCATTTCCACACAGCCACTTGCAATTCTCTCAGCATGAGAGCTGCCAGACATTTTGACTCATGCAGTCAGAACTAATATTCCAGTGTAAAAATAAGAGATAACTGAGACAGCAGGAAGTGTTCCAGAAAAGCAGTCTGATCTTCACACAGCTTCTTTTCTTCTTTCTTCTACTTGGCATGCTGTATTTTGCAGCTCATTAGTTATCATATGTTCACTTTGCTCTCTGATTCTCCTGATAAATACCTCTGGTAAAGAAGAGCACAGCTCAGAATCTGCCTTCCCATTTTAGGTACACTGAAGAAATTACTTTAAACTCCATCATCCTTAGTTCCAGATTAAAGTCATATTTTTGGGATCCTCATCTCATACTCTATTTGTTGTTGCTTATTTAAAAAAAATTCAAAAAAATTATAGCAATAGTACAATCAGTTTAAGCTGATTGGGTCCCTACTATTTCTTGGATCTAGGCCATATCCTTCGCATTGTTTTATGCATGCAGTGACAAATACATCAAAGACTGTAAGTTTGGAGTACTCAACCCTGGTCTGCTTCACTGGCTGTAGAGTACTCAGTTTCCTGGCTCTTTAGCCAATTGAACAGAGAAGAAATTCTCTAAGTTTTTAGAAATATCAAAATAAAATTTCTGATTTCTTCACAACTGAGCAGGGAGAAATTTTTGTAAAGTTTTAAATTTTCATTTTTAGAAGTCTTGAATACTTTCTTATGTGGTATTTGAGTAGAACTCTCTATTAGCTTTATTTTGCTAATTCCAGCATGGCAATTCACAGCTGTCTGTCATGGCAGGAAGATTTATGCCCTGGTATAAATCAGCCATTTAAAGCTTTCTGAGGCTGAAAGCACTGTTACCACTGTGGTTCCAACCAAATAAAACCAAAGTGGGGTGTAAGCATAATTTGGAGAGCAGCACTGAAGGTGCAGTGTGATCATTACAAAGCATTCTTCCTGCTTCTGTATCCAGAAAATCATCACTGGATGACAGAAATATACTATAGGCTTAAACTATAGCAAGAACCTATTTGGAAGGGCAAAATGTGCACTCTTGCTGTTTCTCTGTCTTCTGGCTCTCTTACAGATATCCTCATCTCATTAGTTTTACTTATTCTTCAAGTTTAGGTTTGGAGTTTCTCAGTGTTTATATAAAGCTACAGTAGTGTCCAATGCTGTACTCCAGGGATTCAGGATGTGGAGAGCACTTGCAAGCAGAGAAGCTTGAACCCTCCAAGATTTTATATTCCGATCTCAAGAAGGCACAGCGTTTTTGATCTCCTGTGGGTCATCTTTTTCTGTGTATACATGTTCCTCTTAATATGCACTAACAAGTATATCCATATTTAAGTCAGTTCTTTAAATGCCATGGGAATTGGGTTGAGAGCAGTTCCCACATTTCAACAGAAATGAAAAATTAGGAACTGGGAAGAAATCCAATACTTATGAATTATGTTTCTTCACTTCCGCTGGTTTCCATTTGCAAAGAGCCAGAGCTGGTAATGCCACTCTGAAGATTAAAGTCTTGCATTCCAGTGGAACTATCTTCAGTCTCATTATTATTATTCCTAGTTCTTACAAAATGGTATAATAATAATGAATATGAATAATTAAACAAAATAATGTTAACTTCAATATTACAATAGCGTTTGCTTTAGGAAAATGTACAGGAGAAACTTACAGCCTAAAATTGCTGCTGGCCAAAAACATTTTCCCCATTACAATTGTTCTGCAGCACAATTCTCTCAAGCATGAGAATTTATATTCCTGCCAAATTTTTGCCTATTTTGATTCTTTGTTGCAATTTTAGATATCCATAGAAATAGCTCAACCCAAAACTTGTCCGACTCTTCATCTTTATGATGTCATAGGTAAACAAGAAACATTTACCAATGTTGTCTTGTGAGAACATTTCTAAAACATTAAATGGTTTGTAGTCCGCCAGAGAACTCTCAAAGCTATCTGACCAAAAACTTGTTAAAACCTATGAAAAGCCTTTTGAAGCTTTGATGATAAAGTATTAACTTAATCTTTTAATTATAAGGAGATGGAGCTATCCATTTTGAATCTGAAATACAACCTGCATAAATGTCTAACAAGAGAATCTCTTGTCCAGTTTCAAAGAACCAAGAGTAATCAGAAATCTAGTTTGTCTCATTCTTTATATTCTTTATATTCATTGTTCTGTCATTGTGATGATCCTTTAAAATGACTAAATGAAAGAAAACACACATATTGTCTGTCTAACAAAACATCTAAACCCTATTTGGATTGCTCTTTCAGTTCTTATGGTTCTCCAGCTGCAAATCTAATGTTTAAGATTAAATGTCTGCCAGCACTACCTGGATGTGAAGCTCCATGTGTTAATGGGAACACCACATCTTCTACATGATGTGTTACCACAGAATCTGGCTCTATCAAAGTTCCCTAGGACATGGCTCATTTGAATCTGAATGCAGAATAAAAACAATCTGCCTTTATTTTCTTGGTAGCATACTCAATACTCAAATATTTTGAGTCTCCTCACTTTCATGAGCATTTTTACTTCTTATTCTGAAGTTTTGTTGAGACAAACCTCTGAAAAATGAAGGAATCCCTAGTCTCAAATATCTTCATGCAAAATGAATGACTGACATTACAGCTTATGTAACTATAGATCCTATGAAGAATATTTTTATCAAGATCTGATGGTGAAATAGAATCCATGGGGCCTGTACTCCAAGGGCAATGAAATATCAGCAGTGTAGTATTGGAGCTGTAATATCTGAGCATAAGTACTGACATTCCCTCTTCTGAAACTTGCCAGATCTCTGAATTCCACAATGCTCTCCTATTCTAGCTTGTTTGTTTGCATTAGATAAAGTAAAACACATCATCAAAACATCCAGGATTTGTATGCTTCTCTTATGACAGACAACTATTATAGAGGATGGTCTCTGTTTAGTCATCTTAGTCTGAAAGTCTCTCTAGTTTTATTCTGGTATTTCCCTAGAATTCCTCATATCTTCAGAAAAAACCCTGAATAATAGATAATGCTACAGATCTGAAGCATTTAGCCAAAATTTACCTGTCTCTTTGTAAACTCTATTGTGCCAGCATTTTGGAAGACAACATAATTAGGAATATATTAGTTCAACTTTTAACTTATCTGAAAACACAATGAAATGCTTTACAAATAAGGGAATATAGTCTTAATGTATTTCCTGCATACATTATAAGCAAGTAAACAGAGCAGTTTATACAAGCCCAAGTTTTCCTACTGGGTCTTTTACAACAAAAGCAGAGTCCATGAATTTCCAGTCATGCTTGCAGAAGCCTAGCATAAGATCCCTAGCTGAGAAGATGACAGGTACCTTCCAGCACAGATCACAAGCATTACCAAGAGGTGGATTTCAGACTGTAGCCAAAAGTTCCACAGGATCCCATGTAACAGGGTAGAGGTTTGCTGCTGTACTCCCCTGCTGATCTGTGCTGATCTGTGCATTTGTAACTCTGACGAATTGTTAACTAGCAGTGGTTCAAAGGTACTACCTAGCAGATTAAGGAATTTCTAGGGAAAAGAGAAAAGGTAGAGAAATCCTTCTGCCACTGAAATGATTGGAGCTAGCTAGAAAATAAATTTTGTTTGTCACAATTTATTCTGTGTGACAAAAAGGCCTTTTTCCTTTGGGCTCCTATTGTTATGAACTCCACTGGGAAAACAAAACAAAACAAAACAAAAACCAAAACAACACCCCAAACCCCCCAAGACCCACCTAACTCCCCTCACCCCAAAAAGAGAACCAATAAGCACAAAAAAAAAAAAAAAAAAAAAAAAAAAGGGGGGGAGAGGTACTTTAGAAAAAANTCCTTTGGGCTCCTATTGTTATGAACTCCACTGGGAAAACAAAACAAAACAAAACAAAAACCAAAACAACACCCCAAACCCCCCAAGACCCACCTAACTCCCCTCACCCCAAAAAGAGAACCATCAAGCACAAAAAAAAAAAAAAAAAAAAAAAAAAAAAAAAAAAAAAAAAAAAAAAAGGGGGAGAGGAATGTTCTTTAGGAAGAAAAAGGAATCTCTCTGTGGATACTGGAAGCAGAAATAAGTGTGTTCATAAAAAAGAGAAAACAATTTGAGAAGACAAAACTAGACTGACAACAGTCATAGTCAACAGTGGACATTTTCTACATGAAATGATTATACAAAATATCTATTAAAGCTTTTAAGGTAATCTTTGGAAAGTGTCTAGAACAATAGGCTCCAAGATGGGCTTTAAAATGTTTTGGAGGTTTTTAATCACTAGTAATGAGAGTTTCCTAGTATTTACCTTGTGAAATTCTTTATAGTTGTAAAGGAAGATTGGTCAGAAATACTCCTGAATTCAACTATTCCAGTGGCAGATTAGAAGTTTGCATACTGTGAAAGCAAATCTTCCTGCTCAGGCAAAAAGATATGATAATTCACGCTCCAAAGACTGGTCAAATAAGGGGTATAAACATGGTTTAGATGAATCTCCTTGTACAAATTAAAAATTCTGCTCATGTCTCCGTCAACGTATCCTTTTCCAGGATGAAACTGGAATATGAAACTGAGAGAATCGAAATTTGGCTTTGCATGTTTTTAGCAGCTTTTTGCAACTGGACCTGACATCCAAACTGATACCATAGCTCTGTTTTTCTTCACTGGGTTACTGCAGATTGATGACAGATTGCAAAACAGCTTTACATGGAAAGAGTTTCATAAAGCCTCCCAAACCGTTAGCAATTTATTTATTTTCCTCCTTACTGTGGAAATGTTTTGGCTCTGTATTGCAAGGTAGCATCTTTAGCTGGCATCTCTCAGCCAGTTTCAGGCCATTTGGTTCTGCAGCAAAGCTCTAGCAGCCCTCTGAGCAAGCTCCAGAAAGGGACCCCTTGAACCTTCACATTCTTATCTTCACGGAGTCTCTGTTGTTTTCTCAGTAGAATCAAGATTCAGACACTTCAAATCACCTGACAGGAGTCAGACATGAAAGAAATATATAGAAGGGCTGTATTTGTGCAATCTATACCCATACTCTGTCATCGAAACCCAGTCATTGTGCATGCTCTTGGTGAACTGGAGCCCATTCCTGTTCTGCCTGTAATGGGGCCTTTCTTCCCTTCTTTTCTACTGGATTTGTTCCCAGAGCATTGGCCCTGAGCAGGGCTGAGAGCAGCAGAGGGGAGGAGCAGTTGAGTGGGAGAATTCCCCATCGTGAGTTGCTTCACTTGACAACCCTGCAGGATGCACATCATGACAGCCATGCAGAGCTCCTGCCTTGGAGCAGAGTGGGGGACAAGGAACAATTGCTGATTCACTTCTTGTGACAAAACAAGAGGTGAGCCAATACCCCTATGTGCAAATTGCTGTGCAAACAAAACACTGCTTCTAACCCCAACAGCAGGGTGCCATATATAAAGACAACCCAAGGGAAACTAGTAGCATTTTCTAGATATTTACGTGAAAATGTGAGAAGTTTTGCCCTCAGTTGCTCAAAAAAGAGATTTGGGAGAAAAAAAGAATCGAATAAATGGTCATAGGCATAGAAAATTTTTACCCATGGAGTTAAAACTGGCCACAGGGAGCAAGGCCTCAGAGACTGAGGTAATCTCAGAATGAACACATAAGGCTGTCACATCTCAGATCTAATCTCTGTAAAGACAGGTGGTTAATGAGGTGGCTCACCTCAGGCCTATGCTGAGCTTTCTGCTTGCAGATGTTAAGACTCTACTGGCCTTTGTGGCTAACTTCTTCAGTGCAGCTAAGATTTACTTCCAACTTTTTTTTTCTTAGCATTATCTATATGCATATCTTATACATATACCTTAGTGGTGTGCTAGTCTAATTAACTTTTTTATTCTACCATCAATATGTCTAGCTCCTTTGAAGTTAGGTCTTTTGAATAAAAACTTTTCTCTAGAGCTTGATTATTTGATGTTCATCTCTTTCTCTGGGGATTAACACATAATGCTTCCAAATATGTGAATTAATTTTCAACCTCTTCACTTTATTTAAATACTCTCATTTTGCATTAAAAAAAAAAAAAGACCAGTTTCAGCACCAGATAGTCTAACTCCAGAGTGTCTTCCCAAAGAAGTGGCAGCTCCAGTGCAATGATCCCATTCCACAATAGAAGTTCCAGGGAGCTACTCAAAATCCATTGGCAGGGCCTATCATGTAATGATAGAATCATTTGGATTGGAAAAGACCCTTAAGATAATTAATTTCAACCATAAATGCTGGGTACATGGCATGGTGGTGGCAGTAACAAGAACACGGTGTCAGAACTGAGCTTCCTCTGGATGAATGTTACTGTCTGTCACAGGAAAATTAGCTTTACCTCGTGGTGGGAAAATCATCTGCAATTCAAAATGCAAATAAAAACAAAGTATGTAACTTGTGATGGGTAAACATCTTAAAAGGTCATGCTAGAGCTGGCAGACAGAAGGTGCACAAATGTAACTTTCTGAACCCCTTAAAACCTGGAAATAATCATAAATAACTGTTTCCACACATGCTCTGCCTTCTGTGTGACTTTTGTTTAGCCAGAGTCACTCATTGCATGCAGCACTCAGATCAGTCATTGAATAATTGCCTTGCCAGGTTTTATTTGTTTGTTTGTCTGACGTGTCTCACTTCCCCTGCAAACTCTCAGCCTTGCTGCTGGGTGGCCCACCACCTCTTTAGATCTGGGATACATCACTGCATATTAAATTCCCTGATTTTAAGGCCAAAATTTAGCAACTGACACCCACAAGTATCTGCAACCCATGTGCAGAAATTTAGGGAAATTAAAGCTTCTGAAGACAAGGAAATAAATAGTAGGGAAGGAACTTGATCCTGCAGGGCACCAGTGAGGATGATTGTGTGCATTTTGACAAGGCAAATGTAATAAATGATGTAAGAAGACATAGACAAACTTATTCTTGCATGATTGCCCCTTCGTAGGTCCCTAAGGATGCATGCCCATGATAACCAGAGGCAGATGGAAGAATGTACAGACAAGCATTCATCTGCACAAAGGAGATCATCGTTCCACTCAGACTTTCCTAAATGTGCTCATTCACTGCCCACAGCTTGAACTCCTTTTAACCTGCGCGCTGGCAAACAGCGGGTGGAGCTGAGATTAACTTCTCCTTAGGGCACAGGGATCTACTTCATCCACGCAGGACATGAGGTGCAAATCATCACGTCCCCTGGGACATATCACACAGAGAACACAGGCTGAGCCATCAGTCACATTCCAGCCTCAGAAAACACTGATTACACACCAGATCTGCAAGTAAACAAGACCAATGTAACTCTCTTTCTTCAGATGAGCTCCGCTTAGGTGTAGGCACATACTGAAGTGCCCTGCTGAGTCAGATAAACTCCATTATCTGCTTGTTCATAAAAGACATCTTCAATGGTTTAAAGTTTGGAATGACTCCGAAAAAGAAAAAATAAGGATGTTTTACCATCCAACATACTTTTGTAGCTACTTTTCTTCATAATTCCTAAATAAATCATGCATGCATTTAAAAGTTTTTTCAATGTACTGGTTCACCTAAAAGGGCTTAAAAACTTTGAGATAAGTCTGCTTCTTTGCAGCAAGTCCTCAGGTTGCTCTGTTTCATCATTAGTACTGAACACTTACCTTAGAAGGTACATATGAGAAAGAGGAAAATACTTTCATGCTGCAACACTGATTTCGTTGATGAAAAAATTGGAAAATGAGCAGACTGCCAGAAGGTAGGGATAGATTCAGAAAGCTAAATCTTTCCAGTACTTTCAAACATAAATATCTGTTAGATGAAAGCACAAGACAAGAAAAAGGAAAGACCATATGGTTTCAATGCTGTCTATGTGAAAACCATGCAACTCTTAAAAATAGTTAACTGATGATCTTTCTGAATTAGATCAGACAACTTCCTGCCATTGAGAGGAAGAAGACATGATACTGCATGCCACACAGCATGTTCTAGAAAAAAGAAATCCTTGCATGAAACATCTTATGTGTGTAAATAAATTATTCTACTGATTCTACCAGCTATTTTTACAGGCATTCTTGTGTTTTATTGGTTACTTGGGAAGAGGAAGAAATAAGATAAAAAGAACTATAGGAAGAGTCAGTTATGTCCCAAAAATGGGATTGTAGGATTGTAGGATTTCCTACAAGCTGTGTAAACATTTTATACTGAAAACAAATGAATTTTAAAGAGGTTTGAGTAATAGCTTTTCAACAGAATATTTACAAGAAGCTTTTTTTCCCCTAGTTTTGGCTCTCATGGAACAAAGAGTTCATAAATCTCTGCAGCCTGTCTCTGAGTTTGACAAGTTAAAAAACATTGATGGATCTCAGATTCCTTGCGTAATGCAAATATTCCTGAATGAAAATGTCCACTAAGTTGCAGAAAGAAAAGCCCTGGACAAGGTTTCTGGGACAACCTGGCAAGCTTACACTATATCAGGATTTTCAAATGTTAGAAATTGATGTTGACCCACTTTTGGGTCACCTTTGGGACCCATATATGACATCTCTGGATCTTTTTCTGGAAGGAGGGAAGAAAACCTGTATCTGATTTTGAGTGTTCTCTCTTAATTCCCCGCAATCTCGTAGCTATCAGCAGGAACTTCTCAGCCTAAAGTGGTTGTGGCATTGGCTTGTCTGCAGGTACTGGAGTCACTTGAAACCACGACTTAGGGCCTGCTTTCACTCTGCTGCCTTGAGAAATCTGGTTTGCTGCTAAATCCCTCTGGTCTGCCAGACCCTCTGTGAAACCTTTTCTCTCCACAATCCATGTGATGGCAACCTCTCATCTTATCGAACATATTGATTTGGTCTTCCTGACTTTTACACTGTGCACAGGATTGTGACACAAGTTTGGAGCTTGATTTTCCACCTACAGCTGATGTACATGTGGACCAGGTGAAATCACTTGTAAAATTTTGCTTTGTACTTGAGGGCAGTGCAAGGGCTCGGGCATACAGGGCTGCATGACTGGGTAGTTTGGCCAAGCCCCTGATGCTGCTGGCAACCGTCATAGCCCATGAGTCTCCAGTGTCATTCACAACATTTTTCCTGTAACACTGAAAGGCAAATAAGACTGCATCCACCAAACCTAAGCACTGAGGTTTTTCTTTGCATAGGCCTCCACCAAATTTTTGGACTGCATTCAGTCATTGTAAGGAAAATAAACAATTCCCACATGTGGTGGTCAAAAAAATTCCACCACATGTTTTGGTAGGGAGAGAGAGTAGCAACCAACCCAACAACCGACGAAATTAAAAAGCTCTCTGAAAGGCCAGAGATGTCATCAGTGTCTATGTCAGATTTCCATGTACAATTTTGCCTTGAGAAACTATATTTACATGTTATCTGTGTTCATGCTATTTACAGTACCAACTGCTAACACACATTCGTGACCGTAGTGCCGTGTCCAGCTCTGTGACCTGCTCAGGGATAGAGCAAAAAGAAGTTAAAAATGTAACCCAAATCACAGCTATTTACTGTGTTGGGATGACATGGTAAGCTGACAAGTGGAGAGGAATACAAAACTTGTTCTCTTTATTTCCATATGCAGCTTTCTGTTTATCTTACGCAGATATAATTATTGCTATTTTTAATTTCTTATGGATTAGTCAATAATCTCTCAAGGGATTGTAAATTTTAGCAAAATCAACTTAGGTCTACAACTGAACTACTAATGAGCTGAACATTTGCTTTGGTGTTTCCTTATACAAGTCACTCTTTTCTAACAGGAAGTCTCATGTTAAATAAAGAAAATGTTAACTGGAAAAATACAAACTATGCTCTGTTTTGAGAAAGGCCTTAAAGTCCTTGTAGAGTAGCAAAAGGGTGTAGCTTCAGTTTCTTTCCATATCTGAATGCTGTAACTAAAAATAATGAATAAACTGAATCACCTAAAAAAGAAAGAAAGAGAAGCTATGCAAGAATAGTACATGATCAAAAAATGAAGAGACTTTACATCCCAACACACTCAGTCCTATATAAGAGCAAAGATCAGAGCCAAAATATGTAAAAGAAACAACTAAATTTCTCTCATGATTATCACAACATATCTTTTACTCAGAGTTATTTTTACTTATTCTCTGAACGTAAATTCATTACTTTAATATTGATCTATGAAAAACTAATATAAGGTTTTCATCAAGAATCTGAGGGTTTCAGCACAGAGTGTTTGTCAGTCCTTTATGCTGTACTGAACAGAAAATGTCCTCTGATCAAAACACAGCTACAGCAAGAATGAAACAAGCCCAAATAACTCATGGGAAGTGAAACATAAACATATTTTCAGCCTCTATTTCTGTCTTAAAACAGCACCTAGGTAAGCTCAATCTGTTCTTGCCATGATGCGAAAATTGAAATGTTGGATACTTAAAGTGGCCACTAACTTGGACTCTAAAAATAAATTTCTTTATCCTCTGTCTATGCAATGTGAAAGTAATACGTCCTGCATTTCTGGCATTTGTCTGTGTTTTGTTCTGAAATTAACATATTTTTTTTAACCTTGTTTTGAAATGTCCATTTATTAATGTTGAATTCTTACAGTTCTTTTTTCTGTTCCTCTCTTATCCCTTAAGATATAAATCCAAAACTTTATACATCAGACCTCTAAACCCAAAGCCTTTATTAAAGTTAATAAGGATTTAAATAATCCCAAGGCCTTGCTTTTTGTTTCAACTTTTGCTTGTCCTCTAAAGTGCATCATACTGATCATTTTTGAATTCCTAAAGGGTCTGTCACAAAGGAAATTCTGAATCAAAGGACAACAGTATTCTCCTTTTTATAGGACACTATCTGAATGAAGAGAGAGAAGGGATTGATATCCATGGCCTTGTATTGAAAAGCTGGTGCAAATGCTGTCATTAAAAAAGTTAATCCTTCTTAGCAGCTGCAACTATATAGGGAAACAGCCCCTGTGGTAGCAGGATTCAGTGAAGAATGCTGACAGAGAATTTCATTCTGCACTTCAGTGATTCTGCAATAGAACACCATAGTGTCTATTCCACTGTATTTCCTCCTCTTTCTTCTGCAGTGTCTGGATATTGAGGTAAAAAAAACCAGGTTCATTCTGGCTAGCTCGTACTCCAAAAAGTCAGCATCTCTCGCTGACTTAAGGAGAAGTATGAAAATTCCAATGAGGAAAAGCCTCACTCATATAGTGCAAAAATGAGTGTGATTTGAACACACACATTTACCTGACTCCTTAAAAAACCTTGCCTAAAAACCATGGAGTGATCAGCAATGCTAGAATACATAAAAGAAATTAAACAACGTAGACAAGTATCCCACAAAACGTAACTCTGAGAGTAAGAATGAAACTCTCCTTTGGATGACAGTTGTGCTGACCAGTAAGTCACAGTCTGTGTGGGTCATTACTATTTAACCAGAATTTCTTGCTGATATGGTCACTTTTTTTTTTTCTTTTTTTTTTGGTATTTATAGGCAAAACCCAAAACACCTGAATAGGGATTGGATTATCTCAAGATACTGGATAAATGCTATAATATATCAGTCAAATAGCAACCTTATTTTCACTCCAATGGAGCAGCAGAAAATCTACACTATTATAATAACAGCTATTTGCTCAGCAGGTTTACTTAATGGAATGATAAGAATTAAGAGAGAAAACCCTGCTGCCTTAGCGCAGCATGAAATAATTCCCATGGCTTGAAAAAGAATTTGAGAGGATAAGACTGCTAAATATGGCAATTTACTCAAGTAAATTTTCTGGAAAATCAATATATTTTAGCTGAAAGTACTGAAAACACAATTACTAATTAAGAATACATATAGTGAGATGCTGATAAGCTAACTTCCAAGAGAGCACTCATAGAATAACACAAAATGCCCCAATGATGTTGGTTTTCCTGTTCATACAAAGTTGTCTTTTATTTCTGTGAAGCCAACAGCTAAATATAGTTGCATATATAATTAGTAGTCAGCAGTTGAGCATATATTTACACAAATATAAACTTATAAATATTGTAGCACTTATTATTAATGTCATAAGAAATGCAGTGCTCTCTGCATTTCTGATTTCTTTTTGTTGAAGCAGATTAGATTTAGCTTCATCATTTAATTTTGCAGTAGATGAAAAACAGAAGTAACTTAATGAGAGTTTTGTTCCATCAGTAACCCCTGTTCACAATGAAAATGTGATACTTGGTCCATAGATTTTGAGTAAAGTTTATATTCGTCTAATAAAAGAGTTTTGTTATGTATAAAAACTGTCACTTTTCAGGGTAATTTCAGAGTAGATAGTTCACAGCCTTCTTTAACTCCCTGCTGAAATGAAACTTCATTTCAGCAAATAGTATGTCCATGATTTCTGAACAATTTCACTGAAAACTTATCACACTAGATATTAGGCTGCATTCTGGTTTATGACAGTAAACATTGTGCCTCAAGGAAAGGGAAAAAAACCAACAAAACCTCAAAAATCCTATAAAAATATTAATGTGGTTTGCATATTGCTCATGCAGCTCACAGGGATACACTGGAGTGTCTAGGGCAAATGATGCTAATTTTGAAGCCAGTGCCTTTGAACTAGAGAGACCTGAAAGCCAAAGAGGATGCCAGCAGGGAGATCCACAGCTCAAACGTGGACCCACAAGCACAAACCATCATCTAAATCACAAATCAATGCCAGGGGGGAGCTGAGCTGTTGCCTTCCCTCCATGGCACGATAGGGATTATTTTTCCAGAACACTTTGGTAGCTCCTGTTACAGACAGGCACGAGCATCAGGACTGTCATCACCCAGTCAAAAGGTCACTCCTCAGGAACAGCAGGGGAGCAGAACTTTTACACTAAAAAAGGGATGTCATTCTCCAACTATCCATATGAGCCCAAGAATTTGCTTCACTGTTTGCCTGCAGAACCCAATTCTTTCTAATCTTTTCACTGCAATCCTTATACTGAAAACAAATATAACTACGTGTAGGCAGAAAACACTTTGCAGTGTATCAGGAGAGTATCCCATAGAAATAGATTAAGAGCTGTTGTAGAAAACCAAACAGGCCTTTAAAATAAATGCAGCTTCACTTTGAAGCTGGTGTACAAAGCTTTTGGTGTCTTTAAGATGCCTTTCTCTAAACAGAGGTTCTGATTGTGGCATTCCTGTGCAGAGCAGTAACAACATGGGTTTGCTTTCTGTTTGATAAAGTTGCGTGCTTTAAGTCTGACAACATTCTCATACCGTGCTGCCTATCAGTACTTTGAACAAAGCTCTATTTTTACACTTGAAAACAGTGCTGATGCATTATTAATCCAGGAATAAAAGTGTAGGTTATTAAATTGTATTTTAGAATTTGCTCCCAAAACACTGAGTTTTACAACCGAAAGTTGAAATTTCTTAACAGTTTCTAGTTAAATATTAAACATTATTTGCATGGAGACACTATTGTGCAGTCAGTCACAATACAATCTAAACACAATTTAAATGAAAATTCTATTATTTCTGCTAAGTGTAATCAATTGTTATTCTTACTACTCCCCTCCAATCTGAGGACCAAGAATTCAGCAAACTTCACGGAAGCTTTACAAAATGAACATTAGCTAACATAAGGTTTTCTGTTCAGGAGAGTGAAAGAAAGACTGACAATAAATACAGCAATGGAATAATCATCTGTTGAATAGTCCATTCAAAATATTTATCAAATTATTAATAGACCCTGACTGAGTCTTCCCCTGCCAAATTTTCAGTGGTATCAAAGCTGTTACCCCTAGCTGATAAAAGACATCACATGTAAACAATTACTTAAATAAGAATTTGTAAAAAGAACAGGAAAAATGATGAGAAGATACTTAGGAACCTTATTTTGCATATCTTTTTTAAAATCCTGACTTCTCCATGACCTACATGAATGCAATTTGGCTGAATATTAGAGTTGCATGGATGTGGATTAGCTGATTTACTGAAATAGCTAAATCACACTCTGGACATGCCTCTCTCATTTATTAGTTGTACAGAATCCTTAGAGAAATGCAAATCTTCGTTCAAGCACTTCCTCTAAAATACAGATGCTCAGTGTGATTGATCTGTGCCTCCTTTTATGGTGGGGTGGTCCTTCCAGGCAAAGCCCAGCCAGATAATCACTTTGATCTAACTGTGCTGCTGATTCTTGGCAACAGGCAGACTCTGTTTCTCCTCTCAATTTGACAGAGCTCATCCCTATAGCAAAGAAAAAGAAACTATGGCAAGGTCCTCACTGGTTGCAGTGGGACCAGCAGCCAGGTTAAGGGCAGGATCCAACAAAGATCCAGTTTTCATTTTAGCAGCAAATTCTGAGGTATTACAACTTTTGTAATACCTGAAAGACTACAATATAGAAAAATAAATGCAGCTCCATGTTGGCTTCTCCAAGTCACCATTTCATCCATCTTACAGCCCAGTTTTCCTGCAAGCTGAGGTATCTCTGTGTCCTAGTGAATTGCTTGGTGTGGATTTAACATCTTGCTTCAGACCTGCACCTTGAGCCAGCCCCAACACTTACCTGTCTGCTGCCCTGGCTCCAGGAAACAGCAGGGAGCTGGGGGTCTAATAAACAACAGCTGTGGCGAAAACCAGTTCTTTTCCTGAGTTTGGGTTTTCAATGTCCCACTGGAGCACACTTCCAGATTACCACATTTCAATATGTCTGTGTCCCTAAACAAAAGCTGCAGTGGCTAGTCAACCTTGTGGGAAGTCAGTGTTGTCTTCTGGCTTGGTGTCACCAGTAAAAGTCTCTCAGGACTAATAGCTGCTCAATTCTCTGCAGACATAGTCATTAAACTCTATCTTATACAACAGGTTTTGTTATGCATCTTTTTAATAGAAAATGCCAAAAGTGTAAAAATCAAGTCACTTGGAATTTCAGAATATCTGGCCTTCTCTGAAACCACTTACCTTGCTAAATCAGTGGTCTACTGCTGGTGGTTAAATGAAAACTGCAATGTATTATCTATAACCTCTACAGACTGCTTCAAGTAAACACAAGACCCTATCCTTCTCCTGAAATTTGCTGTCTGTATTTTTGTTCTTGGCAAATTTGGGCACTTCTGTCATCTATTAAGCAAAGTTCCAGATGTGTTTGCTGACACTTAAAAACTCATAAGTAGAAAATGTTTTGCTTGTAATAATGTTTACATGATTAGGTACATTTTTAATTAAAAGTAGCAGAAGACATTAAATCATAGAAATTAAATAACCGCCTCATTGACTGATTTATTGGAAACATTTAACAAGAATATTTTACTCCAATAATGGTGATAGCACCATGTTCCTATTTAATGTATGTTTTCAGAGACATTTAGCTCACAAATATTTCAGAATTATCTCACACGGAGTATCAAGTTGTTATGGAGGAACTGTATAGCAATGATCAGAAATACAAGACTTGAATTACTAATACATCTTTTTCCCTTTTCAATTTAGGTTGGGATTTTTTTTTTAAGGGTTCATCTTATTAAATGTTAAACCTAATTTGTAAAATGCAAAGATTGATCAGATCAAACAATTCTGAAGCAAGGGTGCTATAAACAAACATAACAAACTTAATCACAGCTTTAAGAGATTATATATGATTTAAAGTTAACTGCAGCCCCTATGCCTTCATAATTTTTAAGGTAAAGGCATATTTGAAGTGATAAGTCACCCAATTCCAGGAAGAAAACTTTTCAGTAAATATTCAGAATAAACCACTACTTCACAATTTTTTTCTAATAATTTCTCTGCATGCATTTTAATCAGGAACATTATTTCAGTAGCAAAATATGGTAAGCAAAATCAAGTTTCTCTTGTGATCAAAAGATCACCCATACATTACTTGAGTAGGTGAGTTTTGTTTGTAAAGGCTTTGTCTTTATGAAATAATCCTTGCCAAATAAAGAAAATGCTACCTGAAGCTCAGGAAAGGTGAATCCTTCAGCAGTTTCCAGCAGATTGCCCAGATGCCATGTATCCATCAGGTTTGCCTGGGTTTGCTTTGTTTAACCTGCCCCACACAGTATCTGATCTGATCTCTATTTTAAAAAGAGAGGCAGAAAATGGGGGAATCCTTTTCACTGGTTTTGAATCAGAAACGCCTGAAACTGGCATAAAATGTAAGGTGTTTTATTGCATTTCTCAGCAGTGCCTAAAAGCAATGACGATGTTAATGCCAAATGGTTCTGTAACCAGCAGGAACATTGTAAAGTCAGTGAATTAAATCACTTGGGCATTACTTATGCTTGTATTACCAGACCCTTTATCTCTTTGCAAGCATTCATTACCACAGTAATGCAAAAATAAAAGCAACTTCACAGCCTTCTTTTTAATTTAAAAGAGATTAAATAACTATCTGTTTGAGGAACATGCCCTAGCTCCATAGCTACAAAACCAATTTAAAAGCAATAGAGCAAGCTGGCATGAGTACAATGTAATAGCTCCTCATTTGCAATACTGCCCAGAAGTCTTGCTCAAGCAAGCTAAACATTCTTCAGTGATTTTCAGGCATCTGGGTTTACCTGAATTATGGGAAATTTTGATTTAATGTCTGCAGTAGAGACTACAAACAAGATGGAATAGTTTGTGGAGTATGATAGCTCTATCCTGAGCCAATTCTTTTGACACTTCTACAGTTCCAGTGTGGACCTGACAAATTAATACCCGAGGCAGGTTGTAACTTTGAAGTTAAATGTGCAATTCTTCCAGTTGAATGTAAAATGTTTTCATGACACGAAGTGCCTGTGAGGCAGCAATTCATTTACAAGATTACAAGACAGAAGGTTTAACATCCATCATGTAAACGGCATTTTGATTTTTTCCCATCCTGAACAGAAATACTTGTAAGGCCTCCTGGAAATCAGCAATATGACCACCCTGAAATATTTTCCTTTTTTATAATTTGGATATCTGATTCTGCTACATGATTAGGAATTCCCTAGTGACAGTTTTCCCAGTGTTCATGAAGAGAACAAATCTTTATTTTAGAGGGTGTGTAGGATGACTAAAATGAACATCAGTTGTAGGAAGAGGACTGCATGTGGATGCAGTGTGAGCCCAATAGAGCTCAGCTCCTGAGCTCTGAGCTCTGACTGTTCTATCCTGCATGTGATGTTAAGTTTGCACAGTCACAGAAAACATCAGAAAAGCCCAGAAAACATGGACATCTCTCAACAATTTCTCCAAAACACAGCAGCTCCCAGGAAAAAAGTCAATGACTGAGACAGATTTTGTAGCAGGAATTTTTGGTACAATTGTGAGGCTGATCACTTGTTATTTTTATAACATCAAATGAAGACTAGCATACACACTGTATATCATTATGTATACATGCACATGTGCACACATTCATATATTTATGCATGTATCAATTTATGAAACCATGAGCAGAGAGAGAACCCATCCATCCATTAGAGTTGCACACACAGTATCCTAGTCCAAGAAGTCTGTAATTCTTTCTGGTGAAGAACAGTCCAAAACATTTTGTTCAAAGGAAAGGGTTGAAGACAGATTCTACTAAGTGAGATTTTTTGCTTAATTGGGAGCCAGAACTATCTTATTCTCCATTATTTTTTTATGTCAGCATTTCTAAACAGATGTTTCTGATGAATGTGAATTGTTATGCTGTTCTGCATATGTTGATGCTCTCTTCTAAAATAATCCATTACACCTATATTTCTATTTACAGTATGAAGTAGAATTATCAGCCACTGAAACGAAAGGAAAATTCTCAATAAATACAGATTTTCACTAATTGTGCTAAAAAAAAGGTGCAAGATATCTCAGTGAAGAACAGAATCAGATGTAAGGAATAAGTTAAAATGAAGCAAAAGCTCTTCTGTTTCCTTTTGTCAACAATAGTTTAGTTTTGCAAATAAGTTTGGGATTAATAGAATTGAATTCAAGTTACCTGAGAATCGTGCAGGTAAATTCTGACATATATATATGTGGTTTATGAATGATGCTATGATCTATTTTATTTATTAACTATCTGGTTTATTTATTACCTCCTGTTCTAATTTTGAGGTGACAAGGAAAAGTAACAGAATTAATTCAATTTTTGGTTCACTAATTGCACGTGCATCACAACTCCATAGCCAGATTTGTTCTTCACTCAAGCAGTGTCTAGTACTGAGAACTTCTTGTGAAAATCCCGGCTGCTGGTATCAGAGCCTGCCCTGGTCTGTCAAGAACTGAGAGGACAAGGAAACCTCTACATCAGCAACCACATTCAACAGTAATGCCAGATGTGAAGCTCTTGTTAACACTGGGTGAGATCCTGGCCCAGAGGAAATCAATGACCCCAGACAGTCCCAGCCCCCTGAGACTCGCTGTTACACAAGGATGCTGCTAAACGTGTTAGCACTGATGTGCAGCTGAGGAACAGAAAGCCTCAGAACAGACAAAGCCCCAGTACAGACAAAGCAGAGACAGGCTAGTATAGCAAGGCAGTAAGCTGCATTTTAAAATATATTTGAATCAATTGCTATCAAATAATATGTCAGCTCTCATTCTAGTGCCACTTATGTTAAGGTATTGTCCTGAAAATGGTTGGTTGGATATAATAAATCATAGTGGCCCTAAATCTCTACTTTATTTTGTCAATGTGAGTCTTATAGAATAATCTTAGGGCAATTTCTCCTTTTGCATTTAGCATTGTTTTTGGAGTTATTTTGTCTCTTTCATATTTATGAAGCAGAAGAATGTAATGGAGCAGATGGTCATGGCAGAACACTGCTTTCAAACAGGAAAGCGTGAGTCAACCTGTATGGAAATGCAGACAGAATAGATTAGCAAAGAACATTGACCCTCTGATCAGGAATTCAAAACTCATGTAAAAGGGAAATCTGTGAATCCTTGTGGGTATTTCAGACAAAGTGAGAACAGGTGAAGTTGCCATCAGGAGTCTGGTAGCAGTGGTACCCAGAGGGAAGGAAGGAAATATTTTTCTGCTGTTGGGAAGGGGCTGTAGCATCTCCCCTGTCCCCTTTCTATCATCCACAAGGAAGTGCCCACATAAGCCACATCATTTTGTAAGAACATGTATTGCAGCATCTGAAAGGTTGAATGCAGTAAATATTTTACTCAAATTCACAAATCCATGTTTTTTCTTTCAAAAGTAATATATAAATGCAGATAAAGGCTGAAACATGAGGAAGATTCTGGAATGCATCCATGAGAGTTCTTTACCTTCCAGAGGTATTTCTATGTGTGACAAGCCAAAGAAATTCAGAATTAATGATTACAAGTCACATTTCTTGTGTCATTCCTTCTGTAAAGATCTTTTAGTGATGTCTGGATCTTGAAACATGCAAGAATTTTTTTGGCACCTACAGGTTAATTATATATTCAGGTATCTGCATATTACAGTATCACTTCCAAAGATATTGAGCCACACTGTGGAAAATACTGTAAGATAAAGCAGCTAAAAATTACTGGAAAATAGACTTAAAAAAGCAAGCCACTGTGTTCAACTTTGTGCATGTATTTACAGAGTTTAAAGCAGAAAGGACCATCAGATACTGCTGTCTCATGACCTACTAAACACCTGTTAACCCACTGTTCTGACAATTACTAATGTCTGACTTGAATTTAATTAGAGTGTATCCTGCTGCAGATCATCAGTTCTTTATTTGAAGGCAAAGCGTGACTATAAGAACATGACCTTCAAAAGCAACTCAATCTAGCTGTTCATTCAATAACATCTAAATTTTCCCTTGCTTCAGCTTCCAGGCACTTGTTCTTCTTATGGATTTTCCACAAGGTTAAAGAATCTGCAATATGCATTTCTTCCTTTTTGTGGCAGATATTTGTGCATGGTATTCAGGTCACCTCTTCACAGTGAATGAACTGAATTCATTGCCTCTTTAATTCAAAAACTTTTTTAACATATAAATTCTTCTTGAATGTCACTGCTTTCCAAGATTTAGTCTATTATTCTGGGCTGGTGTTTACATTCATAGTCCCTAGACATTTTTTGCATTTAACTCTATCTGAATACACTATGCTTCAACTTTCCCAGCCTATTTTTGCCCATTGTCGTTTGCAAATTTTATTCACCATGATTTTTCGAGTTCATTGATGTGAATATTCAGTAGTCAAGCAGTATCACCTGCTTTATAATGCATAAAAATGAAATCAGTCACTATAAGGATTTTTACTCTGTGTGCAATGTATAAATAAGGTAAACGCAAATAGCTGTTTACAAAGTCAAGCATTACTCTCTCTAACCAAAAATTTCTGAAGGATTTTCTCCTCTTCATTAAAGTTTCAGCTTCTGAAGTTCAATTTAAGAAGGAGATGAAGGGGCATTCATTTTGAGATTAGATAGGGAATGATTTTATAAGTGAACACAAGTCCATGACTCCTAACCTGGAAGGTTTCATCGTGTGCTTCGCTAGACTGTTGGAGTTTTGGTTTTGTTTGGGCGTTTGTTTTGTTATTTTACAAAATTTCTTATTCTGAAAATTACTAATATAATGTGGGTGGAGAACATGACCGTTTCTCCAGTTCCCACAGAAAAACTGCAGGGATTAAGGGACATCTGTGTAGGGAAACTGATGTCTTGTCTCCTGGGGTTCTTTTAAACTGACACCCACTTAAATTTTCTTTAGGCTGCCTGAGAGCAAATAAACATTAAAACTTCTGGGTATTTTTCTCTGTAAATAAAGGAACTTCCACAGATACTTTGGTTGAAACACTGCCTATTAATTTTGTAAAGCTCTTTTAGAGCCCACTGTGGATGATAATGATGTAATTACTGCTAAATTTTCTGCATGATAAACTAGCAGTTATTTTGATAAGAAAAATTTTGGAGACAAACAATTTTAAGTATACAATAGACAAGTCAGGTCAGATGGGCAGTAATGGACCACAAGTTCTGTAATACCAAACCAAAGTATATCTGAAGACAGTGCTTTGTGCATGTGCAAAACGTTTAAAACCTGTAATGATCAGGCCTTCATCCAGGGGAACTGAAGAAATAAGTGACCCAGAATTGGAACAGAGGTAAATGTGCTAAAGGAAACAGAAAAGCGGGCCCATACCCACCTAAAGTGGAAAGGGGCAACTCAAGTGTAGGATATTTTTTAGGGTCCAGTATCTGTGGCATGAAAAACCTAGCACAGGCTTGTCTGAGAGTGTGGCAGAAGAGGGTGCAGGGTCCTGGGGAACATCTCCACCCCACCAGAAGTGACGGTGCACCTGTGGCATCCCTATACGACAGAACCTTATTTTGATGGTGATGGAAGAAACAGAATAAACAGAATAAAGAGTCTGGCCAAGGACAGCTGGGGCAGGAGAGCCACAGGTCCTCCCCAGGAAAGCCCCTGATACTGCTGTGGTGGAATCAGAAAAATGTTATTGTTGGAAAAGTTTCTGTGCAAGTACATGTGAACAGAGATACTCTCTCTATTTTGGGGTTATTTTACTTTCAAATTAGAAGAGTAATCAACATGTATAGGAAGAGGAATCATCTGAGCTGATGCTATTTAGAGATTGTTAGCAGGCCACTTTTGTGAATTCTCAGGTCACTATTACACACAAGTGACCACAGTATCCAAAAGGCAGTGTATGTAAACATTTGGAAGGGTAGTTATTTTAATTCCAATTCCCTTTTTTGCTCCTGAACCACACATAATAACAAAGATGATAATGGTATAATCCAACTGTTTTTAAAAAACCCTTTCACAGACATTTTAATGCTATGTTTATGAGAAACTGGCATTTACACGTGCATTTTTGTAAATGAAAATCATACCAAGTTCAATGTTAATGAAAATACACTATCCTGTATCTTGGGATTTGCCTGCATGCTGGGAACTGCCCCTAGATCTGTTCTGCTGTAAAAAAAATTCTGGCCTGGATCTCAAGCAGCATTGGATGGTTATATTTCCCATTTGTGATAGAAACAGATGACTTTCCTACCATACACATTTGTGAGTTCATGAACTATGAGAGGAAGTTTTCATATTGTGAACATCTGGGGTTTTTTTCTATTCAGCTGCACAACTACAGCTGGTAAAGACATGAACTGAGATGTTAGTCATTTCTGAAATAAAAATAGATACAGTCTATGTTTTTGGATTTTGGCTATGAGCCTTTAAGGCATTTTATTCCACTACATTTGATTACATTAACTTACCTAATTACAGGATTCTTTTTTAAGAAAATATTTTAAGAGAATACAAGAAAAAGCACAATCTATTTTTTTTATTAAGTAAAATGCCTTTTTAATGGATCATCTTCCAAAGACGAATAATTTTCTAACTCTTCAATCATTGACTAGGCAACACACCACAGACAAAATGTATGGATCTAAACAGTTGAAAACTGGCACGCCTCTTAATCTTTCTATCAGAAGCCCTGATTTCTGGAAGTCATTTTATGGAATAATATAATAGTTAGGTGTGGCCTGTACTCTCTCTCCCATAGATTTAGTACTAAGCAGTACAATAACATAGAAGATTTAAAAAAAAGAAATTTAAGGAATACTTATTATGAGCAGTTTTATTTGAGAGCTGATGTCAACACAGGAAATATAAGAAGTTTGGGCATTCTTATGAGGAAATAGTTGTAATGAGCAAGTGGAGACACACATGGAAAGAGTACTTTTCAACCCATCAACCTCTGCTGCATTAATGCTTCCCTGTCTGGGAGATCTGGGGATCTCCCAAGTGAAAAGATCATGAGCTAGGAGCAGGATCAAGGACAATGACATTATTTTCTCAGTGAATACTTCACAGTTAATAGTTTTCCAAGGCCTATATACTATGCTGCATTTCACTTTCAATAACCCTTTAATTCAATCTAGTGAATAAGCAAACCAATTTCAGGTGATTGCAGGTTACTAGGTGTTTCTTTTTTTCAGTATACTTCTCACCACCAGGAACTGTAGTGGCATGAGTATTTTTACAAAGTTTTACAATGATCAGTGACCTCCACATCAGTGCACATCAACATCTTTAAGTAGCCCCTAAGACAGCTCATGAGGTGCCATGACAGCAAGCACTGGCAATATTCCTGTAAACACAATTTGACAAGAAGATATCATATACCAGTAATTACAGTCAGTCACAGTCTTTGGACAAGATCAGATAATGAAGAAAATAATGGCTTCTTGAAAACAAACCTCATGAAGTGACATGATGCTGAACTGTGAAGGAAATACTTAAAGATTTTTTTGCAGACATGCCGCAGTCCTTTGAATGGTGTACTTGTATGACTCAGTGGTTCATACACCATTGTAAAAGTCACCCCAGGAAGGTGTTCTGGTGTTTCAGACTGGTAGTGGAATGTGCCCCTCCCTGGCAGATGGTGACTTCATCCTGCATGTGGGTGTTCTCTCACTCCATGAAAATAGCAACACATCTGACCATAAAACTGAGTCTTTAGAAAGCCCTGATAGAGATCACAGTGGTCCCCTGACCATTTGTCTCCCAGTGAGCCCTTCCCTGTATCTCCACTTTCTCTTCCTGTCTGTAAAATTAGGAAGAGATTTAAGGCCAGCAGAAGAAATCCTTACCATATGGCAAAAGTTCACCTATGCAGAAGACAGAGCTTTGCTGGAATAATTTCAGGCTAAAGATATCTGCATGACACAGAACAGCCACTGCAGACATTCCTGCTCTGTGACCTGTCTTTTCTCATGCAGGTGCAGTAGGACAAACCTGTGTTATTTAAAAGGAAAAAACCCAAAGAAACTAAAAACTCACAAGTATTAATTTTTTTTTCCATTAGAAACAGAATGAAAAAAAAAAATTACCAGCATGTGATAAAAATTATGTGACTTAGTACACTACTTACTCTGAGTTTTCTATTTAATGTGGTGGCAAGCATTTGTGTTAAAGCTTGTGTCATCTGTTTTGCAAATTTACCTCATAAGAAAAAATGGATATAGAAACGTTTTTCTGTAACATTTTTCCCATCAGTGTGTTAAACGCTGTTTGTATTTACAAAATGTGTGAGTGAGACAGTGTGTGAGAAGTCATCACAGGAGTGCCATGGGAACTTGGACCACAAGGAGAGCATGGATCATTTCTATCCACTGGCAGGGATCAGCTGTCCTCCCTCCTCCTGATCTTTCTCATTCTGCACTTCCTACCCCACTTCCTACTCTCCTACTGTCTCTTGTTTTGAATCCCAACATACACATCTTGTTTAACAATTCCTCCCTCTCCTGGAGATTGGAGTTAACTTAGATCACCACCATCCTCAAATGTCTTCTCTTGAAATACACTTTTTTGTAGATGCTTTCAAATGGGAAATCATGAGAAGCCATATCAGCATAAGATAGTAGAATATATCTGACAATGGGTAATTTTCACAAGTTATCATTTACTGTAGATAAGAAAAGAAGAATCAATTGAGTCTTGCTCCACTAGTGGATGATATTTTGCTGATTATTTAGTTGCCCCCTGTCTGCTTACAGGAAGATAATAATGCACCTATTAATCTCCTATGTTGAAAAAATTATTAGTCATTCATATGTGCATTTCCAAACCAATACACAATTTCATTTTTAGGTTCTTGATATTGACACCTCTGCCCAAACCTGTGAAACAAATGCCATCTGTGCACTTTTGAGGAGATTTTTTTCATTCTCTTTCAGCAAGAGCATGCTGCTTCTGTCCTCCTTGCTCTGGCAAACAACAAGTATATGTAACCTATTTCCTTTAGCTGAGATGTGAACCAGTACAGAATACAAGGGAACTGCTGGTGTCCTGTTTATGAGAATAAAGATTCATTAGCAAAATTTGGGTTTTGGAAAGATGTGGATGTATTTGAATGCTGCTATTTTTCAGTACAGTGTTGTCAGCTAATGGAAGGGAGAAGCTGAGTTGGTGTTGATGCACTACAGGAAACAGTGGGGAAGAAAAGGGTGATGGGCATAAAACTAATGCTACTGTAGCTGTGATTAAGTGAGAAGAAAATATGCAAAACCATGTATTGGTATTTCCTCTGATACATCTGCCTCTATGGCTCCTAAGACTGGAGCATCTGCACAAACTCTCCTGCTTTTACTATGAAGATTGCAACAGCTGCTGTGAGAATTACTTTATTTTCCTCCAGTGCAAATTATTATTCAGCCCAGTATTTCTACCAAGTAGTACAGAAGATTTGAATGCTCACACAGATTAAACAGATAGCATTTTTCTGCATATTTATTAGCAGAGTGTACAATGGTATAATAAATGTGCTGAGCTTCTTTCTGAACAGCACCTCTGGTGTTGCAACTCAAAGCCTAATAAAGAAAACTCAAGCAAACATTTCCTGAGGTTTGAAAAAGTCCAGCTGTCATTTCTAAATTTGAACTGCTCCTTTCCTTGGCCTTTACCACACTCTTGATGAAGACTGATACCCTGGAATTGCAGAATTACCACTAGATAAGATGAGTGAGCCCCAGGCTCCCTAACTGTTCTGCACAGCACAGTTTGGACAGGGTATATCACATATCACATACCTGACCCAAAGGGAATCATGCAGAATTTGAACATGAACCTGGCTTAACTTTCCCTGTTGATCTGACCCCTTTTGGGTGCAAAATGTGTCTGTATCACCTGTGGCTTCTGTGGGCCTGCTCCTGAAATACTGTTAAGAATACAACTAGAGCCTTCAGTTTAATAATTTCTTTGAACAAGATAGATTTCTTGAAGGCAAACTGAACCATATCTTCTTTTCCCAAGTGTTTAAGTTTTAGTGAATCTGGGACACATTAACCACAATTTTAACTGGGAAGCTAAAGGAGCCCCAACAACCATCTCTAGCTCAATCATACAGGAGGCACAATGGCAGCTTCAGGGCCACCAACACAACTGCCTCAGAACCCGTGGAGAAACCAGATGCATCTGTATACAGGAGAAATCTTTGCCATTTTTGCCCCTGAGACTTTTCTGTGCTTGGAGAGGAATCTGCACTGGCACCAGTACACTTGCAGCATCCTTCATTTAAAAAACATGTTGCTAAAAGGTATCTCAAATTCAGGAGCAGAAAATAAATGTGTAAATGGATCAATGATGAAAAATTGGTTTAGGAGTAGCTGCTATTATTTTCTCAATGACTAGCTGAATAAAAGGCACTAGACATAACAGACTCCTCTCAAACTACAAAACAGCATATAGAGCAGGCAAAGGTTCCAGGAAATATTTGGTCAGACTCTTATCCCTTCTAAAAGAGCCCAGACTGGTGAGAATGTGACTCCAGGATTAGTGTAGAATTTTATCATGGTTTGGTTTTAATTTCCATTTAATTATTAGGTTTTGTGGTAATTTCATTGTGGCCGTGAATGTTTTACAATATCAGGATGATTCTTAGATTCTTGAAAAGAGCTCTGGTGAAAGTAAGAGTTTGTTCCAGATTTCAGAATGGAAAACCATCTATACTTTGAATACGTAAAAAGTTAATTATTTTCTTTGAGTTTGCTTAAATTTTGGATGTTAAAAATTCAAATTCATCATTTTGCACCGTATGCTGGCCGATAGATTTCTACAGCTGCCTAGTGGGAAACTGAGATCAAAACAATTTTTCATCACCATTTGTTTAAATGTCACTTTCCCCCACTCTCCTCTGATAACTCATGGTCTCATATGCCTATCAAGAGGTTTCAGATTATGAGGAAGGCCCATATCCTAAGAATGTTTGACCTCCATCCCATCTTTGTGGTTTCTATTGGACAAACTTCTAGAGCTGGATGTGTAAGATTTTTTATTTTTTTATCTCAACAGATGTGGACATTGTGATGGTGTGACATTGTCCATCAAAATATAAAACTCTTTTCCTGAAACAGACTCCCAAGAATAGCCCAAATCTGTTACAAGTTAAAAATTCTGATATCCACCCAATACCTCTTTCAGAAAAAAAAGAAAGTATTTTTATTAACTGGACCTGCACATCTGTTCAAGTTTTTGTTTCTTTCATTAGCATTTATTAAGGTTTTTCAAAATAATTTGTGAATTTATATTAGCTCTATACATCAAGCACAGTGAACTGGGTGCTTAATTCAAAATTTTACAGGCATTGATTTTTAAAAAAATCTTATGTAGGTTATCTTCCATATGACTGAAATTTGTAGCATTTTTCATCACTCAAAACATATTTATCTAGAAGAATGTTCTAAGATTAAGAGAATTATTTTCCCACCAAAATTCCAGATATTCATACACTTTTGAAAGTACATATTTCAAAGAATTTCATTTGTGAGGCTTGAAAGGGTTCCTTGAGTAACACAGAAAAGATTTTAATCCGGAAAGAAGTTGGTATGCTAAATTAAATGGAACTGCTTTGGGAGTAAAGGAGTACATTTTAATGTTTAGATAAAAGTTCCCCTGAATTTCACAAGACAAAAATGTACAAACATCCCATCTAACATTTGGCTGTATTGCACCTGATATCCTGGATTACTACAGGATGAGAGGCTGAGAAATTATCTCAGGACATATGGCAATTGAAATGTCCTCAAATCCATATGGGAAACATCTCTGAGAGCAGAGAAGTAATTTGCAGGCTGGTGTTACTTCCTGTGGGAAAAGAAAATTCTTTCTACAGGAATTGATTTTATCCTGTATATTTCCAAAATTTGTTTCCAAAGTTTTGTATACGGCTGGATAAGTTTTTCAGTGTCTACTGATTCTACATTTGGTTTTCATAGTGATTATAGCATTTCTGTTAGCTATTTCTCTTTCTTCAATGAAATTGTTTGGGCTGGATTGCATTTATTACGAAAGTTATCTTCAAAGTGTATATAAAATGGCTGGACTTGATGATCTTAGAGGTCTTTTCCAACCTTAATGGTTCTATGAATTTTTTCTTCCTTCACATGCAATGTCTTTGAAATGTTTAATCGTGTAAAGCTGTTTACCTAGCTAAAATCAACAGCAGACTAGAGATTGAAGTTTATTCTAACCATGTTAGTTCTTATTTCACAAGTAGGTACAAAGTTCTGAGACATTCAGAAGTGGCTGTTTAATTGTCTCACTCAGCCCAGGCAGATGAGCTCACGTGTATGGATAAGCTGGGCACCACCAACCAGCAGGAGAGATGAGCCAGAGGCTGGGTTATCAGCTCTCAAGAGAGGAGCATCACATCTCTTCCCTGCCACTCAAATACCTGCGGTGGAGCTGATAAAATCTGAGGGAAGGTCTGAGACTCCATTAATTTCAGGACAGTGTGCTTTGTTCAGGAACAGCAAACACGCGGGCACAGTGTTTGCTTACACTTACACATGTATATATGTGAACTTTGTTTGCCAAAAGCACAAAGGGCATTTATTTCATAAAGATCAAGTGATTTATATTTTTTATGAAAATATCAATACCTATTTGAGGGAAGTAGTTAGAAAAACTAGCTATCTGCTCATGTAGGGACTGCTGAGATTCCTGGAGAGGATGTGAGGAGGCATTGTGGCAGGGACTGCTTCTCCACTGCAGCTGTCTGAATAAACCCAAAATTTGTCAGCCTCACTTTCTGATAGATTCAACCTTGTACCTCAGTACCCAGATAGGAAAAGGAAAAGACAGCAAACCTTTTGGCTATTGACTATGCTGTTTGTTGCAGTATCCACCTCCAAAGATAAAGTTTCCTTCTTCCCCCCAAATGTTAGTGTGTTCAATAAGAAACAAATATAGCAAATTCACCCTTTACAGGATACTTTATTTTACATTGCCAGCACCTGTAACCTGTAACCAGTAACCTGCCAGTAACCAGTTTCAAATGCTGACAAAGTTGTTTTTTTGCCTCATATTTTGCACTAAAGAGAAGAATACTACCGTGTATCTATCTGGCAGTTCTCACCTCTGGATCTCAGGTTTAAGTAATACTTGGTACCTGAGGGAAGCAAAGCACTTAGAGGTCTTTTCATCTGAACTGCTTTTGCCACATGTCAGGAAGTGACACAGGGTGCTGAGACTACATCTTTATTGCTTCAGGCAGCACAGACTGGCGAGCAACTGAATTGTGCCAGCCCCGTGGCTCCCCCCTGTATCCCAGCCCCCCTCAGGACACCTCCAGCAGAGCCACAGGCATGCCCAAAGGTTTACTGCATCCTGCAAGGGCAGCAGCAGCACCTTCTCTGTCACTGCCGGCTGTGGCAGTGCCCGCTTGGCTTTACTGCTGCCAGGGCTGTCTGCAGAGGGGAACTGAAAATCAGTGCAGACATGGCCTGTCTGACTTCTCTGCCCAGCATAAAGGAGGAAAACTCATCTGAACTTCAGCCTAACACAATGCAAACAGCTGGGTGGCACTCAGTGGGACAGTGTGAAAATACAGCAGTCACCCAGGGTGTCCTACATTCTGCCACTGCTCAGGGCTGCCCTCAGCTACTCGAGTCCTTTAGCAAGAATCGAAGCACAGATGAGGAAAAATTCAACCACCTGTGGATATTACAAGTCCACTGAGGAGGAGAAAAATTATATGCCTCTGCTTTGTTTTATTTCTTGTGACACATGCACCACGTAACATCTGCATGTGTCAAAATGCATTATGTTACGTGGTGGCACTGAAAGGGTGTGTCAGGCTGCAGAAGTAGCTTACTCAAGACGGACTTAAAATGAACAAGAGAAAAAATTCAGTAACAGTTTCCAAATCAGGAGACCCAGCAGAACTTGCACTTTTGTCTATGAAATCGTGCCAGCTGGGACTTCCCTGCTCACAGAAAAGCATCCTGAGCAAAACCACCAACTATTTTGCCTCAGTTGTATCTAATCTCTATGAAGTGATGAGCTGAGCTTTATTAAAAAAGAGAAAAGAAAAACAATCAGTCAGAACTAATACTTTTTTAATTCAAAAGGTTTGTCATATTTGAGACTTTTAACTGCAAATTGTTTATTTGGCTGCCTCACATGTGTATAAATGCATGTTTCTGCAGAGAGAGTTATTATTTCATACTTTACTTCTGCTAAAACAATGTTAAATTGATACCATTGAATATATAGTGTTAAAATGCTAACTTTAAATTTAATTTACTTTATACTATTTGTATTTTAAAATGTTAATTCAAACAAGAACGGCATTTTGTTTTTCCATTCAGCATTCTATAAAAGAAAAAGAATCTTAGAAATATCTAAAAGATCCTGTCAACCACAAAAGCTCATATCTCACTAAAATAACTGGCTACAGGACTCTGCAGAACTGTTGCAAATGGCTGAATGAAAGCACGGAAGTAAAGAGCAATATATTATGGCTGAGTTATATTTGTGACTGTTAAGTGGTAAAAACACATCCTTTTTTTGAAAGCAAGTCCAATATATCTTCTATATCATATATAAACTAGAAATGGGAAGTTACTCTTAAAATACACTGTGGATTTTTCTTCCTTCACTCACAATCTTTATTGTTCTAAGCTTCAAACAGCAGTTTTTGCTTGCAAAGAGTCTCCAGAGTAGTTACACTGGAAGTTTAGCAAGCTCCTGCATACAATTAGCTCAGCTGAAGCTCTGTGAGCTTCCCACTTGGTGTAAGAATAAAAGACACCCTGGTGCAGAAAGAAGTTTATAACTCTGCAGTAAAACTCCTGAAGTGGTAATGGGAGCAGCCAGGACAGTTGTTAATTTAGGAGAAGCAGGGGTTGTTTGCAGGCAGAGCCGGTATCGTTTGTTAGACCAACCAAAAAAAGAAAGTGAGAATGCATCTGTGTCCAAGCTTACAAACATGAGGTTAAACTGAACCCAAAGAAAGGTTCACATCCTGCAATTTTTCCTATTTTCATACAGTTTTAACATTTCTTTCAGGTGTTCTAATAAGATGATAAACTTAAAAAATCAGGGTAAAATGCTTCAATGATCTGAAAAACATTTAAAAACTGGCTGATGAAGTTTCCTTCTCAACCAGGCTCTCTTTAGCTCTGCCAGCAGGCACCTTAGAAAAAGGTTCTACTTTTTCAAGTTGTGGGTGAAATAGACCTTTTTAATTCTCTAGCAGAAGAGACTTTTCCTATCCCTGGTGTGGAAATGAAAGAGGTGTTCCTTTCAGTCCGAAATAAATTCTCTCTCTCACTTGCAGTGAAACATCAAGTGATTTTCCATGAAGGGTGATTTTTTTGTCTTCATGCAAGTGAAACTAGGACACATAGTGCAGATCAGAAAATATGTATTCTTATTGAATTATAACCATCATTGATTAAGTTTTGATAATGTGAAGATACAGCAACAAAGCCATACAAACCCAGAAATTTCTTTTAGCTTATTTTCATTAATAGAAAGGAAAGAAAATACAGAGGCAAATTTGGTTCTGTTTCTCTTTTTCTGCTCTAAGCGCCAAGAAGTTGCAATACAATAATGAGAGCTACATGTGTGCTGGGGACAAACAGCTAGTGATAAGTTGTGGTTGAGGAAGTGGTTTCTGTTCCGCACAACAGCAGGTACGAGTGGTACTTGAGTGGCTGCCTGAGTCAGGAACAGGATTTCTGTAATACTAAGAATGAGAAGTCAAAACAAGTTCAGAATCAAGTAATGAAACTTATACCTTTTAGTCTGTAAAGTGTTTACTCAGCCCTAGCCAAGCAAAGAAAGGAAACAAATATAACCTTCTTGTAGCCACCAAAAGTTGCTTTGCTCCCAGAATTTAACCATTCTTAAGTTGCTTGTGTCTCCCTCGTGGTCACTGGTTTTACCAATATCCCAAGCTGTGCAAATACAGAACTTCACACCACCTGAAGGAGTTCACACATATTTCCCACCATTTAGCCCCAGCATACCAATATATATGTATTAGCTTTCACCCGGATTCAGCCCTGATATTTTATTAGTTCAAGATTGTCCCAGTTTGCCTATGCTGTGCTTATTTGCACTTCTAGCAGGCCACAGTAAAACCATAATTTGCACCTTTCAAGGGAGAAAATTTAGAGGCAAATAAGAGAAATGTGTTACTGTTCAAAAGCTGTCACAACAGAAACTTAATCAGGGAAACACATATAAAAGGGAATGTGGGACAGTATGTGATGACAGCCTCTTGTTTCAATGCCTGTGCACAGCATGAGGCTTCTGCATCACACTACTTCTGAGCAGCTGAGACACACTCTACTTTCCAGGTGTCTGAGCTCGGTAAAGCAATCTCTTCATCATCTCACTTCCTCTGTAATGTGATCGAATCCATCATTCCTTTTGTTATCGCCTTTTGTGTTTGCTTTGCCTCGCAGTAATTTGCTAACTGCAAAGCAGGCAAGTGCTTTAAAAACATACAAGGCTACTACAAGTTAAGTCATACTTATCAGATGTGCTGGTAATGAATCATGCTGACAGATTGGCTCTGTTTACCTTAAACAAACTGTCAGAAATTTTCAGTACATGAAGCAAAGCATGGGAAAGGCTTTCAAATACATACACAGATCAGATCATAGCCCAGCACATCATATTTGCATATTTCATAAAGGTATCACATGTACGTTTGCATGTAACAATCTGGACATGATGTTGACAAAGATATTTGGTATCTCTACAAGAGAAAGCAATTAAGATTCATGCAGCTAATGGGGCAGGAGTGGATTTTCTCTCACTGGTTCTGTGCAGTAAGGCTGTCTGGGAGCTGCAGGAGCTGCTGAGCTGCAGACACTGCTGTGGTTCTTTCAGTGCTGTGTCTCTGTGCATTGTCCCAGGCTCCCAATGGTTTTGTGTTGCCCTGTGCTGCACTGCTGCTCCAGATGGGCTGTGGCACCATGTGGTAATGAGGAGCATGGGAGTACATGACAGTACGGTCTGCTGGAGTGGCCAGAACACTCACATGCCGCAAAGAAATAAGTAGCAGTAAAATGTGTTTGCTCTACACTGCCTGGGAATAGCCCCCTCCATGGGAGGCTGTATAATACAATCTTGCTTTCGCCTCACAATTTTGGTTCAAAGATCCATTTTCTTAGCAATTTTAGAGACATTTTTAAACTTCTTGAAGTGACACATTCTCTTGACATAGCCATATTTCCAAAGCCTTAAACACACATGCATACAGCTGTGTTCATGTACAGTTTATTGTCTGTGTTTACCAACTTGCCATAGACACCCCTCAGCACATATCTGTATATTGTGAAACCAAGGTGACATTCTCAAACATGTGCTTAGACTCCTGTGATTCCATTTCCAGTGCTCTTGAAAGAAACTCTGCCATAAAGATCTTTTAAAATAATCTACTTCCTCTCACTGGACTCAGAATTAAGAATGAAATTATACAAACCCCAGTTGAAATTTATGATTGCAAATTCAATACTGTGAAGTCTGGGGAACTAAATCATTCGTAGTAAAAAATGTATCCACAGCCTTGCTGGAAGTCAATGGTACAATTCGGGCTAGAGTAGAGGAAGCACCAGAGGATTGTTCTGTTTTTTCACTTTTTCTTGGTTTATTTTTTGTGTTTTCTACTTGTGAAAGTAGTGAGAAAGCCTCCCCCTGAGCCTGTGAGGCATCATGACTGACTCTCCTGAGCTCTCCAGATCTGCACTTACCCAAAGGGGCTGGAAAGCATTTAAAGTGTGAGCAAGGTTTCACACTGGAAATAATGACAACTACAGTTGAGGATGGGGAATGTCCTGATGAGAAAGGGAACACTGGTTGCAGCTTATTCATGTGTACAGGAAATCATTTGTGATTGACTTGGGAACCAAGCAACATTGTTGGGATAGGCTGACTTCCACGAAAAGGGCTTTCCAGGGCTGTGTTCTGCTCTAAAAACTGGCTTAGAACTGCAGCACCTGTCCTGTCACTAAGTCTGCTTGTTCCCCAGAACACCACAGCTTGTTTGCATCCAGTATCACTGAACATGGCAAATAAGGCACTCTGAAGGATTCTGTGGTTAGAACCACAGCAAGTGGATGTGGTACTAATGCCTGTTTTGTGATTAGAATACAGGATAGGTTTGCAAATTGGCATCTCTCCACACTAGAAAATTAAGTAAAAATTAATTCCCTCAAGTTATTTTACTGCTGGTGAAAAATTGATTGGTTTATATAGAGAAAATAGGATGGGACAGTAAATTCTTGACTTTGTAGGGAACTGGGTAACAGTTCTTTCCTGCTAGTTACCTTTCTAGGTAAGAGCTCCTGACTTCTTACCCAAAGTGTAGTGCTGCAACCATCAGTGTGTTTATGAAATGGAAAAGACTGCTGTGACTTTTTGCGCTTGACTTTCACTGCATTTGTTTTGTTTTGATCTTGGTTTTGTGATTTTCGTCCATCAGCGCCATAAGCCAATAGCTGCAGAGTGAGGGAGGAAATGGTGAGTTGTTCTAGCCAAAATACCTGCAGTACTGTGGCTGCTAGCAACTTCCTTTCCCTACATTTATGGTTATATGTTACTTAGGGGGAGACATGCCTTTGTAGAGAACAAGAAAAGGAAGGTCTAGAGCGATTCTTGTAGGTCATTGGGATCTGCAGAAATCCACTAGAAAGACAGAAATACAGGCAGATGCAAAAGCTGCCTGAAAGATTTCTTTACATAGATATTTCTTTAACTTTGTTTTTAAGGTGCATAGCAGTAATATTTTAGTTTTGTAAATATGGCAGCCAGAAATCTTTCTATTCCTGTATAGCTTTTCACATTCATAAATCTGGAAATAATGGCCCACTTGTCAACTCCAAATGAAAATGCAACCTTCTGTTCCCTCTTGAATGGCATTATCTGTATCTGTAGTACAGGCTTCAGGAATGGAAAAAAACTAAGCTAAGACATTCTCCTTGCTCTGTGATACTAGAGCAAACTGCAAATACATTCAAAATATCCCCTCACAGTACTTTACACATTACATAAAGTTCTGGAATTGAATTGTCCTCAGATGGCTGATATTTTTACACAGCAAGCTAAACCGAAAAATGTTTCCGATGGCATTCACATAGTTCTGTGAAACAGACTCAGCTCAGGATCCAGCTTTGGGCTCAGCGTTGAAGTGACTGAATCTGCCAATCACCAAAGGGCCCTGGGCTCTTTCTCATCTCTTTGGGTTTGTTGACAGCAGCTTCTCAAGTCTGCAGCACCCAGATTCACCACCTCCACAAACAGATGTACACAAAACATTTAAAGTAAAATACCTTCAACTGTGGTTTGGAAATAAACACAGGTTTTTTTCTCATGGGATGAGAACAAAATCGTGGAGGTTTTTTTAAACACAGTTACAAGCATCTTTAATGTTTCTTTAATGGCTCCTTCTCAATTTTTCTTTTTCTTACTGAAACCATTTTTATTCAGTTCACTGATAAAACTACTGAAAACCTATCCTAGGACATCTTTTACATCACCAGAGAACACACAAGCAGAAGAAAAAGCTTTTCAACCAAAGGGTCTAGTGTGAAATAGATATGTTACCATCTGCTCTCCTGGATTTATTTATAATATTTAATGTCTAGCAGTTTCAGTGGAAACTTTCAAATCTTAATAGTGCTGTGGGATGTCCCAAGCTGCTCATAAAAATGAAAGATCCTGTTAATTAGCAGTTCCTTTTTCCAGTAATACACCTGCATAAGCCCAAGTTCTGTCTGACTCCTGGTTAATCAGATTTTCTGTCACATAAGGCTCTTGAGATTAAAAGATTGTGACTTTTTTTTTAGATATGTTACCTAGTTCACTGGAGTTGCTTGTTTTTCAGGCAAATTTTCCTGCAGGTAGCTTCAAGTGTCACATGACAAATTTCTGTTCATTTAGTCATCCTAGAACTGTCTCTTTTTCTGTAAATCCTTAATTCTCCTCCATTTATCTCTTCCTCATTTCCCTGCTACCACTTTTAAAAAGTAGCATTCTGCTTTTCTGTGTTGCTATGACAACATTTACACTTGCCTTTTGAAGGCAAAATATGTGTCTTTCTATCATATTTTTGTCAGTTCTTGTGTTAGAGGGACACACAGGGGAATGAAGGCAATTGCAGATAAAGCTTTAAGCAGCAGACTGCAACTTCATTTATCAACACACAAGGCATTTAAATGGTCTAGCATGGATTTACCTATGCATTCCCCTAAGACATATTTATTTGTTTAATCTTCAGAATCTTCTTCAGTGCAACAAAAAATTAAAGAAGAAACCATGATAACTTCAGATCTGCCTCTCTTTCCTGCCTCCTCTCATGCATGCAGAAAGAACACCACCAACATTCACAATGGCCTTTATTTCTAGACCTTGTCAACTATTTACAGAGATGGAGAGCAGCTAAAAGCACCCAAAGGTTCCAAAAGGGTGCCAGTTACTTTTTGAATCAGACAGCAGAGACAAAGAGAAAAAGCCCTTTCATTTACCTTCCAGTTTCTCAGAAGAAGGCCTTTGAAAATGCACATTGCACTGCGAAATATAGGAACTAATGCTTGCCCCTGATAAGAGCGACAGTTGATTCTATGGGCAGAGAGCGTGCTGTGCTCTCTCAACAGAATCCTCACTGCCTTCCTTGCCAATGACTTCCCGTATTGTGAGCAGACTGATGAACTCTGCCTCTTCACAGGCCTAGGAGCTTGCTGGCAGCTGATCTACAGAAGTAAAGAAAAAATCTCCTCCAAAGATGGAGGTTTTTAAACAATTGGGTCTTTATTGGAAATGCCAGGAGCTAAATAAAACCTCTCTATACAAAACAACTGGGTGTCCTATTGCAGCCACAGGATCTTACTTAGCCAAATAAGTCTTATGGACTTCAGCACTCTGTGTTTGGAACATAAAAACAGATGGAGACATCACAATCCCTTCAAGCAATAGAGTTGGGCTGGCTTAGCTGATGCTTGTTTCAGATATCTTTAGAAGATATGCAGCAGATATATCTGTACATTTCTGGCACTGTTAGCAATCTGAACTGCCTCTCCTCACCAGGGTGTGGGAGCACGGTTCTTTGTTTTAATAGAACGTATCTCTGAAACATACTAGCTGAAAAAACCCTTGTTCTTGCTCAGCAAGGGAAAATACCAAACATTGAACACATCCTACAAGACGCTAAACCATGTTAAGAGACTATAGAAGTAACACACATACAAATAAAATGTGTTTCATTTAAGGAGGTTATTAGTATGTTCGCTAGGTTATAATGTTCTTCAGTTTATAATGGTGACAGCTGAGTGGGTTTAGAAAACTCACTGCAGTCAGAACTAAGTCCTATAAGGAGCATGAAACTCCAATATTAATCTAGGCTGTCTGAGCATGTCATGAACTCTGGAGGAACCACAAGGGCCTCTCTTTCTCCAGCACTGAACCCTGGATTGCTGACTGATTTCCTGTCATGTTCACACACAGAGATATCTCTCAACAAAATGCAATCTACACAGACTTTTGAAGGCAGTTAAATAAACTAAATGTTATCAATGTGGAACAAACATGATTTAGCATGCTCAGAGGCCAAATCAAGTTTGCACAATGCTGGTGACAGTTCCACTCTTGGCAGAAAGGCTGATACCGGCAGTGTCTCTTCAGCACCCATCTCCAACTGCAGAAAAGCAACTTAGTAAAATAAGAAAACAGAAGGTGACTGCTGCTGTCATACAGAGAACTTGATGATCTCCAACACAAAGGCTGATGTCTAAGTCTCATCTCTATTTCTAAGTTTCATTTTTATTGTCCTGTGCCATTCTGCCAGTGACAGCATCTATTCTCTGGATTTGATTAGTGGTGTCCAAATTGTAACCACTGTCAGCCTCTTAATGTTTGGAGATTTTTAATTTGAAGATGTATTTTAGAATGGAATCCTGAACTGAATCCTGCCACCATGAAAGACAATGATCTGAAGAACTCAACTTTTCTAGAAATTTGCAGGACGTGGGAGATACAAAGCCATTACTGAAAGAGGAAGTTTTGGCACACATCACTAGCATGTATCACATTAATGATGGGAAGAGTCGTTCCTGTGTAACACGAGAACTCAAGGGAAAAGACAGTTGGAGTAGGAGCCTCTCAGTTTCCAGACCTTTAGTCTTTCAGAGGGCCGTTCTCACACAGGGTCATTTCTGTCTCCAGGAGAGCAGAGGGCAGCTCTGGGTGGGATGTGCTGTGGTGTGGTCCCAGGCACACAGGCACAGGGAAAACCCTGGTGCCCACACAGCAGTGGAGACCAGATGCAGCATGATCTCACTGCACCTCAGTCCTGCTCCCTTTTCCAACATGTTTTTATGCCTCTGAACAGATTGACTGTGGCACATTTATATCCAGCAGTGCTCTTCTACAGCAGGGAATTCACGTTGTGAATTTATGGCTGGATTACGCTCCTCTTTAAGTTACCTCATAGGACAAAGCAGCTGTAACACATGGTCCTCACAGCACTCCTGCACTGGAAGCAGGCTTGAATAATGGGCAGTAGTTTCACCCAGCCTCTGCTATGTGTTGTCACAACAAACCCCTCTATTGTGGTAAGAAAATTTAGACAACGCCCTTTTCCCTGAGGTAAGCATTTTTAAAGCTCCCATTTCTGCTTAGTGGTTTAAGAAAAATAGGAAATGAAGTACGCCTTTCTTCTAAAAGCACATTTTTGAAATCTACATTGTATATATTTTGGTTATATCATTCTGGTTCAAAACTCCATTTTGAAAAATCCACAAAATAAATATAAAGCCACCACTTGGACTTTTTTCTTCCCCCAAGTCCTCAGTGATATTACTGCATGTATGCAAATAAGGCCATATTTATTAGTCCACAGTGCAGTCTCTCAGCTCATATTTTCTGTCCCAAGAGAGCAGTCTTGGAATTTGAAGTTTCCTAAATCAAGTAATAGTAAATAAAATACTTCACACTAGAGACAGTAAGGATTACCAGTTCATGCTAAGTTCCCAAATCAGAAGTGCTAGCTGCTGTACTGCCCTGTGGCCACATAACACTGTGTATATTCCCAAAGGACTAAATGATCTGTACCTGTAGATCCTGCCAAGCACATGTAATAAGGTATTGCTTTTGTTCTGCTTGTGCAAAATATCAGTCTGGAGACACACACGTGGATGTAGAGGTTACAGCTGGTGAATGTCTAACCCATTTAGGGTGTGTTGGTTGCTGTTCTGTTTTTATCGAGATTTTGGTTGCTTTGTTTTGGTTTTAAAACCCAAACAATGAAACTTTACTCATCAACCATGGAAAACAGTTCCCAACCTGACATTTCCATGACAAGAGCTCTCTTGATTTTCAGTCTTAATTTTCATTTCTTTAATTTCTACTTCTTAATTTGAGCTCTGTGTGTCATGCTAACTACTTTCTCTCAATTATGAAGCTGTGGTGTTGCCCATATTTATGCATACAATTAACTTTGTTACCACAAGGCATATGAGATAAAGGTAGTAAAGCAATGAGTGTGTTTATGTATATAGGGTGTTAGGGATCTAAATATCCTCAAATATCTCTTCACTCAAATGGCTAAAATCTCTCTTAAACACTGGATTGTCAACTTACACAGGTTGCCTAAGTTAGTCTCCTGTCTGAAAGCAATCCATCCACATAATTAAACACATACTAATTTCTCCCTGTTAAATATCCTGTCTCTTCAGTTAAGCAGGTATCCTAATATGTACACAATATTCTAGGTCTGATTGCTTTGCATCTCTTCATTATCATATAACACTCATTCACACAGTTGGTCACAACCATTGATGTACTTCCATGTTCAGAAAGACACAGCTCCCAAATGGAAATGCTCCTGGGGATGAACAGCATATGTTCCATTTTACAATATTGGAATGTGTGTTGCTCAAAAGTTTTCCATATTCTCTTTTTTTTTTTTTTTTTAATAATATATAAAATACATTAAAGAGGACAGAAAGAGTATGAAGATTTCATAGACCTGGAGCATTCTCTATTAAGATAAATCAAGCAGGTCTAAAAGTACAGTACTATCTAAAATGCTCTAAAATACAATTATTAATTGAATGTATTTCAGACTCTTTTTCTCAATTAAAAGGAAATTAAGAGTACTAGAAGTTCAAGGGTGTTTGCATATTAAAAAAAGGCATAAGGAATAAGTAAATAAAGAAATAAATGGGAAGTGCAAGACTATTGAGTAATAGCATGATAATAATTTTGAACATAGAAATATATAAATAAATCCTTATTTAACCCTCATTCTTACACACTTCTTACGTGTTTCTCAAATACAGAGGATCTGGCGTATAATGTCCAGTAAAATCCAGACTGTGCAAAATCGTCAGCTCTCCCTGGTATTCAGCTGATATTTTCATCACACAAGTCAAAAAGAGAGTTGCATTTTCCCACTACAGTAGCCCCTGCAAGCAGTAGCAGGTGGAAAGTCTTAGAGGAAATACACAGTGCTGTCTTCTTTAATAATGATTCTTCCACACATTATAATACATTTAAGTGCTGTGCTTGCTCTTTAAGACGGCCTCACCTTGATAATCAATGTAGCCAGTCTAGTGAAGTGCCACTTTCCTGCTGTGAGAAAGCAGGATTCTTCTTACTGCCACAGCCCCCTGCTGACATGTTTTACCACATTTAAGAAGGAAACTGTTAAACCTTACTTCTCTCTTTTCCCTCAGTGCAGACAGAAATCTCCTTTCCTGCTGGTTTCTCTCTTGAATTAAGAGCCGTTAAGATGTGCCCTGACTTTTACCCGGACTATTGCCCTAATTTTAACCTTGTGCAACGGTTATCTTAATTTTACTCAGATTTTTGGAACTGACTCATTCAATAAAACAAACTGAAAGTGTCTGGTAAAAGAATAGATTTCCTATAAGCTCAGCAGAAAGGTCACCTTACCAGGTTTTCTCCAGAGGAAGCAGGAGTCAGTCTCAGTGCACTGACATACACACCCCATCTAGTCAGTCTGGGATATCCTTGCTGCTGTAAAGAACGCAAAAAGCAAAGAGGCTGTGCTTGGAATTCTGCATCTGCAACACCAGGCACGTGCCTTCATGCCATGAGCAGCATTCTTACCACCAGCATTTTTAAAGAGGGAAGGGAAAAGTGAAATATAGGAGTCGATAACTCTGTCAAGCTGAATAAGCACTGTTAATGGATGTTAAAATTATGACTGAGAAGATGATACAGGTGCAAGTTTTATGAGTGTGAAACTTTACCTTGACATAATGAGCAAAGTTAAAGCCCAAGGCTTTTATGCCATTATGAGAAGCTCTGTCAGTGAGCACTGTAACCTAATTAGTTTTGATGCAGCAAATCAGCAAAGCCACCACTGGTTATGACCTCTGCCAAGACCATGAGAGAGCCAGACAAATGAAGCTTAAGATGTTATTAGTTGTTCTGCTCCAAAGTTCCAGATAAAATATGACAGGATGTTGTTGCCTGACTTCGGCATCGGTTCTCCAGATGGCACTCAGCACTGGCTTGTAGCGAGGCTCGCAGGGAGGCTGCCACATTGTCTCTGTCAAAACCAAAGTTTTCCAATTACAAAGAGATAATTTGAAAAGATGCAAACTTAATCTCCTGAACGAAAGGTTGCAAGCTGTGTAATAGCAGTTGAGGGGAGAGATTTTGCATAGTTCACTTGCTGTAAACACTGCTGTTCAGGAAAGCTTTATTATCCTGCCTAGTGAAACAAAGTAATCACATGCTCTTGACTCTGTGCGTTAGGACAGCTGTGGCTGGACACAGCTGCGGCACAACCTCTCTGGTGGAATTAGGAGACCTGACCCATCTACAGGGTTATTGGCGAAGATCAGGAAAGAGATAAAATGGTGTAAGATGGATCTAAAATGAAAATTAAGGACCTTTGAACTAGCTGAGACCTATACTTGTATTTTATGGTAGACCAGGTAACTTGTGCCAGTTTGGTTGAGGGAAATAATGTGTGTTTTTTCTCAAATTATTATGAAATCTTCAGTGGGAAACGGAAACAGAATGTCATACAAGTGGTGAACTTGTGGAATGTTTTAAAATATCTTCATATTTATAGCACTGTACCAGGCATGTTGAAGTTATTCAGCTGCCCCGTGACAGAATGACAAGGTAATGGCCTGATAACAAGCAGAAACAGTATCTAACCTAAAGATCATTTTGAGCTGCTGGAAGCATCAGGAATAGTTGTAAAGATAGAAGATAGAGTAAAGAAAATATCCTCCACTTGACCTATGTACGCAAAGAATTGTTGAATGAAAGTACCGCATTCAATTTGAAAAGCTCTCAGTAGTAAAGCTTTTATATTTCCCTCAGTATCACTGAGTGAATCACAGCTGTGCTTTTCAGGGCATGTGTCCCTTTCCACCTGACACTCTGCTGACAACTGAAAGCAACATGTTTCAGTAACACCACTTAAAAGACTTGAACACATGAAACTACCTCCAAGCACAAGAGAAAATCTTCATCTGGTGAGGATGGTCAAACATGGGAACAGGTTACACAGAGAAGTTGAGGCATTCCCATCTCTGGAAATACTTGAAGCCTGGTTGGGTGGGCAGGCAGCTGGCTCTGGCTCACCTAGATCGAGCCAGTGGTGCGACTGGACCAGCTCTGGAGACCCCTTCCAGCCCCAACTGTTCTGAGTATCTATGAGTCTATTCAAATTATTGTCTACTAAAAATTATTATCTACAACAAAGAAATTTTAAAAGAAAGTCACACTCTGTCTGCTTATAGGAAGGTACACACAGGAAAATATGCAAATGCAGGCAAGCAGTATCAAACCATGAAGCAGTAGGATTATTTTCGATTTCCTGGTTTCTGAGATGAAACTGCTCAAGCAGCCACACCAGCACACAAAGTAGGAGGTTTGCAGCCAGGACTAAGGGAGCACAAGAGCAGCCCTGGGCCACTTTGGGCACTGGCAGCCTCCCAGAGGGCCAAGCACTTTGTGGGTATCCAGAGCCTAAACCAGCCCGGCTCTGGCACTTCCACCTTGCCCCTGGCCTGGGTGCTTTGTGTGCTGTGCCCAAGGTGCGAGGGCAGCCCCTCACACCAGGGTGCTGCAGACACCAGAGGGGCCTGGGGCAGCTGTGTCTCACAGGGCACTGCCAGGGAAAGGGAGGTGTAAGCAGGCTTTTTCCTCTGTCTGTCTTTAAAAAGGCCAAGGGACAGTGAAGCTGTGTGAGGGCACAGGTCAGAAGGAGACCCTACACATGACCAAGAGGAGTTACAAATTTCCCTTTGCAGGATGAATTGTAAATAGGGATGGCAAGGGAACAGGGCTTGGAGGGCTACACAATCTTCTGGATTGTGTTGTCCAGAAGCAAATCTCCAGACAGGTCTTCAGGAGGGGCTTTTCTGTGCTTAGTTTTCAATTTAGTCTAAATAGCTAATTCAAAGTCAGTGGCTTCTGGCTTTAAGATGTTCATTTTTTTCCCCCAAAGTCAGTACTTGCATGCTAGCTATGTTGGTACATTGATTCTCTTGGTGGTACACTGTCTGTCATAATTGCCACTGTGACCCAGCCCCAAATATTTAGTAAGTAAGAAATAGCTCTGCTTATTAAAATGAAGAAGAATGGTGACATAAAGGCATATGGACAGAGTCAAAAATGGCCTCATCTTCACAGATGTTGCTGTCAGTAGTTCCTCTTTGCATGCTGCATCCTTTTTCCTCTAAGTTAGGACAGGACTTTCACACAGGTACAAACAGCCGTGGCAGCCACAGGGCTGCCATCATGGAATAAGAGAAGTCAGGGAAGTAGGTCACTGAATGGCACAAGGCCTATCTGCAAAGGGAGTCTTCTGGTGAGAACAGGATACTTTGAGATTTGCCATCAATGGCGTAGTTGGAGATACTGAAATCCTGAATCTGAAGGGAGATATGAGAGCCTTTTACTCCTTTGGAGTAATATTTGTTCAGACAGACAAATGTAGCAAAGATGAGCTAGAAGATTTTCTTATAATTAGAGGATTTGTCTACTCCAAGGCCCAGAATGCAACTGTCCCAGATTTTATTCATACATATGGTTTAAAAAAATGCACCCTTCCCAGCTGTACCCAAAAGCTGAAGTAGCTTATATTGAAAATGGGAGCTGCACCATGAAAAGAGGATCCTACAAAAGAGCACCAAGTGGGTAAGAGACTGCTTTAACTGCCTTGTAAGCAGCAGCAAGTTGGTAAATGCTCAGTGGAAGCATGAGGTGTGCTGGTGGATTTCCCCAGGGAAATCATGCACAGAGAGAGCTCAGATGTCCTGAAGCTGTTTGCTGGGGCTCTGCTCTGCCAAGCAAGGAACAGATCAGAGACTGTGACTGCAGCACAAGCCCTGATCTGACGAGTGAAGATGTGGGATGGACATGAAAAGCCTATAAGGGAAGAAAACTCTTGCATGTTTGATTTGGTAGAAATGAGGAGGGTCTTTTTTCCTCAGCAAGTTTAATGATCCCTCAAATGCACAGCAGATCAGGGCCTGTCACTTCTTCCTGGTTTAAATTATATTTTCCCTTTTGGCTAAAAAGAACCATGAAAAGCAACCTACTCCAAAGTGTAGCTGTAAATTCAATATTAATAGTGCAACAGAATAAGAGGAGGACATTTCTTTTTGCCAGTGAAGCAGCAGGGTGTATAAATCTCCAGTGCAATTGAAGGAGGACTGAAAGGAGGACTCTATAAATGGGATTAAAGAAATAGATAAATGCCAAACATAAAGAGAGGAAATCAGAAATTCATGCACAGAAAAATGAAAATGTCTAAAGCAGAACAGCTTGGGGGAAGTGATTCTAGTTTCACATAGGTGTGGATGAGAACAAAACAGTGGTGAAGGGGAACGCCCTACAAAGCGTATTTATGTATTTACTGAATCATTTCATAGAGCTATGGGGCTTATGGCCTAATTTGGCATTGTTCACAAAATCTGCAAAACCTTTGTCTCTAACCATCCCTGCACTATGAGCTGTTCCCTGCTTTATCTTTCTGAAGAAAAGTAATCCTTTTTCCTCATTGAAGAAATATAGGTCTGATGTAACCAAATTTTTGCAAGAACACATGATATTCATTAATATTATCTTCCATGGAAATTATTGAAAATCCCCTCTGTGCTTTTGATCAGGTGAAGCCACTTTGTTCTGGCTGCTCAGGTGTTGATGATGGTGCTCTGGAAGGCACACATGCAAATGGCAACACCAAAATGAAAAATACTGATCTTCTCTCAGCCCACTGCCCAATAAAATTCCTTTTGGTATTTGCAAAGTTTGTGATTTTTTTCTATTCCATGAATTTTGAAATGTCAACTCCTAATTCTGTTTTGGGATGAAAGGCAATTCTGATATGTTAAGCCTGGTATTTGTTCATGTGTGTGCAGCAGAGGCAGAGGTTTCAAGGCTTAATTTTTTTTTTTGTTGGACATTATGTATGGATAGTATTTTAATAATAAGGTCCTGTAGCATGGTTGGAAACATTCTTTCACAGCTGTTGATGTGTTAATCCAACATGGGAAAGAGAAACCAGAAAAAACATTTCAGCCATAAGATTTATATTTTTATAAAATTAGAATACCGTTAAAGCTGACAGCATGTTTACATCTGGATCCTGTATGATAGCAATTGATACATTTAATCTGGCATGTGGCATAAAACAGGATTAGAAAAGGCTTTCTTCCTAGCCATGCTTCTTTTGTGCAAAAGAATATTTATAACAGTGTTCTCAACAAATCACGTCTCAGTGCTGGATAGTGTGTTGAAATCCTTTGTGCATCAGCAGTATTTTCCAAAGGTTATGTCCCTGTGATTTGTGCTAATTAGCAATGAATTGACTCTGGGGCAGATGACATGCTCAGGAGCATGGAGGTTTGAGTTCAAAAGCCCAAACTGACCAGATCATTCCCCACATTAGCTGGTGTGAATGCATCTGAAAAAATAGGCTGGAGCAGGGCCTCACACAAAATTTGATCATCTGGGGCTAGATTATTCAGAATTGAGAAAAAATACATATTAATATTAACATTAGGAAAGACTTTACTCAAAATTCTAGGCAAGGGTCCAGGTGATACTTTATTAGTTGATGTTTCTTATCCTGTTGTCTTAATCTTCAAGTCTTCCCAGAATCTGAAACTGCACTGACTTCTATTTGCACAGTCCTTAACGGCTGCTAATTTCTGCACTCTTCCCTTCCCACCTCTTCAGTTCCGACAGCACTATCCTTCCCAAACTCAGCACACAGCTCCTGAGCATTAATTTTTTTGTGAGAAGCCTAACTAATTTATAATTATATATTCAGAGCAAACCTTCTCCCTCATATGCTGGTGCTGAGCACTTCTCTGTGTTTCACTACAGTAGCTGACACTGTGTACTGGAGGCTGGAGTGCCTGGCACTGTGGTTGCCTGACAAATAGGAAAGAAAAAGAGTGAAATGTGAACCGGTGGTAGCTGCAGTGTGTATTACTGATTGCTGACCACTGGAACTCACTACCCAATACCTAGAAGGGATGAGTGAGAGGAATGGACACTGAATATACTTTCCAACTCCCAGTGATCAAGAGTGAGAAATGCAGGTACATATTCAAATCCACTTTTAAGTAATGGAGACATAAACGGAGTAAAAAGAGGTAAGGAGACCACGCTGCTAGTTATTTTCTAGGCTAAAGGTATAAAAAGGGGCAATATCTGGTGGTGTGAAAAAATATGCAACTCACAGCCTAGAGAAAAAAAATGCAGCTGTGTTTTTACATAAGTCTACTAAAGACGGGAAAGGAAAATATACGTTTCTGTATCTAGTAGTAAGCACTGCTGACATCACTCTGTCTGAATGAGAACAAATAAACATTATGAATATAGAAATAATGAAATAAAAGAGGATTTGTATTTGAAGAGAAAGACAATTTATTTCACTATGCATCTTGAGTCCATTTATGAGTTATGTAGTCTAAATGAGAGAGCTAAAGCACCACAGACAGGTAATAAATAAGGCCTTAGAAATGCCTGCTCTAGCATGTGCCTCTCCATCATGAAATGGAAGCATTCAGTAGAGAGGAAAAGTGACCAAACATTGACAGGAGATAATGGACTTATCTGTTAAAGGAGTGGAGATAATGTAATATTTAATATGACATTCCTGATAACTAATCAGAAAGATCTACCTGTGCCAGATTTCCAAGGTTATTTGTAATTGAATGAAATTGGTTATCACTAGAAAGCAAAGTAAAAGGAGAGGAAGGACTGCAGTTGTTTGACAGGAGCAGAGCACCTTCAAGTCTGAAGATAGGGTCCCCACCTTGAAGGGCGCCAGTTTAGGACTGATTTAAATTATTTATATTATTTAAGCAAGCAGCTAAGCACTCTGCAGGAAGAGTTGAGAAGGGCATGTTGTTGAGAAGGGCAGACATCTTCCCATCCTCCCTGTCTCTGTGTCTGTGGCCCTGCTCACAGCAATGCAGTCTCACCCATGCTTGTGCATGAGCTCCAGTACATATCTGACCCCACACTGAGCTGATGTAAGGCAGCTGCACAAAGCTATATATTATTTTCCCTATGTTCCTTGTTTGCTGGTTTAATGAGTTGGGTTGGCCTGTCGTTGGTTTGTCAGCTGCTAGAGGGCTGGAAATTGCAGCTCTCAGTGGATACAGTCCTTAGGCCTCAGTGCATGGCTGTAGCCACTGAATGTGTGGAGCAGAGTGGGGCTGGCAGGGCTTCTTATCAGGATTCAACAATGTGATGCCTGACATGTGTTGAATGATCGCTTTTTCACTTAGTGTAGGCTCAAATCCCCCACATCTGCACCACTGCAGTATCTGTTGGGTTTGGTGCAGCTGGTGTAGGGCCAAGAGAAAAATTTAGATGGTGATGATCAAATCTTTCATAGAAGACATCCAGGCTATTCACTGCACATATATATAAAATCAATTACTTATTTTTCTGTTCATACTACTTTTTTTTTTCTCCATATTTTCAGCAAAGATGGAGTTCCTCTAGAACAAATACATTCATTTCTTAATGCTGAAGGCATTTAAAAAATGAATATTTAGGGCAAGCAAAGTGCCAGTAAGTGGCGTGTAAACATTTAAGGATGACTAAACTGTGGAATTTATTTATATTTACTTTCTTTTTCCAAATATGTCTTGGTTTCTGGAGCAAAATGAAAGTATGTTTTGGGCACTATTACAGTGTAGCTCTGCAAAAATAACATTTTGTCTGCAACAAGTAGAGCTATGGTGCTTCTCTTTTTCATTTACAGGTGCTTTCTGTGACCACTCAATCTCAGACTTCCAGTCTTCCCATAATTTCTTAATTTATTAAATAAAAAGTGCAGTGATCCAAGAGTTCCAGAATCATCCTAGTCCTTGTCTGGGGCTTAGGCTGAGCCTGAGACACCTGGCCAGGGACCAGAGGATAAGCTCATGCAGGGACCAGTCTTTGGGCAGCATGGCCTCTCCCTTGGTGGCCTCCATCCTATAGTTCTCCAACCCTGGGCCAGGCTGTGTCTGCCTCACAACCCCATCCCTGACCCTAATGGGATGAGAGCAATAAAAGCCCAGTGGGATCCCAGCTGTCTCGGAAGGTGGCAGGATGGAAGCCAGGATGGGGAAATCTGCACCTTCCTGTCCATGTCTTTCGTCTCACAGTCGAATGACCACCCCTTTTCCTAGGAGGAGGATGAGTAGAGCTGTCCATCTGTTCATTTGCCACCAGTCAGGTCTAGCTCCAGAATGTGTTTTATTTTCTTTGCTGCCACTGTCTTGCTCTTCTTGTTTACCAGAAAAGCTCTTTAAACTAGTCCCAGTTTTTGGGTTTTATTCAGTGGGGCTTTATTTCTGCCCTTTGCATTGTGTTGGATTTTTGTAGACAGAATGGAGGCTGGGCTGGCCCTCAGCTACTGTCTCTCTGAGGAACAGAGACCCCATGCTGAGCATAGCTGGCTCCTTGCCACCTGCTCCTGTGATAGAGGATGGGTGTCAGAACAAAGCTGGCGGCATGAATTGGCATGATGAGGTGAGAAAGTAGGGTGCACGGCGCTCCAGCTGATGCTTGCCAATGTAATTGCCCTTCAGGCAATAATTCTTGCCAGTGTGATGGCCTCCAGGGACCTCCTGCATGCCAGCGTCAGCCAGAGCCACTTCTGCTTCCCCATCACTCAGCCGCCGTGAGCGTTAACCTCATATTAATTCAACACTCAACTCCTACCTTCACATTAGTATTTCATAATAACAAATTGAAGGAAATTAACTTTTCTTTCAAAATGCTTGAAGTGGGTGGCAAAGCAAATATTAGTGAGGCTTGGAAGGATGGTTTTAGGAGAAAAATCTTTTGTACTGGTGCATAGTACAAATGCCACTAGGAAGGTGTACTCATCTGGTGCTTGCAGCCTGCTTGGCACTTGCTACAGTAAATTAGTTGGTCTTAAACCAGCAGAAACAGCTCCCAAGCCTCTTTCCCAATGCATCACTAAAAATGGCTGGTTATGTCAGAGTCAATTGTATGGCAACAAAAGCAGGAAAGCAGGAACTACTGTAAACTTAAGGGTGAAAATCAGATGGGGACAAGACCTGAAAAGAGCTAATTCAGCTCCCTCAGTTGTCTGCAATGAAAAAAAATCTTTAGTCTTAGGTTCCAAGAGACTGGCAGATCTTCACAGTAAAAGTCGTTCTGGCCGGTCAGAACAGGTGGAATTTTAAACTTTCCTGTCTCCAGGCCTTCATGTTTCACAGATGTTTGAGTCCCACGACATTGCAAGGACCTCATCCACTTCCTCTGAAGAGCTGGGGCTTGAATACCAAGGAAAAGCTTGTCATGACACTTTCAAATTGCTCTCAAATAACCTTTTCATTTGATTCTCATTTCGTTAGTGTTTTTATATTATTGCATGGCAAATGTTCCTTAGCTCTGAATGACTGCCATTATATTAAAAAATCACATTGGGTTATGAAATGTTCATTCTCTCTTTGTAGCTCCCCCTCTAACTGGAAACTGGAAGGTTCCCAAAGTCCAGCCAGACTTCACAGCAGGTAGAAAGTCCAACATCCCAAGGGAGTGGGCAAGAAGGTTCCCCATGTAGTAGCAACCGTCTCTAGCGAGCATCACTGTGATGGATGGGGCAGATAGGTCATGCAGTGCCTAGGGTGGAGGCATAATGCCATGAGACTTCCCACAGTACTGCTCTGTGCCCAACTTCCAACCTGAATCCTGGCCTGATTGCAAAAAACCTGGTCATTTTTAAGCAGGTTTCCAAGCACTGCTGCTGACTGTCAAGATTGTTAACTGTTTAAAAAGCCCAGAGCCAGGCAGTACTGGTTCCTCCCAATGCAGTCTGTGCATGTAGCAGTACTTTTGTAGGATCTCCAGCACATTTGCAGACATCACTACACATTCAAGCATAAATCCAATCAATTTGCATCAAACATCCTCCTTTGCAGTTTATGAGCGTGTAAATGTCTTTAATAAAAACCCTACCACAGGAAACGTCTTAAGACAACTGCTATTTCACAGCTTCTCTACAAGTTCCTAATGTAAGTTAATAAGGCAAACACAATACCTGACGTTTGCAATTGTAATTGCACAGGCCTCACTGTGAATGATGGCTAAATCCGATTGTGCATGACTTCCTTCGCCCAGTGTCTGAATTATAGCGTAGGTTGAAGCCTGAAAAATCAATGGCTGCTATAATCACTCAATTAAAGCCTTTGAAAATCATTAGCAATTTGGTAAATTTAAAATACTTAACCATACGTCATTTTTAAACAGAGACTGCCAGAGCAGCACAAGTCCATTTGTTACACCGGGGAACTGCTGCCGGAGGGGTAAACAGGAGCAGCATTAGTGCACTATGGCTGAGTAGGCAAGTGTATCACCGGAGCTGAAAGGCTGACAGAGACACAAGTCACCTCCTCGAGCTTTACCTGATTTACAATGTTTAGCCAAGGTTACTCTTCAAGTGGCCAAATATATGTCAAAATCTTGGAAAAGCCTTGCTGGCCTACAGAGCAGTAGTCCCCTCCAAATGCCACAGGTTTGGATGAACTCTGAACCTGAGCAGCAGAACGGACTGTGCAAAGGAGGAAAGGAAGCAGCACCATCAGTGCCCTTGTTACTGAGAGAAAACCACTGGACAGCAAGGCCTGCTTTTAGACTGGGATATGTGAATGAATGTGGTCTATAAAAAGAGCGAAAATAACTTACTGATGCCAGGAGTCTAATATCTAATTTCTTAAACAAAATAGAAACTGAACATGATATTTTACTCCATCTGGACTAAATCTATCCATCTGCAAAGATTTAACTTTGAAAGGTAGTTGAAAATATCTCTTCTTAACTTGCGTGTTTATTTTCTTTAACAACCTGTTCTTTGGAAGCAGTGGCATCTAAGTGCAGCAGCACCACTATTCTAAATATATGGTCCTTCTGTCTGAGAAGAAAGAGACACTCCGAGAGAATGAGCAGGTTGACAGGCACCGGCCAGCGCACCAACGCCTCGTGTTCCCCTAGGGCTGTCGGACTTACGTAAGTGCCATTTAACTTTGTGGAGCTCAGGCAGCTTCATGAATTTAAGAGATGGAGTATGGGGCTAGGAGCAGCTACTTCACTTAATCTGTTGCAGTTTCTAATTTTTAACAATTCTGGGGTTAGACTACATTTTAAAGGGAGTTGTCTGTCCTTAGAGTGCAACGCGGTGGCTGTTGAGCACGAAAGGCTGCAATCGCTCCCGCAGGCATCCATCCCCACGGGCAGGGAGGGGAAGCCCCGGGCCGCGGGGTCTCGCCCTCCTGTACCCGGTGTAGGGTCACTGCCTCCAGGGGAGCCCGGCGCGCAGCTCCCGCACACGCCGGGACTGCGGGGCTTGGGGCGACATCCCGGGAGCACACCCGGGGGCTCTGTCACCCCGCGGCTGAAGGCGCC